>OX411548.1:51660145-52099885 GCA_948146395.1 Fragum whitleyi | reverse complement strand
CTGAGTCCCATAAGAAAGTAACCACTTTCAATTTTTCTATTTCTATTGATTTTTACAAAGTTGGATGAAAGTTATGGAGTATATTGCTACCGTACTTAAGTCAAGACCTTTTGGAATTAAAAAGCAAATCAGATTTGGATAATGTATTGCATGCTGCATACGCACAGACAGAACCTATATTGTTGGAATTTGACCTCCTTACAACTTTTTTCTTTGGTAAGAGCTATGTGTTGATGTTGTATTATAGAGTTTTAGAAGACATTCCAAGCCAAATCTTATAGAATGATGACCTCGATTTCTATTGAACATGAATGCCTAATCAATTTAATGACATTCTTAATCTGAGAAGGTTCGATTTTGTTCAGCGACGTTTTTGGTAGTCAAAGCAGGCTTTTGCATCACGCATAATTGTATTGAACATGTAATTTTATTCTTAGGAAAGCCGCAAAGATTCAATTGAATGCATTTTCAGACCAATCACTCGTCAAAAGCGAGATGCACATGCAAAACATTCAAAATTAATTGTCTCAATTAAGCAGAAGATATTTGCTAATCACACGATTTTTGCTTTCAAATAGCGTCTGTACATACTATTGGGGGATAGTCATACTACATTTCGTGACGATAAATTGTGTAATCTCAGAGAAATTTAAAATTCAAAAGTGCACACTTTCTTTTGGAACTAAGTATATTTATATATTAATGGGAATGTCGTAAGGCTGTATGCATGAACATATAACCTAAAACCATGAAGGGGTAACGAAATAAAAATCGAAAATTTTCAGTAATATATAATTACGTTTAAATAGCATAATTAAATACTTTGCTTCCAAATTAAATCTAATAGGGCTGTCACACCTTAACGTTTTAGCCAGCGTGTGCGGAACGTGTTGGATTTTTTATAACACGCTGCGAACACGTCGGGTACGCTATGGACACGTTCCGCACACGCTATCGGCACGCTGTAACACGTTGGCACATGTTGCGATACGCTGAGTATCTCATAAAATTTTGTGCATGCTTAAAATTTCTCAGCGTGTGCCGAACGTGTTGGAACACGCTCCGCACACGTTCCGAACACAACAGCACGCTAGAGACACGCTAGGAGCTCGTTCACTTACGCTACGAACACGCTAGAAACACGTTCGCCAAAAGTTTAACGTGCTTCGAGCGTGTCTCCAGCGTACTGGGAACGTGTGCATAGCGTGTCTTCAGCGTACTGAACGTGTGTCTAGCGTGTTGCCAGCGAGTTCACAGCGTGTTTCTGGCGTATGACAGCGTTTCAGTTTTCAATTAAAATATAAAAGTTCCGCTGCATGTTTGTCTTGAATTTCTACCATCAGCTTCTCGTAAATAAATAAATTTGTGCATGTACGTGTGTATGACCCTTTTGACATGTTCATATCTGCATGTTTCCTCATGACCAATCTAAGAATGACTTGAAAACTCGATTTTAAGAAGCATTCTCTATATTTGACGATGAACGATTTCGTTCAAGTCATATAAATAAAACTTATGTTAAGTTATGTTATGTTATAAGCTGTTTGTCTTTTCCTCTATATAAATTCTTTTCGTTTATAGCTTTACAAGTGCGTCTGCTCTTTGGTTAGAATAACAATACGTTCGCGAAAATACAAACATTAATTCGTCTCATTTGATCATTATCAATATACCAAAAAGACAAGTACATCGTTGTACCTAGTGGACATAATACAAGACGTGTTTTACTCTATTCTGCTCTGTTCAGAATATTTGATTCTATTATATGTACTACAAGTTTGATATTTGGTACACCTTTTCCCCCTTAATATAGGACTAGCTATTCAAGATTAAGAGAGGTTGTAGAAAGTCATCCTACATTGTAGAGAATATGGAGGAAGAAAGGAGTGCATTATGACAAGTAGTTCCTTACCCTTTCGCAATATTTTTCGAGTGAAAAGTACTAGAAGCTTTAATCAGCCTGTAATCTTATAAGTTTGTTATATGCATGTTTTCATATGTAACAGGTGCCAGTGTATTTTTCTTTTCGTCTTTTCCTACTTTTCTTTTACATGAACCAACATAATTTGAATTTGGATATGTGTAGTGGCCGGTGGCCTGTTTATATATTAAAAGAATGAATTTAAAATGGTAATTTCTTGCAGAATTTATATTTACATCCAAAACACGCTGCGAACACGTTATAACACGCTAGAAGCGCGTTACAAACACGCTAAACACGTTCTGAGGACGTTACGAGAACGTTGGACACACGCTCAAGAACGTTGGTATACGCTGACATACGCTATCAACACGTTCTGGACACGTTTCTCACGCGTTACTCACACGTTCAAACTCGCTATGAACACGCTACAAGCGCGTCGTGAATTGACACAAAGAAAATGTAGGTCAGCGTATGCCGACGTTTTGCGGACTTAGTCGTTTTCTCAAACGCGTTAGGCACACGCTGGCTAAAACGTTGAGGTGTGACAGGGCCATAACGTAGGCTTCTTAATACTTTCATTTTGTATGAACCATCTATGCGTTCAAGATGAAAACTATGCGAAGCGTTTTGCAACTGTTTACCCGCTTACACGTGTACTCATATGTAAATCCGGTTTCAAACTTCATTAACGTCCTAAGCATTTTTTACGACACAAGAATATTTCTTAGATAGGTACAAAATAACATCTACATACCTGTTCTTGATTTCCTTCTCTTTCCCGGGTCACCAACAAACTCCTCCACAAATTCATCTGCCAATCTAAATCTAACATTTTCCTGCAAAGGAATTACAAAAACTGATTTACTAATGTAATTATATCTTTCATTGTTCGAAACAGCAAGTCTCAGGCTATTTTGATCAATTATATATGACAGAAATTCGCGATTTCCCTGATAAAACATATCGCGTTTTTATAAAAGATATCACAAATACTTCAATCAAGTTTCAAAGATGCCTTCAAGAAACCAACACGCTATCTTCAAAAAACCATCGTCACATGGTCACGCTCATAGACAAACATACACCTTTCATCGATATGAAATCGATACAGAAAAAATTAAAAGATGATATTTAAAAAGAAGAAAAACTTACCAAATTGTCAGCCATGTTTTCAGTTGTAGTAAAGCAACGTGTATGAGACAAAATCCCGTGCAAATCGAAGAAAGGCATTTTTTCCCGCTCATTTGCAATACAGAATCATAGCAAACCAACATACAAAATCATAGACAACCATTTTACGGTAACATCATTAAACACCATTGAGTATATAGTATTCAATATTTGGCCCATCACACAAAAAAAAGGACCATCTTTAAAATTGGAACTCTATAAATCAATTTTTTCGAAAAGGAATTGAACTTTGCACAGGTATACTAGATAGCATTTTACGGAAATAATTTCATAGGAAGATAGAATAATGATTCTAGAATAAAATTTTCAAAAAGGAATTGAACTTTGCATAGGTCTACCAGAAAGCATTTTTCGTAAATAATTACATAGGAAGGTAGAATAATCATTCTAGAAATAGAGGATATTGAAAGTGTGGTCATTGAATACCGAATTTATCAAACGAGTCATCTATAAACAGGTAAAAACGAGGCTGTGCCGAGGTTTTATTCTATTTATAATATGATCCGAATTTTTGCAAAAAAATCGTCAAAATTCTCGAAATTCAACATTTCAATTTTCTGCAAAACTTATAACGCCGTTAAAAACTAACGTTACCATATATACATTATGACGTCATTTTCGCGGCTACAAAATAGTGTTGTTATTCGATCTGAGCTCATTTGCATAGTTATTCCACTAGTGTAACAACACCCGTGTAATATCAAAAATATTCAACGGCGTTCATTTCACTCCTGTTCATTTCACTCCTGTGAGGTCATATTATAAAATTCTTTATTTGCAAAAAGTTTCAACCCTGGTCAGGCTGCGCAAATGGCGCAGTCTGACCAGGGTGAATACTTTCTGCACTTCCAAAATGGTCCCTTTTCAAGTGATAGGTCTATAAGCGTAAATGTAATTTTTGTCATACTTGGAAGTTACAGCTTGGTCTTAGGGTACCTCTGACTAAATGCTGATTAAAGAGAATGAAGTCTGAAGAGAATCAAAATCATTTCTCAATGCTCATCCAAAAATGACAGATGGGTGATTCCCCAAATTGGCAGAGTACTGAAACAAAACCCAATTACTAACCTCATTGTAATGAAGTAGTATAAAGTCAACACAATTAAAGTACATCATAAAATTTACATTATGTTAGACGTTTTGACATATACAACAATTCGAAGTACTGCAAATTAGTAATTATTCAAATTAAATAACCCTGCTATGTGGTAAAAAACACAAACCATTGGAAATGCGCAACCTATAATTTTCATAGCAAAAGCAAATCACAATATATAATGTTAAATGATAATCAACACTTTGCAAAAGAATATATAAGAGAGCCTTAATCAAGTATCATTTGGAAATTGCAATTTGTGGCACATACTGTATAATATTATCTAATAAGACTTAGTTGAATGTGGCACCTTAATTTATCTTGAAGCAATATTGGATTTTTTCAAAATCTTTCAGTCTAAAAATGTAAATATACATTCTTGACATGGGAAAAAATGGTTTTCTAATTCATGAGTAACTTTCTTTCTGTAGTCTGAAGGATGTCAAAAAGGATCTAAAAATATTGGAGAAAAGACCACAACATCAATAATAATGGTGTAATTTTAGGGAAGATTACACCAGATAATAACATGTCTTGTGGTTTATTCAGTTTGATTCAATTCATATCTACAATCAAATCAAAATTGTGTCACTCTCACTAACTGTTGGCCTATCCTGATTCAGCAAAACAGTCACCCATCGCTAGACAATTACATGTACAGTTCAAAATTGTTTAAAACAAGAGATAATTGTAAAACATTTATGCCCCCCTTTAAAGGCAGGTCAATAGCCTATTCTTTGTCAATCAACAAAGGGCAATAACTCAAAAAATATGATGAGTAGAGGTATGGTTCTTGTACACTGCACTTCTCCTCAATGAGATCTATCCACCTGTGAAGTTTTATGATTCTAGCTTGTATACTTAATGAGATATGCTCCGTACAAGAAACGGTCTATGGACGGACCGACCGATAAATGCAAAGCAATATAGCCCCTCTTCTTCGATGGGGGGCAAAATAACAAAATGATGTAGAAAATCAAATTATATATAAAGATAGAATTTAATGACCTTTAAAGATTAACTAAATCAGTGATCAGTGGTGATAGGTAAGTTAAAACATTTAATGTAGAAAATATGAGTGTGACATTAGCAATTCCTTCATGTCCATAGCAATTCCTTCATGTCCAAGCTTACTTTCTTTAAAGGTAGTGGACCCATAACAGTTCTGCAACGTATCAAACCATATCTTTCAAAGAGTTAACCTAATGAAAATCATTAGGAAACCTCGGTTAACACTGTTAAAGTTCATGACTTCCAAAACGTTGCAGAACTATACGGGTCCACTACTTTGAAGAACTTCTGAAATCCATAGGTTCTACAGAGAATGAGGGAGCCAAGATCATTTCTGTCTATGATACACCAAATTTATTTCATCCTATGAACTAAGATCACTTCTGTCTTCACACCAAGGTCACTTGAACAATTATGAACTTTGGTTACCAGCCGTCACCCCAATTTTAAATGAGCCTGTGCTTGACATTTCCAACAATTTCACACCTGTGTTAGGTAGGAACATTTGGTAGCTTTGACAACGACACATTATGCAATTATAATATATGCTGACTGCATGAAGATGGTTAAAGACCTTATATACTAATATAATTGCAATCCAATAAAATAAAGAATTCTGATTGGGTTAAATCGCATCGTGTGAGGAAATCCATTGCACTTTATTTCTGTATAAAGTGCAATAGGTCTTTCGGGAAACCTCCGACCTTCGATCGGCAAGTCCTGTGTTGTAGGAACTAGAATTACCCTAGTTCCCGATCATCAAGGCAACATTGCTATTCAATCTATTATAAATTAAGATATTTTCGAAAGAATTTAAGATTTCAAGTATACAGTTGTGATTCTGAGCCGACGTAAACTTAGAAAACAGCGAGTCGACAAAAACCACCAAGCAACCCTCTCAATTAAGACTGACCACGCCGTTTTCGTTTAAAAATACAGACTGACTGGGCATAAACAAGTTTTTCTTCATAAGTACCTCTACAAATTTCAAAGTTGTCGTTTATTTTTTTGATTATTTGTTTGACTTTGTGATATTTCACTTCCATAGCGAGATAAAAAGTACACGATCTAAAAATAGATTGTGTAATATAATATGCGCAGAAAGTAGACTTGAAGCTTTAATATTTTGGCTGAGTATTTTAATAGTGTCTTCGACCTAGAGGATTGCAATTATAAGGGACGAGGGTCTTTTTCACTGCATTTATTGGGATATAAAGTGCAATTGCCTTAGCACATGGCTTAAACATAATGCCCTACGGGTGTTATTTGCCATGTGCCAAGGCAATTGCACTTTATACCCCAATAAACGCAGTGAAAAAGACACTCATCCCTATAATAGTGCAGTGAAGATTCTGGCCAGACTGTGCGGCTGCACAGACTGACCAGAAGCTTTGCCTTGCCCACTTGAAATTGTTGGAAAAGTCATGCACAGGCTCAAATGCTAATATTGGCCTGTTAGATGTAATTGAAGAATTTCTTACCAAAATTTATAATAAAAGCATTATCAATTGACTTTGATTTGATTAGTTTAATGAGAGTTCTTGCCCCGAAAAAACAATTTTTTATCAGTTAATCCTGCTTCACTTTTGTAATCTCCATTTTTCCCATGACAATAGAACATCGGAAAAGAACTACAACTGTATCATATTTTTTCTAAATGATTTCATTTAAATAAGTAATTGAACTATTCAAAGTTGTATTTATTATAACTTAACATTACAAGATAAAGTACTTAAAAGTAACAAATTTTGCATTTTAAATGCCTTTCAACGAAACTACAAGTTGATATTGAATATTATTAACCAAATGAACAACATAAGCTGAAAACAGAGGGTAGAGCCAGTCTATCAAATCTTTATTCTTCAATAAAAACCAGAGTGTCAGATTCCAATATTTAAATCATGAGGTCACAGGTCCAATCCACCAGCATATATTTTTGGGGGGCATCGATCTCTCCTGTGATAGGATATTCTTAAACCTATGTTCCATAACAGCTGGAGGCTAGGAAAGGATGTGGTACTAGTAACTGGTGGATTTCAAGTCGAGAAAGTTCTGGATTCCATTGTTAGGTGCTCCAGCACAGCTAAGAGCAGTATAAATGCCCATTGAAATAAATCTCAATAAAATCCTGTGTAGTGGGTACCAATTTGAATCGTCTCTATGACACAACTTAAAGAGTATCCACAATTTAGGGTTTGAGCCAGTGTACTGGAAATATTTCATTCTAAAATACCCCCTATATCTATAGCTCTACCAAACATTGTTGTGTTATGTAATTTCAAAAGTCAGACAGATGGATTTTGTTGCTGTTTTATGGCCAAGCTCTCCACACTTTGAGAGCTGCTGTTTATTTCAAACAAATGCTGTTGCTTGTGTTGCCAGATTTTATCAAGGAGATTCAAAAGATGTAAAAGACATCATTGTTTGTTTGTTTCCAAAATGTTGTAACTACAGCTTTTGTCAAGCTGTAGTTACAACATTTTAGAAACAAATAACAAATGATGCTTATCTATATGCAGTGTTGGAAGCAAATGGTTTATCAAAGATCTTTTTCTTTTGTGTATGCATTAATAGGTATTTTAAAATTGATTCAACCTTAACTGTATGTTGGGATATACAATTTATGTTATATTCCATTATGACATATCACCTAAATTTCTTTGTCCCCTGGTTTTTCACCTTTTTGTTGCAATGTTTTCATGCCCTAGATGGTACTTGTTTTCAAATGACATATTCTTAAATTTCTTCCTAAGATTTACATTGTATTCTATGCAAATTACAGCAAGAGATAATCATTTCCAATATTATTTCCGTTGAGAAAATATACTCTAAATAGTGCATTTACAATTGTTTTTCACTGAGCCATCAACATATATTACATTAGTTTTGCTACTCTCGAAAGAAAACGAAGTGCATGGTATAATCATCCAGAATGATTTTAAACAAGCAAATTCGTTGAATTGATATCCCCCGCCGAACAAATTTTCATTGTCAATGATGTTAATATCAAACTTGGGTACAGGTTATCTTTTATCAACATCAACCTATAGTTTTCAAGAAATAGCGCAGAAACGAATATCACAATGTATGTATATGGCTTAAACAGTCAGGGGGCAGTAACTCTAAATTCGGCGGTCGAACCGGGTAACCCTGACGATATGCCCATGTCCTCTTTGTAGTGAAGCTGTGTGCCAAGTTTCATTAAAATCCAGTCTACAGTTTTCAAGAAATAGCGCAGAAAGGAATATCACTCTGTATGTATATGGCTTAAACAGTCAGGGGGCAGTAACTCTAAAATTCACAGTCGAACCAGGTAACCTTGACTATGCGCATGTCCTCATTGTAGTGAAGCTGTGTGCCAAGTTTCATTGAAATCAGGTCTATAGTTTTCAAGAAATAGCGCGGAAACGAATATCACTATGTATGTATATGGCTTAAACAGTCAGGGGCAGTAACTCTAAATTTGACCGTCGAACCGGGTAACCCCGACGATATGTGCATGTCCTCATTGTAGTGAAGCTGTGTGCCAAGTTTCATTGAAATGGGGTCTATAGTTTTCAAGAAATAGCGCGGAAACGAATATCACTATGTATGTATATGGCTTAAACAGTCAGGGGCAGTAACTCTAAATTCGGCGGTCGAACCGGGTAACCCCGACGATATGCGCATGTCCTCATTGTAGTGAAGCTGTGTGCCAAGTTTCATTGGAATCGGGTCTATAGTTTTCAAGAAATAGCGCGGAAACGAATATCACTATGTATGTATATGGCTTAAACAGTCAGGGGCAGTAACTCTAAATTCGACCGTCGAACCGGGTAACCCCGACGATATGCGCATGTCCTCATTGTAGTGAAGCTGTGTGCCAAGTTTCATTGGAATAGGGTCTATAGTTTTCAAAAAATAGCGCGGAAACGAATATCACTATGTATGTATATGGCTTAAACAGTCAGGGGCAGTAACTCTAAATTCGACCATCGAACCGAGTAACCCCGATGATATGCGCATGTCCTCATTGTAGTGAAGCTGTGTGCCAAGTTTCAATGAAATCGGGTCTATAGTTTTCAAGAAATAGCGCGGAAACGAATATCACTATGTATGTATATGGCTTAAACAGTCAGGGGCAGTAACTCTAAATTCGACCGTCGAACCGGGTAACCCCGACGATATGCGCATGTCCTCCTTGTAGTGAAGCTGTGTGCCAAGTTTCATTGGAATCGGGTCTATAGTTTTCAAAAAATAGCGCGGAAACGAATATCACTATGTATGTATATGGCTTAAACAGTCAGGGGCAGTAACTCTAAATTCGACCGTCGAACCGGGTAACCCCGATGATATGCGCATGTCCTCATTGTAGTGAAGCTGTGTGCCAAGTTTCATTGAAATCGGGTCTATAGTTTTCAAGAAATAGCGCAGAAATGAATGTCGGACGGACGGACGGACGGACATGGCAAAAACAATATCCCCCCCGAAAAATTTTTTCGGCGGGGGATAATAATTGATTTTATTTTGTAGCAAGAGTGCCATCGTCACAAAATACGCCGCCAATTTTCTGCTGTTTCACATAAATAATTATAGACACTACTTATTTTGACAGAACCAAATTGAAAATGACCAAGTTTCATTGAAATCAAGACAAAAAGTTAGGAGGAGTTGCCTTCACAAGGCTACAATTTCAATAAGCCCCAGGCACTAAGTTTTAAGGGGGCATAATTCAGGGAAATAAATGAGCCATAATATCCTTGATCCATGTACATCTACAAATTATGGTGATGACATTGACCAAGTTTCATTTAAATAAAGACAAAAAGTAAGGAGGAGTTGTGTTCAAAAGGCTGCAATTTCATTAAGCCCTAGATACTAAGTTTTAAGGGGGCATAATTTAGGGTAAAATTAATGAACCATAAAATCCTTACTTCATGCTCATATACCAATTTCGGTTATAACATCCACCAAGTTTCATTTAGATCCAGCCAGAAACTTAGGAAGAGTTGCATTCACAAGACTGCAATTTCAAAAAGCCCCAGAGACTAAGTTTTTAAGGGGGCATAACTGAGGCAATAAGCCCCAGAGACTAAGTTTTTAAGGGGCATAACTCAGGCAAAAATCAACGAATCATAAAATCCTTCCTTCATGCACATCTACCAATTGAGGTGATAACATTGACCAAGTTTCAAGAAGATCCAGCCAGAAACTTAGAAGGAGTTGCGTTGACAAGAAAATTGGACCCAGAGACTAAGTTATCAAGGGGCATAACTCAGACAAAAATCAACGAACCATAAAATCCTTCCTTCATGCACATCTACCAATTAAGGTGATAACAATGACCAAGTTTCAAGAAGATCCAGCCAGAAACTTAGGAGGAGTTGCGTTGACAAGAAAATTGGACCCAGAGACTAAGTTATCAAGGGGCATAACTCAGGCAAAAATCAACGAACCATAAAATCCTTCATTCATGCACATCTACCAATTGAGGTGATAACATTGACCAAGTTTCAAGAAGATCCAGCCAGAAGTTTAGGAGGAGTTGCGTTGACAAGAAAAGTGGACGGACGTACAGACGGATGGACGGACGGACGGATGGACGGACAGACGGAGAAGATGACGCCAATATACGTCCGCCTCCGGCGGCGTATAATAAAAATATTATCAGTTCTTGGATAGTAAACTTGTCTGAAACTTCTTTAAATTAATGCACTCATTTATTCTAAAATTTGACAACTAATGACAAAATGAATAAATAACGTATGTTACAAAATATTCCGATTATCAAAAGGGTAAAAATTTTCAATCAGTCATAAAATGTACCCAAAACAATGATAATGTATTATTATATCAAACTAAATCTACAATTGGTGGGCAGAAATAACATAGATGTCTGCAGATTAAATCTGGCGACAATCTGAATGGGCGACTTTTCAATTGTGATTTTAAAAGATTGGCAACACCTTGCCTTTTTTAAGCACCCATTGTGAAATTGATTTTTTTCCTCTATCAGTCAGTGAAATTGGCAATTGTAAAATATAACATTGTAAAGAAAATAATATTTGAAGCTTAAATAAAGAGAGAAAGTAACAACAGAGATATGACCAAGGTTAAAGTTTGTCATGTAAACGCCAACACCAACAGCATTAATGCAAAGGTAATCAAAGTACCTTGGATTTTCTCCCAAAACAGCTGAGCTAAAAATTGTTTAAACTGGCTTTAAACCCCATTCAAGCAAACAAATTAAAGCAGTAATGTTGACCTTCATGAATGAATATGTGGCACAAGTCCAGTGGGTTATAATGCAGCACATGATAGAAAGCCCTGTCATTGTTTAGGTTCATAGAACATGAATCATATTCAGCTGACATTTTTATGATCGGACTTCTCAATAGAAATGAATAGAAGCAAAATAAGATAGAGGGAAAGTTGATGATACTGTCTCTATAGGTTTGTAGCAAATTTTTGTCCCTTTCATCTTTTGCTTGTTTGAATGTGAATGTGAACACCCCTTTTCTATTTTTTTTTCATTTTCCAATATCACAGGGGCCAGAGCACCTAACAATGGATTCCTGGTATATCTCTCACTAGAACGCCAAAAAATTGTTAAAGAGTCTAGAATTGCATAGTCATTGAAACAAATCTTGGAATTTGAAACCGTACAGACTTCATTGACTGTTAACTCTAATGTCATGGTGAACCTGGAATTTTCCTGTCTTGGCAAGAGTTGTAGACTAAGATCAGTCTGCACATATGAGCAATGTGATCTTGGTCTTTTCCACCTGAATTTCCTTTTTAACCCAGAACTAAAAGCATAAATAAGAGCACCCCCTATGGATGCAACTCTTAGCTGCAGGTGCTGGATGATGCAAAAAATCTAAGTCGAAAAAGGGCACAACTCTTTCAAAAATACTTCCAGATATACCCCCTATGATAGTCTGCGTAGCACTTGTGATGGTGACCACACATGCCAAGTTTCATGAAGATATCTTCAATAACAACAGGGATATGACCAAGGTAAAAGTTTGTCCCGCCAAGGCAAACATCAATGCGAAAAATAAGGACATCCAGAGCTTTTGGCACTTTGATTGAAATACATTTTTTACCAAGATTTTCATTCAGCATGACAAGGGTTAATGGGTTACAAGTACATACATGCAGATTTTAAAGATGAAGGCTGATGCACATAAAATAGATTGAAGAATTTTATCAAAATCACCATTACTTTAAATGGCTATGTTACATTAAATCTAGAGCCATTTTGAACATGTTGAAATCGTTATCAGCTTTTTTAATTTAACAGTAGCAATTTAAATCTGCCATAAAATTTCATGGTAGACCAGAAACTGATATGCTTTCTATACACTTTCGAGCCATTTAGCTCTTTCATCCTTTATCCATATTCCATGAATAAATTTTGAGATAATATATTTTTTCTAAAGACTCTTTTGAGCTCCATAAACACCTACTTTAAGTGGTTCCACTGTGAAAAATATTAAGAACTGGTTCTTAAGCATTCTAGAATATTAAATTTGCACTTCAAAAACCCTGTTCAAAAACTGGTTCAAGATCTAGTTTTTGAACTTCTAGAACAAGTTCTTGAACTTCCAGAACTAGTTTTTGAACCAGTTCTAGAACTAGAACTCAAATTCAAGAACCTTTCCAGAAGTTAAAGAACTAGAGCAACGTCGGGTATTATCGACAGCTTAACGGTCTGGGGGATACCATGCCGATGATACCCGATAAAATTACAAACGGAAGTTTACACTAGTTTATTTCGGGGATACCCTATAATGTGACGTCATTGGAGAGAGGTATCCGATACCATACTTCTGATAATAACTATCTCATCGCGCCGGTGTGTGGCGGGTGTTATCGACATGATTCGGCAGTTATCGACAGGTCGATAAGTTTATAACTTCAAGACAAAAGTTTCGTCTAAATTGGTTGTAAACAATTCACGAGAATGACAAGACCGCTGACCTACATTCCTCAGATTTCACCCACTAATCTAAATCAAATCACAGCTATCTGGAGCATACTCCAACGCGAGACATCAGTTAATGACCGGGTCGCGCTCACATTCGGACATACGGGCGAACCGACTACCAGACAGATTGATGAATTGAATATGTAGAGTTTGCGTCCAAGGGATATTACCTTAAAGATGAAAATAAATTGCAATTCTCCGAGCGAATAAACTCAATTCCCCCTTTCGGGCGTTAATATCGGCCATTTTGGGGAGTGCTTTTCGGTTTTATGACTGTCTAAAAAAAAGGACACTCGACACAAAATCAATCTCAAAATCTATTAATTTTGGTCGGAACATGAATGCTACCAATCAAATTACCTAATTTCAATTTATCTAAAATAAATGATTACTTATCACGATTTCTTAGTTTTCAGAGTGTAAATTAGGCTTATTTTCCATCCGCGAAATTGCATTTTTTAAAATAAGGAGTTTACCACGGACCCTTAATATACGTTTATTGCGAGTCCCTGAGGAGACATAGCCCCCCCTTCGAAAATCGTTTGCATTCTTTATCGTAGAAAAGTTCGTAAAACGTAACTTCAAAATGTCATTGAATTGGTTATATTTTTGATGCCTTAAATTTCGAAAGGCAAGGCTTACCGTTAAGTTTTAAGATCAAGGTATGGTGTTCTATTCCATGTCTCGAATAACTTACTTCAAATATTAAACAATATCCTAGCCAAAACATCCAAGCGATAAAGACACAAAAAATCATAAACTTTCTTGTGTAACTCCTATTTAATATGACGTCACTCAGTCTCTTTAAATTTAGTTCCCGATGGACTTCAAAGAAGCCGCCATAAACTTGGCTTGTCCGGGTCGACCCAACCCGGCTTTGTGAGGAATAGTAACACACTGGCTTTACACGCGTGTCTTTGTCGGATTACTCAATAAAACAATTCATGGATTTAAACCTCTTTAACCAGGTAATTTATTTTGAATCCTTCTGTCCTCGTTCATCAAAAGCGAAACACTAAGACTTGATTAATTGGAAACCTTGGAGCTTTGTTTATTTTCAAATGATCTTCAAATAATTTTAGTTTCCTAGTAACTTAGCAACCAAACAAACAAATAACTTACCAAATAATTGCACATCGGGTCTGAAAATGTGAATTTATTCACGATTTGATGACCTGTTTTGATCACGGTTGACTTTGTACTGGCAAATTTCCGAATTTAAGCATCTCTTCACATTTTCAACATGTCACAAAAGTGAAGCCTGATTACCCATATCCCGACCTTCTTATAGGCATGTGATCATTGTAATACTCTCTCCGTGGTTTAATTGCACTTTTACGGTAATTTCGAACCATTAAAAGATCGAATACGTCTATGCGAATGAAGGTTAATTGACGAAAATCAGATCGTTTTGATTTATTTATAGGTATGTCGATAAATGCCGATCACTTCAATTTTTGTCGCCAGATATCGACACCGCGCTAATTGGGATTATGGCGAACATATTACGCTCGGTTTAGGGTTGTGGAGCACTATACAATGCATATTTGGTGTTTTAATCTATTTTTAGATAAATCCAGTGAAGTACGATTTCAAGCTGGTGTTGTACAAAAATAGCACCCTCCTTATCTATCAAATTAACGGAGCGCAAATTCAGAGAGAAAAATTATAACTTGCATTTTATTTTCACGGAAGATATCTTTTGGCGACTCTTTCAGCACTAATTGGAAGTTGAGATGATATTTTATGCCACATGTACTAAAACTGATCATATTTCGTAGAAATGGAGGTCAAATTTAAAACATGCCGATAACTACCGACGGTCGGTAATACCCGACGTTGCTCTAGTTCTAGTTGTTCAAGATGTTCTTGAACTGCCATTTTACATTCTTATAATTCAGTTTCATTAAATGATTTATAAAGTCAAAGAATTTCATGATGTTTAGTAAATTTGAGAATTTCTTCTGCAGAACAGTCGTCTGTTTGTAAGGGGTTTTAATGCAACTTTTATTGAAGTTTTACCATGGTAGCTGGTGCACCTTTGGCTGTCTTTTCTCACTCCAGTTACAACCAAAATATTTCATCCAAGCCACCAGCTGCACATCCCACTTATGGTTGCCCAGACCAATTGAATCATTTGTCATCAAATGTTGCTTGTCACAATAACTTTTGTCAAAATATCTAAGAAAGGTGGCCCAAACATTCTGTAAGACATCTTTTACCTTGTTATGGAAAATAAAAACCTTGGCTGAAAATGCATTAAAATCATAGCTGAAAGTACTGCATGAACTATTTGTGATTCTGTATTTATTTTGAAAATACCATTTTTAAACTCTCTGGTTTCAGAAGAAAAATGGAAACTGAACAAAAATTGACTGTTACCTTGACCTTTGACCAATGTGACCCAAAAGCAATAGGGCACTTTCTTGGATCATAAGCAACATTTGCATAAAGTTTCATGCTTGTAGGTCACTTGGTTCTTAAGTTAAGAGTCCGGAAACAAAAATTGAACAAAGGCTGACTGTGACCTTGACCTTTGACCTATATGACCCAAAAACAATAGGGCACTTCCTTGGGTCATAAGGAACATTTGTTTAAAGTTTCATGATTGTTAGCCACTTGGTTCTTGAGTTAGAGTCCGGAAACAAAAAAATGAACAAAGGTTGACTGTGACCTTGACCTTTGACCTATGAGACCCAAAAACAATAGGGCACTTCCTTGGGTCATAAGCAACATTTGTATAAAGTTTCATGATTGTAGGTCATTTGGTTCTTGAGTTAGAGTTCGGAAACGAAAAGGTCTACGGACGGCCGGACGGACAGACAGACAGACATAGTGAAACCAATATACCCCCTCAACTTCGTAGGTGGGGGGTATAATGATATGGTATACACTAATACCAGACTGCACTTTTGTGCAATGTGCAGTCTGATCTTGGTCCATACCTCCTGCCTATTAAAGCAGGAATACCCTGAAAGCAACATGACAGGGTTTATAACAATAAGTCTTTTCATCCAATTTTGTCAAGGGTGTAATAAGTTCAGTTGATTAGAACATTCACATAAAATATAACTTCAATGAAACTTATTATAAATGCAAGATCCAATCTAAATGAAATCTAAATTCCTTTAATTTGTACAACAAGATGATAGTGATACTGTTACTATTTTGTACTTTTGTTGGATTTTTGTGCTAGCTTTTCCAATTAGGGAATTTTTTACTGTTTTATTTTGAATGTCTTGGGCTCTTGAGCTGATGTAAAAGGGTCGAAAAGAGGGTCGAAAAGACTTAACAATTTTATTTTCCCCATATCTTATAAAAGTTAGGAGTCAACTTGTCCCAAAATATATAGTCTATAGAAGCCTGTAATATATCGCATATGTTTTGTATAAATGATACAGTCAGACCTTACTATGTTAATCATATTATTTAAGATATATATATCATTTTATTTTTTGATATGGTATCATATCATATCATTGTTTGAATTTAAGGAACATTGCTTGAAAATTCTTGAAATTTCTACTCGTCCTGCTGTATAAGAAAATATAGTGATACATAAATTTCATAAGTGAAATTTTGCAAAATCCACTCATCCTCCTTATATAGACAAAGAGTGAAAAAAGAAAGCAGGACAAGTGGACGAGTAGAATTTTCAAGCCCTGAGGAATTCCAAGAATGATTCTTGAAATTGAATTTAACTTTTTTATTTGTTGATGCATACGTAAATGTTCTCACAACTGAATGAGGATTTAATACTTTTGTATTTGAAATAATTAAAAAGCTATCGACAATAGAATAGCTTAGGCATAAAATAATACTTGTTTGTTTGAATGGGGTTTTACATTGCTTTCAACAATCTTTCATCTATATTCCGACAGGAGCACCTAACAATGGATTCCTGGTATTTCTCACACAAGTACTACCATTTTATCCTTTCCTAGCATCCAGCTGCTATATCACATAGGTCTACAATTTATTGACCTATTGGTGAGAGACAAATAGTCAGAGAGAATGAGTGCCACTGTCAGGGATCAAACCAAGGACCTCTATAATGACAGTCCAACTTGGGCTGAGTTTACATGTTGAGCTCAGTTGCCAATGGGTTGAGTTGAAAACAGTTCAAGTTGACTTGTCATCCTTTTAAGAGGAACATAATCATAATAAAACTTTACTGGTATTGACAAAGTAAAATCTAGCAGCTGTATGTGTTATTAATGACAAATTTATGTACAAATCAATCAAGAAAAAAACATTGCTGAAGGCAATGTATCTCACTTATTTTTGATAAAATTCACTAATTTTTTGTCATTTCCGTCAAAATTGAAATAAATGACATCTATTTCTAATGTAATAGTGCATCAGGTTAATGAATCAAGTATGTGTAGTCAATTACTTAAACCAGGGGGTAGGGGGAGGAGAGAGAGGGGGGGGGGGGGGCATATGGAAATACAGATTTTACAGATTTTCTCCAATTGTTCTTTGACAAATAAAAGATGATTTTTTACTTATCCAGGATAAAAATGAACTTGTCTGAAACAAAGTGAATGGATTAAAACATGTATTGCAAAAACATTCATTAGTTGCAAAAACATTTATTAATGAAGAAAATACTGGAATACAGCATTTTCATCATAAAAAACTATGTTTCTTACATTTTGATATAAACATTAGGATAATTTATCTCCTAAATCTATTAGTACTATTCCAAGATTTGCCTTAGTATTAACTTGTCAAGGGTTAAGCTTCCTGGAATTAAAATTACATACATGCAACTAAAAAAGCCAGTGTCAAACAGGATTGGTTTGGCATTGGAATTTCACAATTTGACAATTTAAAGGAACTAAGAAATTAGCTCAAACAGACCTTTTTCAACCTTATTTGAATGCTTTTTGTTGTTTATATACCACTTTACCAAATACCAAACCTCAGAATTTAAGACTTGAAAAATTATTCTTTTCAAGAAGAAAATTTTGCAATATTGAAATTTCAGTGGCCTAGAGAAATGGTGTAACTACAAATCTATTTTGTTTTTTCTAGCTATGATTATAATATATGCTTGTGCACTGATTATGAAATGGTCAAACATTTTCAGTGGGACTTGCCATTTTGTGGGGGTATGACCAAAAAAATATGTTATGTGCCTGTAAATCTGATTGTAGGCAATTACAAGTTTAAAGACTCTAATGAATTTGAAGATCAAGAAATATACAGCAAACACAGGGCTGTGGTTAATTCCTATGCGGACTTGTCCAACATGGGTTTTTCTACTTGCCAATGAGTACATTTTGCTAGGCCACATATGTCTGCGGCGAATCTCAGAAAGGTATCAAATACAATGTATATCTAATTGATAAATTACCTTGATTTATATATCAAAGGATAGAAAACATTGTTTTTCATTAAAAGCAATGTTTCTAAACAAATATATATTCACTTTATTAAGGACAAGTTTGATCCACTGCAAGAAGAAAATCTTCTTTTACTTGTCCAGTCTTATAGGACAAGTAGAGAAAAAATCTTTTTTTCCACACCCCTGTCAAACTTCACCCTTGTCATGCTAAATAAATTTTGGCTAAAATTTTTCATCAAAACCAAAGGGCAAAAAGCACTGAAAAAACTAAATTTATTGACAATTTTGGTTTGAAAATGAGAAACAGGTGGTGAAGACTAACATCAGACTGCACATGTGTGCAGGCTGATGTTTGTCTATAGCTCCTGCCAAAGCAGGAATAATCCAGGTTCAGCATGACAAGGGTTAAACATGGAGCTTTAAGGTGAGCTAAATTAAGGTAGGATGTTGTTGGTTAAAATTACTGACCTTTTTTCATGGTCTGATCAACATATGTTGTTAAATTAATGATACACAAGTACAATTATGATGATGGGTTGGGGGTTTACCATGTTATAAACCCAGTCGGCCATGCAAAAATTACAGCTTGGGTTTTTAATTACAACTACAAAGTAATTCAGAAAACCCAACATGTTTGCTTTATGTACCAAAAAAATGTTCTGACAACTTTTATATGAGCTGGAGTATCTGTTTTACTTTATCATTTGTGATCGTTCATGGAAAAAGGGCCTATCTTGATTACTTAACCCTTTCCTGTTTTACAAAATTTTGGACCTGTCCAAATTCAAAGGCTTTGCAGACGAAAATTTAAAGTGCATTTAATTTGAAAAATAACCATTCAGTAGGGTAGAAAATAGTGTGGAATAAGAAGAAATTGCTTGTCAGAAGCAATTTCTTCTTTTTTCACAATATTTTCTCAATCATAAAATCACGTGCACGTAAAAAGCAGGGATCAAACAGGAAAGGGTTAAAGTGAAAGAGCTGTAACTGCCTATAAACTTTTTTAAAGATTTCTGAATAAGGAAAGCTCTTAAAGACCTTAAGACGTGCATGCATGAGAAAAATCAACCTTGAAGACAAAGACATTTCCTTGTTTTTAAAATAAAGGTCACGTTCTAACTCACAAAAAATGCTTTTCTAGATTCTGGAAGATTACAGGTTTAAGCCCAAGTGTCCTAAAGATTTTATGGGCTAAAAGACATTTAATAACCGGTCACAAACTTAATGAGAAGTGAAATGAGTACATTAGCAGGTTAAAACAATCCTCTTCAGGTCAAACCTCTCTATTTAATATTTAGAGAAAATATCAAGATGTTAAGGTAACAGCTTCAAAATTTAGCCCTCAAAATATATAGTAATATACTTTTACTTGTCCATGGACAAGTGAAGAAGAGTCGTATCTCCATACCCCTGGATTAGCTTATTCTGCTTATCTTCTTTTTTCTTCCATAACATTATTCTTTTTTCAATGCTTTAAATGTCATTAGGGTAGTGAAAACTTGTAGACCTACCAATTGAGAAAAGATTATCAGATTATATTGAATCAACATGCAGTCATGTTAATTAATTAAATTCAATTATTTGTTAATATTCAAATATTTTCAATAATTAATAATTCAGATCAATAAAAATAGAATCTGCCCTGAAGGATGAAACAGTAAATTATTGTGGGTGATTAGTATTTTATGCAACAGCCAGTTTCATAACAGCCAACTGTTGGGAGAAGCAAAACAAGAAAGACAAAGAAAAACAGAAAATAGTAGCAGCTTGACTTTGTTTCATTGAACCGTTGACACGGATTTGTCAGATTTTTTACACATGATTTGATGTAATCAATATTCTGTTTTTGATTTCAAAACACTTTCCAAGGGTCCCACTGTTTTCTGTATTATCTCCGAATAAAAGCACAGATGTGATTCTAAGAAATTTTTCCTTGATACTTTTAATTGATTTCTTTTTTACTGTATTTGATTCTAAGCACATATAGCTTAATTTTCTCCAAAAATAAAGACCACAGTGCCTTATATACGGACCACTACCTAAGCCTCAATAATTTGGTTTCCTATGTGATATTTACTCAGATTTGTGGCTATGCTGAGAAAATTTCTATGTGTAACAAACTGCTTTATGGAAATTTTTCTATCATTTGAGTCAATTTTAAAAGTATTAAACTGCTAATCCAACTTACTACAATAGTTGCAATTCTCTACCCATTGGTGGGTCTCGGGCAAATATTAGAAAGCATATTTGCAATGATTGTGGCATAAAACCCAAGACCTTATGATTGAGGGTCTGATGCCGGCTATACATTAGCATTTTGGCTACGGTCTTTGCCATATCCAAGGGTCAGTGCAAAACTATTGTAAGTGCCTATAAATGAATAGGCACTTACAATAGTATTGCACTAACCCCTTGATTATATTACATAGTTGCAAAAAAATTTTCCTATTGTAATTGCATCCCATAATTACTTTCCTATTATGTAATAATTGCAGCCCTGTAGAGCAATTTGCATAGTACAATAAATGCAGCCTTATAGTAGAACAATTAATGTGATATTTTTAACCTTAAACGAAGTGAAAAACTGCGAAGTTTTTACAATACTTTACAATACTAAGAAAGGTCTCGTTTACATATCTGATATGAATTTTCATTTAAAGGGTTTAAGCCAAAAGCCTTAAATGGTCTAGGATGTTTTTTTCAGCTGAAGGCAGACAGCCTGATGGACAGACAGTGGTAAAACATTTATGTACCCCAAAACTTAGGCATGGGCATAAAACAAATTCCTATATCATTTATGAATTCTTTAGGCACTTAAAATGCTTAAAAATTTAGATTTTCTTTACTGAGAAAGAATTAAAATTCATACATACCTTTTAAGGGTTTAATAGATCCTGGATCCTGTGTCATTTTCATAATCCAATGAACATGCTTCAAACACTATATGACAATGATGTTTTAATTCCTTTGTTAGTTTTTAACTCAATGAGTGCAATAATCTTCCCATTCAATTCACTGTGCCACTGAATATATCACTTGATCCTGAAAAACAGATCACACACAGTTTATAAATCCAAAAACTCCCTTATAAGGTATCTATTTCCCAATTATCTTTGTCTACTATCCAAAAATTAATTAGTATGAACTAAACAGTCCAAGTTCATTACCAATGATTGACAGTTGATAAATAAATCACCGGATATTCCTATTACAACAGACTGATAAATTAATAGACATAGAAGGTAATTCTCATTATTTGACATTTACAAAATTCTCTGAAACCCTGTTTTGTTGGTATTCATTTTAATTTCATCAATTAGAATGAGCACTCATAATAAAGGTTGTCATAGAGACGCATTCTTAAAATAACCTTATGCGCATGTTTCAAGACCGTTCAAACTAATACAATACTATTGAGCTTTTTAAAACAGATGTTAGATAGAAACTAATGAATCTTAGATAATTTGATATCTTAATTTTGTACACCAATTTGTAATATATTTCCAACATGAAAAAAAAAAAAAATCCTTTACCACTGAATGTTAATGTTTTTGTTTTGGACATGCAAATTCCACTGTCATTGTTTAAAAAGTTCATACCATTTTTTTTTTCAACAAAAACACAAACTGTATGCTTGATCAACTTAACAGTTTGTATGACACCTTCACGAAAAATTCAATACTAAAATCCAATTAACATATTAATGTGTGCATGCTCTATAATACCAAGGCACATAATCGACAAAAATCCAATTTAGGCTCTTTTTCCACTGCAGAAAAAAAACCCCAATATGATATCAAAAGCACTTCCAAAATCCAAACATCACATAGAGGCTGAGAAAAATTTGTTGATCATGGAATTATTTTCAACACCATAAGACTACTGTATATAAAACATACATCGGCAATGTATACAAAAAGGTAAGTGAACCAAGTTAAATAGGGTTAAACATGAAGTTATAGCCCTATAATTTACTACAGTAAGCTTGTCTGTCTTATGTATCGACTGAACCATTTGCTACTGTTTACCCTCACAAAATCAAGCAGAACTCCGTGAACGGGAGTTTTCATACCCAACAATACTTCGGGTTTAATGCCTGCATCGATAAACATGCTGGTAACATAACCCATATCATTCTTAAAGTTTTTCTAGAGTAATTAAACATAAGATTGTTATTCAGTTTCTCTTTTTGTTAGTGAACTAATAAAAGTTTTTTATACTTTTCTTAAAAATAATTTTCAATCATATCTTTTTAGCCTTTCCTGTAAATTTTCTTATTTCAATATTGTGTCACAGTGACTTTTATCAAATGAGCTTATGCATGAGATTTCAAACAATTTCAAATATGGTGCAAAGCAAGACTCTGACCAGCCTGTGCATCCGCACAGTCTGACCAGAATCTTCTCTAGATAGATAAGGTCTCAGAGTATCTGTAGACCATCAAGATACTCTATATCTACAGTATGTGGCTGTCTACACTACTCAATGTTTGCACCTCATGAACATTTCAAATTGTTGGAAATGTCTCGCATAGGCTCAAATGTCAGATGAAAATAGGTTCAGCAAGGGATCAAATCCACAAAACAGGGTATCTCAGTACAATTTGAATGGTCATAAAATTTTTGGCAGTTTTCTTTTATCTTAATAACAAAATTTGTTCAAAATCACAGAAACTTAAATTTCAGAAAATTTATCAAAAGAGGCTGCCAACATACAATGGAGCCCCTTAAATAGTCAAACAACCATAACAAGGCCTAGCACTCCAAACAATCACAACAAAGGCCGATATAAAATATTTTTCTCCTTTCTTATTCTTTATTGATGCATTAAAGAATCTTCATTAAATTACCATCTATCTTCCCCTGCTTGATATCTGTCATTTTCTATCTGATTGTCTGAAGTACTGAAATCTCGAAATCTATTCTGTGTCAACTAGAGCTGGCATTTACGGAAATAACTCAGACAATATAAATGAATTTTGAATGAATTTAGTTTATACTAATTTATTTTTCAGTTCGATTGTGACAAAATCTGAAACTTTAGGGTTCTTCATAAACACTCTTTCCAGTTTTTTTTAGGTCCTTGTCCAAAAGGCTTGTCCAAGAGGCAGTTCAGTACAGATAGGAGAGGGTTAAGCCAGTCTAAAATCTTTATTTCTCAATGAAACCCTATATTGTGGGTACTCATTGGAACTGTCTTTACAAGACGATTCCGATGATTACCAACTACATAAGGCTTGTACTATTATTATTGAAATACCTTGATCTTATACTTTATTGATGCATTAAAGAATCTTCATTAAATTACCATCTATCTTCCCCTGCTTGATATCTGTCATTTTCTATCTGATTGTCTGAAGTACTGAAATCTCGAAATCTATTCTGTGTCAACCAGAGCTGGCATATACAGAAATAACTCAGACAATATAAATGAATTTTGAATGAATTTAGTTTATACTAATTTATTTTTCAGTTCAATTGTGACAAAAGCTGAAGCTTTAGGGTTCTTCATAAACACTCTTTCCAGGTTTTTTTTAGGTCCTTGTCCAAGAGGCTTGTCAGAGAGGCAGTTCAGGCTTATTTCGGTACAGATAGGAGAGGTTAAAGCCAGTCTAAAATCTTTATTTCTCAATGAAACCATATGTTGTGGGTACTCATTGGAACTGTCTTTACAAGACGATTCCAATGAGTACCAACTACATAAGGCTTGTGCTATTATTATTGAAATACCTTGATCTTATTCTTTATTGTTGCATTAAAGAATCTTCATTTAATTATCATCTATCTTCCCCTGCTTGATATCTGTCATTTTCTATCTGATTGTCTGAAGTACTGAAATCTCGAAATCTATTCTGTGTCAACTAGAGCTAGCATATACAGAAATAACTCAGACAATATAAATGAATTTTGGATGAATTTAGTATATACTAATTTATTTTTCAGTTCAATTGTGACGAAATCTGAAACTTTAGGGTTCTTCATAAACACTCTAACCAGGTTTTTTTAGGTCCTTGTCCAAGAGGCTTGTCCAAGAGGCAGTTCAGTACAAGTAGGAGAGGGTAAAGCCAGTCTTAAATCTTTATTTCTCAATGAAACCCTATATTGTGGGTACTTATTGGAACTGTCTTTACAAGACAATTCCAATGAGTACCAACTACATAAGGCTTGTGCTATTATTATTGAAATACCTTTATCTTATACTTTATTGATGCATTAAAGAATCTTCATTTAATTACCATCTATCTTCCCCTGCTTGATATCTGTCATTTTCTATCTGATTGTCTGAAGTACTGAAATCTCGAAATCTATTCTGTGTCAACTAGAGCTGGCATATACAGAAATAACTCTGACAATATAAATGAATTTTGAATAAATTTAGTTTATACCAATTTATTTTTCTGTTCAAATTGTGACAAAAGCTGAAGCCAATGGGTTTCTTCATAAACACTCTTTCCAGGTTTTTTTAGGTCCTTGTCCAAAAGGCTTGTCCAAGAGGCAGTTCAGTACAGATAGGAGAGGGTAAAGCCAGTCTTAAATCTTTATTTCTCAATGAAACCATATGTTGTGGGTACTCATTGGAACTGTCTTTACAAGACAATTCCAATGAGTACCAACTACATAAGGCTTGTGCTATTATTATTGAAATACCTTGATCTTATTCTTTATTGATGCATTAAAGAATCTTCATTTAATTTTATCTTATAACTATACAAATATCCGTATGATAACATCCCGTATGATATTTTTTATGATATCACATAGTTATTTTTAGAACATGATATAATGTGGTTATTTTTAGAAACTTGCATTTCAGATAGAAACACCGACGAAAACAAGACGAATATAGGTTATAAGATAAATATAATACATTCTTAGTGTATTGTATGAAAAAAATATCTAACTTGGTTGTGAGAATTGATAATTGTCTCGGCAGAGCCTCGACAATTTTAAATTCTCCCAACCTCGTTAGATATTTTTTTCCATATAATACACTAAGTATGTATTATATATATCATCTATCTTCCCCTGCTTGATATCTGTCATTTTCTATCTGATTGTCTGAAGTACTGAAATCTCGAAATCTATTCTGTGTCAACTAGAGCTGGCACATACAGAAATAACTCAGACAATATAAATGAATTTTGAATGAATTAAGTTTATACTAATTTATTTTTTTCAGTTCGATTGTGACAAAATCTGAAACTTTAGGGTTCTTCATAAACACTCTTTCCAGGTTTTTTTAGGTCCTTGTCCAAGAGGCTTGTCAGAGAGGCAGTTCAGGCTTATTTCGGTACAGATAGGAGAGGTTAAAGCCAGTCTAAAATCTTTATTTCTCAATGAAACCATATGTTGTGGGTACTCATTGGAACTGTCTTTACAAGACGATTCCAATGAGTACCAACTACATAAGGCTTGTGCTATTATTATTGAAATACCTTGATCTTATTCTTTATTGTTGCATTAAAGAATCTTCATTTAATTATCATCTATCTTCCCCTGCTTGATATCTGTCATTTTCTATCTGATTGTCTGAAGTACTGAAATCTCGAAATCTATTCTGTGTCAACCAGAGCTGGCATATACAGAAATAACTCAGACAATATGAATGAATTTTGAATGAATTTAGTTTACACTAATTTATTTTTCAGTTCGATTGTGACAAAATCTGAAACTTTAGGGTTCTTCATAAACACTCTTTCCAGGTTTTTTTTAGGTCCTTGTCCAAGTGGCAGTTCAGGCTTATTTTGGTACAGATAGGAGAGGGTTAAGCCAGTCTAAAATCTTTATTTCTCAATGAAACCATATGTTGTGGGTACTCATTGGAACTGTCTTTACAAGACAATTCCAATGAGTACCAACTACATAAGGCTTGTGCTATTATTATTGAAATACCTTGATCTTATTCTTTATTGTTGCATTAAAGAATCTTCATTAAATTATCATCTATCTTCCCCTGCTTGATATCTGTCATTTTCTATCTGATTGTCTGAAGTACTGAAATCTCGAAATCTATTCTGTGTCAACTAGAGCTGGCATATACAGAAATAACTCAGACAATATAAATGAATTTTGAATGAATTTAGTTTATACTAATTTATTTTTTCCAGTTCAATTGTAACAAAAGCTGAAGCTTATGGGGTTCTTCATAAACACTCTTTCCAGGGTTTTTTTTGTCCTTGTCCAATAGGCTTGTCCAAGAGGCAGTTCACTACAGATAGGAGAGCGTAAAGCCAGTCTAAAATCTTTATTTCTCAATAAAACCCTATGTTGTTGGTACTCATTGGAACTGTCTTTACAAGACAATTCCAATGAGTACCAACTACATAAGGCTTGTGCTATTATTATTGAAATACCTTGATCTTATTCTTTATTGTTGCATTAAAGAATCTTCATTTAATTATCATATATCTTCCCCTGCTTGATATCTGTCATTTTCTATCTGATTGTCTGAAGTACTGAAATCTCGAAATCTATTCTGTGTCAACCAGAGCTGGCATATACAGAAATAACTCAGACAATATAAATGAATTTTGAATGAATTTAGTATATACTAATTTATTTTTTCCAGTTCAATTGTGACAAAAGCTGAAGCCTATCGGTTTCTTCATAAACACTCTTTCCAGGTTTTTTTAGGTCCTTGTCCAAGAGGCTTGTCCAAGAGGCAGTTCAGTACAGATAGGAGAGGGTAAAGCCAGTCTTAAATCTTTATTTCTCAATGAAACCCTATATTGTGGGCACTCATTGGAACTGTCTTTACAAGACAATTCCAATGAGTACCAACTACATAAGGCTTGTGCTATTATTATTGAAATACCTTGATCTTATTCTTTATTGATGCATTAAAGAATCTTCATTTAATTATCATCTATCTTCCCCTGCTTGATATCTGTCATTTTCTATTTGATTGTCTAAAGTACTGAAACCTCGAAATCTATTCTGTGTCAACTAGAGCTGGCATATACAGAAATACCTCAGACAATATAAATGAATTTTGAATGAATTTAGTTTATACTAATTTATTTTTCAGTTCAATTGTGACAAAATCTGAAGCTTTAGGGTTCTTCATAAACACTCTAACCAGGTTTTTTTAGGTCCTTGTCCAAGAAGCTTGTCCAAGAGGCAGTTCAGTACAGATAGGAGGGTGTAAAGCCAGTCTTAAATCTTTATTTCTCAATGAAACCCTATATTGTGGGTACTCATTGGAACTGTCTTTACAAGACAATTCCAATGAGTACCAACTACATAAGGCTTGTGCTATTATTATTGAAATACCTTGATCTTATTCTTTATTGTTGCATTAAAGAATCTTCATTAAATTATCATCTATCTTCCCCTCCTTGATATCTGTCATTTTCTACCTGATTGTCTGAAGTACTGAAATCTCCAAATCTATTCTGTGTCAACCAGAGCTGGCATATACAGAAATAACTCAGACAATATAAATGAATTTTGAATAAATTTAGTTTATACTAATTTATTTTTTTCCAGTTCAATAGTGACAAAATCTGAAGCTTATGAGGTTCATCATAAACACTCTTTAAAAATGTTTTATTTGGCCTTGTCAAAGAGGTAGAGGGTTATTCTGCTGAAAATTCAAAGTGGATTTAATTTTAAAAATAACAATTTAGTAGGGTAGAAAAAGGTGTGGAAAAAGAGGAAATTGCTTGCCAGAAGCACTTTCTTCTTTTTTCACAATGTTTTCTCAATCATAAAATCACAGGCACGTAAAAAGCAGAGATTAAACAGCAAAGAGTTTAGGAGCTGGGTATACTAGGACTGATGTTAAAATGATTTGTCAATTAACATACCCGGTGAAATTGCAGCCCCAGTCTGTTACCTACAGATCACAAATAAACACCTATAACCACTTGACCATCCAACAACAACCCCAATGCCAATGAGGTCAAGGTGATGACAATAGTTTGATATCTTGTTCTAAAAGAGCCGAGTTAATAAACCCTGATCTATGTAGCCAACCTTACCAGGGCCCTATCCTTGTAGACAACATTTATAGAAGTTTCATTATTAAACATCTTAAAAAACATCCGAAGAACTGACCAAGGCAAATCAAACTACACATTCATAATAGTGAGCATCCCCTTCTTCGATTCATAATAGTGAGCACCCCCTTCTTCGTTTGATATATCCAATGCTCAGTGTGAAATAGTTGTAACTCCCTATATCAATGGCTTGGCATGAAATAGTTGTAACTCCCTATATCAATGGCTTGGCATGAAATAGTTGTAACTCCCTATATCAATGGCTTGGCATGAAATAGTTGTAACTCCCTATATCAATAGCTTGGCATGAAATAGTTGTAACTCCCTATATCAATGGCTTGGCATGAAATAGTTGTAACTCCCTATATCAATGGCTTGGCATGAAATAGTTGTAACTCCCTATATCAATGGCTTGGCATGAAATAGTTGTAACTCCCTATATCAATGGCTTGGCATGAAATAGTTGTAACACCCTATATCAATAGTTGGCATGACACAGTTGTAACTCCTTTTATCCATGGCTTGGCATGAAACAGTTGTAACTCCCCTTAGCGCTGGCTTGGCATGAAACAGTTGTAACTCCCTTTTTCGATGGCTTGGTGTGAAACAGTTGTAACTCCCTATATTGATGGCTTAGCATGAAACAGTTGTTACTCCCTTTATCCATGGCTTGGCATGAAACAGTTGTAACTCCCTTTATCTATGGCTTGGGGTGAGACAGCAGTAACTTATTTTATTTCTTTAGGGAGTTACAACTGTGTCACGCTGAGTCATTGATATATTCATAGGAAGTTACAACTGTTTTTCACTGAGCCATTGATTTAAAACTTTCTAAAATTTTGTTGAAAAGCATGTCTCCTCATTTGAGTCTTTAGAATAGTCTTCATGATACAGATACATTTAAAACTTGGAAACCAGAAACTCATTTCTATTGATTTCTCATTATTTTATGGGGCTATGTCAGATTATTGAAAATACAGATCAAAAGAAAACCTCCATCATGAATGCACCAAAAATTACTTTCTTGACATCTGCATGCTCCTGATTCCTAACTGATATACTAGCTATATCCAACTTGTACTGACTTATCCAATTGACAGAATTCATATTTGCACAATCTTAGAATAGCCCAAGATTAACAGTTCAGACACTAAGAGTATTTCACTAAATTACATTTGGAAAATGATAAAATCTATATTTCCTTAAGGGGCAGAGCAACAACTGAAAATAAAGCTTATGTTGTTCACAAAGTTAAAGATTTATCAATCTTACACAATTACAAAGATAAATGTTTCTATTTCTTAAATGCAACTAGATGGTTGTCAAGGGACAATTTCAATTTCTGTTGAGCCCTATGAAATTTGACAATAGCTCTAAATGTTTGACCATTTGACCTTTAGCTGTGACCTTGACCTTAGACCTATGTCAAAATTTCATATCATATCAGTTTATGGAGAACAATCTTGCCATGTTATTTTGAAATTAATCAAGATATGTAGGAGCTATGTTCTGGATAAGCTAAATTTAAAATTTGACCTTTAAACAGTGCACAGTAAGTACAATCAGCTAAGAGCCATGGGTCAGTATGAACCAGTTGTAACTGCCTATATTTTCATAGGCAGTTACAACTATTTCACACTGACCCATCATCATGCTCATCTTTTGAAATATCAAAATTCTTACAAAACAATTACTGCAATACAATAGAGACATGAATCTCTGTTTTTCATTGTTATTTTTCAAAATATTCATACAAATATTGACATATTTTCATAGATTAGGTTGAGCGTACATAAATATTTATAGGGTGCTTTATTAAATGAAACGGATGAATTAAAATCCTTAAGTTCATAAGGCGGAAACATGATTACTTTTTATCATGAATTATTATCTGGTTACATCATGTAGTGATCCTTATCCTGACATCTTGTTCTATAGAAATAGCCGCCGTCATAAGGCAGTTGGAAGCGCGTCGGACCGTCAATCTAGAGGACCCAGGTTCCATCCCCCGAAGGCGGCACTCATTCTTTCCGACTATTTGTCTCTGTTGTCACCAATGGGTTGATATTTGTAGACCTATGTGAGATAGCAGCTGGAGGCTAGAAAAGGATGTGGTGGTTGTACTGGTGAGAGAAATACCAGAAATCCATTGTTAGGTGCTCCAGCCGCCCTGATATAACTGAAAAAATATTGAAAGCAGTGTTAAACTCCATTCAATCAATCAATGTTCTATGGAAAAACAGATGATTTTGTTTGAGCTGCCACCTCTAATCTAGAGACCACTTCCGTTTTGAGCTACTTTTATTAAATTTTTCCTTCCATAAAGTCAAACTTCTAAAGCTATCATTCAGAAGATAATTCATAATTATATGTTTGATTATATCATAAGATTTTTTGAGAATTTTGCAATAGTGAATTCCTGTAAGCAAAAGTATCCTTTTTATTTATCAGAAAAAGTGAGTTAAGGTACCATTCTTTTTTTTGGTCCCTCTAGTGCACCCCTTATTTGCGACAAGTTTTTGGTGAATATTTACAGGAAGCCAAATCAAGAGAGATAAATGATTAAGAACTTTTTTCTCAAGCAATGTATAAAATATGAAGGCTTAAACCAAACAAATTCTTATTTTGACAAGTCTTAAATTTTGTCATTTGGCATAGGGATAAACATGCAAACAAACATTGATACTGTTGAAATTATGGACTACCTTTAGTAAATGTGTTCTTCATAGGTAGTCCTAATGCAATCCATCAAAGTGAAGCCCTATATCAAGTCACCTGCACGATTATAGCCTATTATCTAATGAATTGAAACACAAACCATGTTCGCTCCATAGGATATCTTTGTTGATGGCATTTTATCTTGTTTTTTTTTTGTTTTTTTTTCATTCCTATTTTCCAATTTATCGTACCCTTGTCCTGTTGAATACAAAATATTACACTTTACTACATTTAACTAGAAAGCCATGAATGGCTTTGAGTCGCTCCACAGGCTTGAAATAATTCAAATTCTTGTAAAGCAATAAAAGTTTTGACTAGATATTTAGATATTTTGGATTCTACTGATGTTGATAATGATTTTCAAAAATTCAACTATAGAGAAATGAACTCAGCCCATAAAAAACATATTTTTCATCCAATCCTAATAATTTTTGTCTGCATAATAATGGGTCACCCATGGATCATACAAAAAAGTTTGATTGATATCCATCAGTTACATTCTGAGAAAATGATTTTCAAAGTTTCCACTATATAAAATATTGAGAAATGACCTCCGCCCATAAAATGCATATTTTCATCCAATCACAATTATTTTTGGTAGACTGATAAAGGGTCACTCAAATATTTTTCCAGTGAAATTTGGTTGATATCCATCATTTAGATTCTGAGAAAATGATTTTCAAAGTTTCCACTATATAACATACAGAGAAATGATCTCCGCCCATAAAAGACATATTTTTCATCCAATCACTATAATTTTTGGTAGACTGATAAAGGGTCACTCAAATATTTTTCCAGTGAAATTTGGTTGATATCCATCATTTAGATTCTGAGAAAATGATTTTCAAAGTTTCCACTATAAAACATATAGAGAAATGACCTCTGCCCATAAAATACTTTTTTTCATCCGATCACAATAATTTTTTGTAGCCTGATAAAGTGTCACACAAGGATCATTCATGTAAAATTTAAGTGGTATCCATCAATTCGAATCTGAGAAAACTCACTTTTTACCATATTTGGAAACTAGCCACGCCCTTCAAATCCATGTTTTTCATTGGATCAAAATTTCTTGAACAACTTTGAAAGAGGGTCACCCAAGGATCATTCCAGTTTATGACCGGATGCATGCACGACGGACACAACTCCATGACATTAGCCCCAGTGGCTTTCAGCCAGTGGAGCTAAAAACAAAGTGCTAAAAACACTAGATGTACTTAATGTGAGTCAGTATTTATTTTGGGAAACAAGAGGACCATGATGGTCCTAGATCGCTCACCTGCGTCTCTTCAACCCCTGGGACATAACATTAATTAAATAGGCAGATTTCAAATTTGAGATAATTTCTACATATGATCAATATCATGGAATGTTTTCAGCCAAGAACAAGACAGATATGCCTTTTCCCTCTTTGATTCTATGCAAAACAGGATGCACACAGACAGAGCCAAAATGTGATCCCAGGGTCTTGATATGAACCAATTTGGTAGAGGTTCATTAGATGATGCTACAAATTAAATATGAAAGCTGCCTTCTGGTTTCATAGAAGAAGATTTTTGAAGGTTGTCCCATTTTCACCCATCATGCTAAGATGAGCTAAAAGGGATCCACCCGGGTGTAGCCCAAATATGACTCAAGGGTCTTGATATGAATTAACTTGGTAGGGGCCCACAAGTATGAACACCAAATATGAAAGCTGTGTGCCCTCTGGTTTCAGAAAAGAAAATTTTAAAAGATTTTTGCTCTTTGATTCTATGTAAAAAGGGTTGCGCCCAGATGGAGCCCAAATATGATCCTAGGGTCTTGATATGAACAAACTTGGTAAAGGTCCATTAGATGATGCTACATACCAAATATGAAAGCTGTCTACCTTCTGGTTTCAGAGAAGAATATTTTACCCTTTGTGCTCAGAAGAGCCAAAAGGGATGCGCCTTGGTGTAGCCCAATATATCCCTAGGGTCTTAATATGAATTAACTTGGTAGGGGCCTAAAAGATGTTGCTACATATGAAAGCTGTGTGCCCTCTGGTTTCAGAGAATATGATTTTAAAAGATTTTTGCTCTTTGTCACTGGGTAAAAAAGGGTTGCGCTTGGATGGAGCCCAAATATGATCCTAGGGTCTTGATATGAACAAACTTGGTAAAGGTCCACTAGATGATGCTACATACCAAATATGAAAGCTGTCTGGCTTCTGGTTTCAGAGAAGAAGATTTTTGAAGATTTTCATTTTTTACCCTTCGTGCTCAGAAGAGCCAAAAGGGATGCGCCTGGGTGTAGCCCAAATATGATCCCAGGGTCTTAATATGAACAAACTTGGTAGAGGCCCAATTGGTGATGCTACATATCAAATATTATGAAAGCTGTCTGCCATCTGGTTTCAGAGAAGAAGATTTTTTAAGATTTTCGCTCTTTGATTCTATGTAAAAAGGGTTGCGCCCAGATGGAGCCGAAATATGATCCTAGGGTCTTGATATGAACAAACTTTGTAGAGGTCCACTAGATGATGCTACATACCAAATATGAAAGCTGTCTGGCTTCTGGTTTCAGAGAAGAAGATTTTTGAAGATTTTCATTTTTTACCCTTCGTGCTCAGAAGAGCCAAAAGGGATGCGCCTGGGTGTAGCCCAAATATGATCCCAGGGTCTTAATATGAACAAACTTGGTAGAGGCCCAATTGGTGATGCTACATATCAAATATTATGAAAGCTGTCTGCCATCTGGTTTCAGAGAAGAAGATTTTTTAAGATTTTCGCTCTTTGATTCTATGTAAAAAGGGTTGCGACCAGATGGAGCCGAAATATGATCCTAGGGTCTTGATATGAACAAACTTTGTAGAGGTCCACTAGATGATGCTACATACCAAATATGAAAGCTGTCTGCCATCTGGTTTCAGAGAAAAAGATTTTTGAAGATTTTCATATTTTCACCCTTTTTGTTAAGGGTAAAGGGAAAGTTTAGGGTGGATTTCATTTATTTGACCAACTTTGGTAGAGCTTGACCCAAGGAACATCCCTGCCAAGTTTCATCAAGATTGGCCCACTGGTTTAGGAGAAGATGTTTAAAGAAATTCTGGAGGACAGACGATGCACGACAGACAACGGACATTGAGTTCGTGCTCAGCTGAGCTAAAAAGCTGAACAAAAAACCCCACCTTTTTCTGGCTTAAAAAGGTTGATTAATCATTCTAGATTCAGACTAGAGGACCATGATGGTCCTAGATCGCTCACCTGACTCTCTTTGATCACTTGGACATCAAGTAAAAAGGCAGATGTCATAAAGAAGATAATTTCTACATAAAACCAAGTTCCACTAAGTTTTGACCATATTTGAAGCCATTAGAGTTTTTTCAAGTAAATTATCATTAAGACTCCTTTTCCAGTGATATGGCATGAATCCTTCCCATTTTCAACAGAGTTCATATTTGTGACCTGGCAAACATTTTGACCAAGTTTCATGAAGATTGGACCATATTTCTGGCATATGGAGCTCTTACAAGAAAATTGTCAATAGCCCCCTTTCCCGTGATATGGCAAGGATTCTTCCCATTTTCAAAAGAGATCATCCTCATGACCTAACAAACATTCTGACTAAGTTTCATGAAGATTGGGCCATATTTGTGGCCTTTAGAGTGTAAACAAGAAAATTGTCATTTAGGCCTCTTTTCCCGTGATATGGCATGGATCCTTCCCTTTTTCAATAGGGTTCATCCTTGTGACCTGACCAACATTCTGACCAAGTTTCATGAAGATTGGGCCATATTTGTGGCCTCTAGAGTATAAACAAGAAAATTATCATTAAGGCCCCTTTTCCTGTGATATGGCATGGATCCTTCCCATTTTCAATACGATGTGCTCAGGTGAGCTTAAAAAAAAGCAAAATGTCTGCACAATCAGCACAGTCTGACTAGGGTCGATCCTTTATGCCCTACCAAGATGGTCCTTTTTCACTTGACAGGTCACATATGTAAATTTCCTTTTATTTATTAATAATGAGTGTGACCACCATGTATTTTTCTAAAGCCATTTTTGAACAAGGTGCCAAATTGTCACAAGATACGCCCGTCACACTGCTTAGTATAAACTGGGAGTTTGAATAGAACTGAGGTTATTTTGAATGAATATTTTTTGCACCCATGAAATTTCATGATCCTAGCTATTATACTTTTAAAGATATACTCCGGACAAGATTCAAGTCTGAAAAACAACAAAGGGCAATAACTCAAAAAATAGGCCAGGTAGAGTTATGGTTCTTGTGCACTGCACTCCCTCTTGGTGAGATCTATACACCCATGAAGTTTCATGATCATAGCTATTATACTTTAAGAGATATACTCCGGACAAGATTCAAGTCTGAAAAACAACAAAGGGCAATAACTCAAAAAATAGGCCAGGTAGAGTTATGGTTCTTGTGCATTGCACTCCCCCTTGGTGAGATCTATACACCCATGAAGTTTCATGATCCAAGCTATTATACTTTAAGAGATATACCCCAGACAAGATTCAAGTCTGAAAAACAACAAAGGGCAATAACTCAAAAAATAGGCCAGGTATAGTTATGGTTCTTGTGCACTGCACTCCCGCTTGGTGAGATCTATACACCCATAAAGTTTCATGATCCTAGCTATTATACTTTAAGAGATATACTCCGGACAAGATTCAAGTCTGAAAAACAACAAAGGGCAATAACTCAAAAAATAGGCCAGGTAGAGTTATGGTTCTTGTGCACTGCACTCCCCCTTTGTGAGATCTATACACCCATGAAGTTTCATGATCCTAGCCATTATACTTTAAGAGATATACTCCGGACAAGATTTAAGTCTGAAAAACAACAAAGGGCAATAACTCAAAAAATAGGCCAGGTAGAGTTATGGTTCTTGTGCACTGCACTCCCCCTTGGTGAGATCTATACACCCATGAAGTTTCATGATCCAAGCTATTATACTTTAAGAGATATACTCCGGACAAGATTCTAGTAAGAAAAACAACAAAGGGCAATAACTCAAAAAATAGGCCAGGTAGAGTTATGGTTCTTGTGCATTGCACTCCGCAATGATGTGAAGAATACAATTGCCAAGTTTGAAGTCAATCGGACTTCAAGTGACAGAGTTATGCTCAGGACAAAGAAGTGGACGCCGCCGGACGCCCGGACGCCACGGGTGATCCCATAATACGTCCCGTCTTCGATGGGCGTATAAAAATGCTAAGACAAATCGGATGACACTTTTGTTGTTAAATATTTACATTCACACAATAATGCACAAATTGATATAATAAATGACATTATGTGATGAATCTTTCTACTTCCATTATCAAATACCGTTTCAAAATCAATAGGTAATCTGCTGTTAGTTTCTCGGACTTTTTGGGAAATTGTTGGATCAGTGCGTAACAGTTGTAACTGCCTATAAGCAGTTTTGCACTGAGCCATGGAAATGTGAAAGTTATTCACTCTGACTGCTTCAATAGTTATTATAACCTAGGCCATCCCCACACAATCCAACTTTTTGATGCCCCTGAAGAAAAGAAGTTTCAGAAAACTTTTGACCTTGACAGATGACATTGACCTAGTCACATGACCTTGACTTTCTTGATATGTCGATGAGACTATCATCATGACAAACATCAGCTTTATATATTGAATACTGGTAGCCTTGAAGTAATTGACAATGTTACGTTCTTTAGTAAAGATTTGCAGATAGGACAGACAGAGGGACAACAGTAAACATATATCGATGGTTAAGAGTGAAACAGTTGTAACTGCCTATTTGTTTATAGGCAGTTCCAACTGTTTCGCTCTGAGCCATCGATATGCCCTGATCTTATCCCTGCGGTGGCATAAAAAATTAAGGACTCTAGATAAAAATAATCTAAGAAAAGAAGATATTGGAGATTGAATGGAGTTTAACACCACTTTCAACATTTTTTCAGTTATATCGCAGCTGCTCACCAGTACAACCACCACATCTTTTCCTAACCCCAAGCTGCTATCTCACATTAAGGTCTACAAATATCAACCCATTAGTGAGAGACAAATAGTTGGAAAGAATGAGTGCTGCCATCAGGGATTGAACCTCGGACCTCTAAATTGACAGTCCCACGCGCTATCAACTGCCCTATGACGAGGGCTATAAGAAAAGAAGAAACCATAATATTTTCTTCAGTGTAACAAGCTGCAACATCAAATGGAATTGGCTCAATTTTATAAAATGTTACATTCTTTCTGGTAAATTATCCCAAAAACCCATTACACAATATGTCATGCATCCAAGTCTGAACAATGATAGGGACAAATTACATCTGACCTATAACAGTCATTTCGCACCAATTAGTTATTCTAAATTTGTACATTTCGCACCAATTAGTTATTCTAAATTTGTACAGAGTTAATTTCTCATTTGTAACATTCACATTCTTAACTCGTTGTTCTTGGCTTTCATTTGCAATGATTATGAAAATAGTATAGGACAAGACTGTAAAGGTAAACCATGCTTAAACATACTTTAGACAAGTCTAATAGGAATAAATTGGGACCAACGAATTTCCTGTTGTCACGTTCTCTGACTAAACTGAAAGAGCAAAGAAACGCATATAGTAAAAGTAACATGCTTTTGAAACCAACTTCATCACAAAGAAACTTAAATTATCATGACAAAAAGCAATGACTATCTATAGGCGATTTTTGTAATGAGCTTCTTTACTCTATACAAGTGATTGCATTTCGATGGCTCAGTGCGAAACATATATAGGCAGTTCCAACTGTTTCGCGCTGAGCCATCGATTTATAATTATTTCACGCTTTTTAGATTTCAGTTCAGTCCACCCCTACTCCTGGCTTTACCACAATTTCCTGCGATTTCAAATACCATGGTTGGAGTACAGTATAAATCTTGTTCTGTAAACAAAATAAGTTTCAGCAATGCAGAATCAAAGTTGAGTTAATATTTCAATGGTGGAACGGATCAATTCATCCTGATACAAGCATTGATTATTAACTGCAGTTTCAAGGTTTTGATATCCTAATGACAAACATCAGAAAACTTCATGTTCTTCAAATGTTATTCTAATACTGATACTGTATCAAGATCACTTCTCTATTATGTGGCTTCTGGGTCCAAGATTATAAAAAATTCTTCATGCTCAATTGAGAATTTTCTCAAATTTCAACTTGTGATTAAAGCTATAATCCTGTCTTAATACTATAATAAATGTATGAACATAAAAGATAATATCAATAAGTTGTTATAAATAACAACTTATTGATATTATCTTTTATATTTATACATTAACTTAAAATCTAATTTGAGAAAATTCTCAGTAGAGCACAACAAGAGGACCAAGATGGTCCTAGATCGCTCACCTGAGTCTCTATGACCCCTGAGACATCACATTAAATAGATAGGCAGATGTCAAAAAGAAGATAATTGCCTAAGATCAAAAGCATGGAACGTTTTCAGCGAAGAGCAAGACAGATATGCCTTTTTGCTCTTTGATTCTATGTAAAAAGGGATGCACCCGGGTGGACCCCAAAAGTGACCCCAGGGTCTTGATATGAACAAACTTGAAAGAGGTCCACAAGATGATGCTACATTCTAAATATGAAAGCTGTCTGCCTTCTGGTTTCAGAGAAGAAGATTTTTGAAGGTTTTCCCATTATTTTCCGTAAAGCCTTCGGCTTTCACATGTAGAAACAGCATATCCTTCCGAACATTAATCGATCACCGCGCTTTAAAGATAAATCAAGTACACCCCACAACAACCGGAAGTCCGGTCCATGCTTTCTCATAATCGTTCGGGCGTTCGATCTAAGAAGACGTACAGTCGACTAATGGGCTTAATTTCACTCTTAGCTCTCGTTGAGTGCTTGTGTTGTCTGACCCGCTGGAGAGGCTTAAACTGCAGACGTAGTCCCAGTTATTTCGTGTCGTTTGCTTTAATTATGGCCTCGAATGACGATGCAGTGGTGAGTGTTGACGGGTCAGACGAGTCATTCTCGGGTTTTAGTTCTCTTCCCGAGTCGGACCATGGAGACGACGCAGTCGCTCCAGCTTCTAAAAAGACAGGTAAGCCTTTGAGCAAAGCCAAAGGCAAGAAAAAGGACACTCCGAAGGGGAAAGCTCCGCAAAAAAGAAACAAAAAAGTGACGAAATCGACTAGTAATGGCTGCTCAACAGCTCCACGTGGAACTAGTGGGCTAGATTTGACAAAGTTGTCTGACTCTGACATTAACAATTTAAGAAATTTACTGGGTATACAGGCTCCATATAATGTTGATAGTTGTGATTATTATGACTCTAGCTTTCATGAATTGTCAGGGAGACCCCTTTCGAGTCTACCCAGATTAACTGTTGAAGTCAACTCAGCTGACATTTCTGATGGGGATTCCCCACATGAGCATTTGGATAGAAATAAAAACAAGCTATCGGATATGTCCAGTGCCCTCTTTGAGGAAGGAGAGATAATAGAGAACGACTCAGAGTGGGACTTGCCACGTTTGAAGACCCCTGTGAAAGGAAGGGCGGTGGCTGATTCTTTAGCTAAAATGATTAATTTAGCCTGCACAAGCCAGTGTGAAACTGATAATATTACGAACAAGTATAAAATTCCTGAAAACTGTGACAGGGCTGGCAGCCCCTTAGTGAACAATGAAATTTGGAAGGTGATGGACAAAAGAGCTCAGACTTTAGACCGTAGTTTTGCTGAAATTCAGAATCTTGTGGTTTCTAGCATGATACCCATTCTCAAGGTGGCAGATTTGTTGAAGCCCCAGCTCACTACTAATCCTGAAGCCAAAGTACTGATTGCAGATGCCATTACTTTAATGGGTCAGGTTCAATTCAATCTGTCTGTCAGGAGACGTTATATGATTAGACCCACACTCAGGAAAAAATACCATTCATTGTGTAACATTTCCATGCCCATTACAACCAATTTATTTGGGGATGAAGTCAGTAAGGATATTAAGGCATGTGACTCTCTAGTGGCTATTGGAAAAGACCAGTACAGGAATACATCATATCGTGGGAGAGGTAATTCTCGATATAATCAGAGAAGAGGGAATTACAGTAATTATAACTCTACTGGCTATGGCAACCAGAGATTTCAGCCCTACCATACGAATAGAGGCAGCTACAGTAATCGGGATTCAAAAAACTACCAAATTCCCAAAAAGTCCCCATCGGCCACAGCAACATCACTAAACGAATAGATGTAAGTATGAATTCTTATAATGAGCCTAGCTCAGTAAGTGCAGTTGGGAAATTGAGATTTAATGCAGAGAAATGGCATCAATTGACAAATGACCCATGGATTCTTGAAGCTATATCAGGTTACAAAATTCATTTCGATACTAAACCATTTCAGCTTAAGGTACCAAATGAAATACCATTTCAGGGTGAACAATGGCAGATTGTTGATAATGAGGTTACTGAATTAATAAGGAAAGGGGCAGTTGTCCCGGGCAAAAATGAACCAGGAGAATTTATTTCTACTCTGTTTGTTGTACCTAAAAAGAATGGGAAGTTTCGCCCTGTCATCAATTTAAGGTATTTAAATGAATTCATTCATTATGACCATTTCAAACAAGAAACCTTTAGGGTGGTTTTGGACTTGATTCAGAAAAATGACTATTTTACGTCTATTGACCTAAGTGATGCCTATTTCTCTGTACCAATCCACAAAGATTTTCAGAAATACCTTAAGTTCTCATGGAAAGGTCAGCTTCTGAAGTATGTAGCACTACCGTTTGGGATAAAATCTGCGCCGTTTGTTTTCACAAAGATCTTAAAGCCTGTATATGCATGGTTTAGACAACAAAATATACGCTGCAGTTACTATATTGATGACTCAATTAATATGAACAGTTTCAGAGATATTTGCCAGTTAAATACAAATAGTATGGTTCAAACACTACAGGGATTAGGTTACGTTATCAATTATAAAAAGTCTGTTCTTATTCCTACCCAGAGAATTATCTTTTTTGGTTTTTTGATTGATTCTGTAGCTTTCATGGTTTTCCTACCAGAGGAGAAGGTTGAAAAGATTAAAATTCGGGCTAAAACTTTGCTGTCAAAAAATGAGGTCATAGTGAGAGACTTGGCATCTTTTATTGGCCTTGTTGTTAGTGCGTTTCATGCCATTCTGGAAGCTCCTTTACATTACAGAGCATTGGAAAGACTCAAGGTCAAAGGACTAGGTCATGAAGGTAATTTTGACAATAAAGTGTTTCTGTCAAAGGATTGTATTGACAAATTGAACGGGTGGGAAAACAATGTAGCTCGCAAAAATGGGAAATGCATACGGTTTGATAAAGCTGCATTTACATGTAGGACAGATGCTAGTTTTTCTGGGTGGGGAGGAATAGAGTTGGAATCAGATAAGATTGCCCAAGGTAGATGGGGTTCTTATGAGCTTGAGAATAACATTAATTTTCTGGAGCTTTTAGCCGTGTTCAATGTCATGCAGGCCTTTTATACAGCAGTCAATAATGTTCATATTCAAATTCAGTGCGACAATATAACTGCAGTGACATATATCAATGATATGGGTGGCATGTACTCTAAAACGATTGACTTGCTGGCAAAAGAGATCTGGAAATGGTGTCTGGATAGAAAGATCACTATTTCAGCCGTGTATATCCCTGGCCGGGATAATACTGCTGATTTTTTTTTCACGAAACTTTTCAGACTCCACCGAGTGGATGCTGAAGTATGAGATTTTTGAAAGAATTTGTTCCCATTTCTTTGTGCCTGATGTTGACCTGTTTGCATCGAGAATGAATGCTCGTCTGGAACAGTTTGTCTCATGGTATCCCGAGCCTGGAGCCATGCACCATAATGCTTTTGCCTTTAACTGGAGGAATCTTAGGCCATATATTTTCCCACCTTTTAGTTTGGTTGGGAAAGTTATGAATAAGATTTTGACTGATGAGGTCAAACAGGCTATTCTGATTTTTCCCTTTTGGAAAGCTCAATCCTGGTTTCCTTTGGTTTTAGAGAACATATCTTCATTTCCGGTTAGACTACCTCGGCACAAGGACCTGTTGAAGTTACCACACAACCACCAAAACCAACCTCTCCATCCGTCCATACAGTTGATCGCTGTGACTGTATCAGGAAGGAACTGTGTAAAAATGGCCTTCAGGAGGACGTTGCTAGAATTATCATCGAGTCCTGGAGTAAAGGTACCAGAAAACAATATAATCTCGCGTGGAGAAAATGGTGTATTTGGAACAGTCTCAGGTCAGGAAATCCTTTTCACTCGACTGAAATTCAAGTAATCCAATTCATGTATTTTTTGTTCAAATCGGGTAAATCCTATTCTTGCATTAATACACATAAGGCCATGTTATTGCAGACCTTACCATTTCTTGGTAATGACTGGTGTAAAAATTGTAGCCTGATAAATAGGTTTATGAAGGGTGTGTTTTATCAAAAACCTCCTTTGCCTAGATATCAGTTTACATGGGATGTCACAGTAGTTCTTAAGTTTTTGTCTGGCCTTTTTCCCCTGAGTAAGCTTACATTAAAGTTACTAACTTTTAAGCTTGTGGCCCTTTTGGCACTGTCCTCTGCTCCTAGAGCTCAAACTTTAGCCAGTTTACATTTGGATTACATGTGTAAGGAACAATCGGTGGTTACTTTTACCTTCCCACATTTATTAAAAACATCTAGATGTGGACATTCATATGTGTTTAAAGTTGAACATTTCGAAAAAGAATGCTTGTGTGCTTATCATACTCTTTTATTTTACATTAATAAGACCAAGAGTTACAGACTGAGCAGGTTGTTATTAATATCTTATCAAACATTTAAGAGTATTACTACTAGCACAATTGCTCGATGGCTAAGATGTGTTTTGGAGTTGTCTGGTATCGATATATCAATGTTCAAGGCTCATTCTTTTAGAGGTGCTGCAGCTTCAGCTGCCTACAACAAAGGGTGTTCATTGAACAATATCCTGTCTACTGCTGACTGGTCCACAGAGAGGAATTTTAGAAAATTCTATCATAGACAAGCCCTATCAGATAAGGGACTAAGTTTTGCAAAATCTGTGCTGAATTCATGATCATAGTCCAGTTGGACTCAGACTCTAAGGGTTAATGTGTAGCCTGTTAAACAATTGTTTGTATTTTGGTTATTACTATTTAGTTCTGTTTTTTGTTAATTTTCAGTTACTCATGATGTTCATTTCGTTTTGAACAAGTACATTTGAGTTCAGTTCTATTTATGTTTCGCTTCTTTTGTTTTAGTTTGTTTAGTTGCTCTTTAAACATGCTGTTTCTACATGTGAAAGCCGAAGGCTTTACGGAAAATAATGGCCCCCCATCCAAGCCTTGGTGATGGATGGAGGGCATTATTGGAGTAAAGCCAGAGGCCGAGCATGTAGGAACCCTACCCCTCTTTTTATGTGCAGTTGCAACTATAGATTTGTTTTACTTTTCCTTCAGAGGTACTTGACCGAATTCCCTCCCTTGGTTTGCAAGCAACTAATCAAACTTATCTCTTTGAATTATGAGAAAGCATGGACCGGACTTCCGGTTGTTGTGGGGTGTACTTGATTTATCTTTAAAGCGCGGTGATCGATTAATGTTCGGAACGATATGCTGTTTCTACATGCTCGGCCTCCGGCTTTACTCCAATAATGCCCTCCATCCATCACCAAGGCTTGGATGGGGGGCCATTTTCACCCATCATGCTCAGATGAGCTGAAAGGGATGCGCCCGGGTGGAGCCCAAATATGACCCAAGGGTCTTGATATGAACAAACTTGGTAGGGGCCCACAAGCTGATGCTACATACCAAAAATGAAAGCAGTGTGCCCTCTGGTTTTGATTAAAGAAGATTTTAAAAGATTTCGCTCTTTGATTCTATGTAAAAAGGGTTGCGCCCGGGTGGAGCCCAAATATGATCCTAGGGTCTTTATATGAACAAACTTGGTAGAGGTCCACTAGATGATTCTACTTACCAAATATGAAAGCTGTCTGCCTTCTGGTTTCATAGAAGAAGATTTTTGAAGATTTTCATTTTTTTACCCTTCGTGCTCATAAGAGATAAAGGGATGCACCCGTGCAAAGCCCAAATATGACCCAAGGGTCTTGTTATGAACAAACTTGGTAGAGGCCCACTAGGTGATGCTACTTACCAAATATTTGAGCTGTCTGCCATCTGGTTACAGAGAAGAAGATTTTTAAAGATTTTCGCTCTTTGATTCTATGTAAAAAGGGTTGAGGCGGGGCAAAGCCCAAATATGACCCCAGGGTCTTGATATGTACAAACTTGGTAGAGGTCCACTAGATGATGCTACATACCAAATATGAAAGCTGTCTGCCTTCTGGTTTCAGAGAAGAAGATTTTTAAAGATTTTCACCCTTTTTGTTAAGGGTAAAGGGAAAGTTAAGGGTCGATTTCATTTATTTGAACAACTTTGGTAGAGCTTGACCCAAGGAACATCCCTGCCAAGTTTCATCAAGATTGGCCCACTGGTTTAGGAGGAGAAGATGTTTAAAGAAATTGTGGACGACGCATGACGGACGACGCACGACGGACATTCTACGATCCCAATAGCTCGCCTTGAGCACTTTGTGCTCAGGTGAGCTAAAAAAAGTTTAATAAGCTCGAGCCTTGATCATGTCAAAGGTAGCGTTTGTTCTAATGGGGCTTATCACCACCTTACCCCTTGTCATGCTGAGTAAATTTTGGCTAACAATTTACATCAAAATCAAAGAACAAAAAGCATTGAAAGTTCCAACTGTAGGTCAATTTTAATTTGAAGAAGAGCACCGCCTACAGGTGCCTACGCTCAGCTTTAAGTGCTGGATGGTAAAAAAACTAATGAAAGGTGAAAAAACTAAGTAGAAAAAAGGGCATAATTTGCAGAAAATGCTTGGAAAGTTATTCCCCTTGATAGAAAAGGTTTCTCTTTAGATGGTGAATTTTTGTGCCAAGTTTCATGTTAATCCCTTCCGTTGAACCAGAGATATCACAAAAATGTTTAAGTTTTTGCATTTCTTTTCACAAGTTTGACCTTAAAAAATGACCTTTACCTTGACTGATGACCTTGAACTTGGTATCAACAGAAAGTGCTTGCCCAAGGCAATCATCATGTGAAATATGAAGGACCTATCACTTACCATTCAGAAGAAATAACCAATGTTAAATTTTTCACATTTTTTTCACAAGTTTGACCTTGACTGATGACCTTGAACTTGGTACCAACAGAAAGTGCTTGTCCCAGGCAATCATCATGTGAAATATGAAGGCCCTATCACTTACCATTCAAAAGTTATTGCAATATGTCAAAAGTTTTTGCATTTTTTTCACAAGTTTGACCCTGAAAAATGACCTTGACCTTGGCTGATGACCTTGAACTTAGTATCAACAGAAAGTGCTTTCCCAGGCAACTATCATGTGAAATATGAAGGCCCTATCACTGACCATCCAAAAGTTATTGCAATATGTCAAAAGTTTTTGCATTTTTTTCACAAGTTTGACTTTGATAAACGACCTTGACCATGACTGATGACCTTGAACTTGGTACCAACAGAAAGTGCTTGTCCCAGGCTATTATCATGAGAAATATGAAGGCCCTATTACTTACCATTCAAAATTATTGTAATATGTCAAAGTTTTTGCATTTTTTCCACAAGTTTGACCCTGAAAAATGACCTTGACCTTGGCTGATGACCTTGAACTTAGTATCAACAGAAAGTGCTTGTCCAAGGCAATCATCATGTGAAATATGAAGGCCCTATCACTCATCATTCAAAAGTTATTACAAAATGTCAAAGTTTTCGCACGACGATGACGACAACGACGACGACACCAAGGCTACAGCAATACCTCGGGTTTTCTCCGAAAACAGCCAAGCTAAAAACTAAATCTATTGACAATTCTGGTTTGAAAGTGAGAAACAGGTGGTGTAGACTAACATCAGACTGCAAATATGTGCAGACTGATGTTTGTCTATAGCTCCTGCCCAGGCAGGAATATTCCGGGTTCAGCATGGCAAGGGTTAAAATATGTTTTCAGTTATATTGCTGCAACTAGATTTATATTTCAAGAGATGAAAAGAGTATTTATTGATTTCATGGTATTAAGAAACCAAAATCTAATTGCACTATATGAATATATCTGCAAAGCAGATTCAAATGTTAGTGTGATCAGTTTACAAATACTCATGTCCTTTATTATAATTTAACTTTACAAGAATCCATGAATCTTGATTGAGGCAGCTTAAATTTAATCATTTCTTTTTATTCCTTTTCACAATAATTCAATACACAGGGCAGCATTATTACTCTCGATCTTTTTTTTCTTTGTTTCAACCTTTCCATACATTTACATCCATAATCCTATATACTAACCTGCCATTAATTTTGAAGAAGGCCAGCTGGTTTTGGTATCACCCTATAAATCTTAAAAACATATTTATTAAAACCCATTTGTAGTATTAGCAACAATAAACCAGGGATAAAAAGAATTTTATGCTAATTTGGTCATCTAATGAAATTCAACCTGCCCCAGTGGAAGGAAGCTACCTATTTCCCCATAAATCATGCCTTCCATACCTTCATTATAGATAGCTCTGTTAGTTGGATCAAGGTTTCTCAGTCATTTTGAATTTTTGTTGGGTTTGCTTCCTTTGTACAGAGATTTACTTTTTCTTTTTTTTCCCTACATTTTTGTTTTGATTTCATTTGTTTTTCTGTTTAGTAAAATGCAATTCATTATCTGCATTCAACATGATGGTTTTCTCTTAAAAAATATTGCTACATACAATATGCCAATTAAACAATTAAAATCAACAGCACCTTGTTTTAACTTCAGGCACAATTTTAGCAAGCACATAGACTTATGCCAGATGTCACTGTATTCAAGTTAACTCCAACTGCGAGGGTTCATTTTTGCCTTCTCTCCTTGACTTTATTTACAAATTTCCCTATTCTGAAGCTTTATCTTTGATATACTGTTGACAAGCTTATTCCACGTCCCCTGATTTTTATCTACATCAAAGGAGGTTTTGGAAGATCTATGTGATTGCTTCAACCCTGCCTTTTTAAATTATTTGTTTGAAACTTTAGCTTTATTCTAATACAGTAATAACAGCTTTACTGATCTCAAGATCTGTACTTTAAAAGAGTTTTAAAAAATAGCTTTTTAAGGTTAGATCTTGAGTTATTTTTATCATGCTCATAAAAATTTAAAATAAAATGATTTCTAGGGTTCAACAAAAATCTATTGAAAATGCCGCTGACCTCTTGATTTGTGCCAGTACTAATAGCAGTGCTTTGATGGCAAAAGAAGTCAGTTTGTCATGTAGTACTGCGTTCAGGATGACAAAACATTGCAAACTGTTTGCAACCCATTATACCCCACTTTGCACACAAGTGCATGCGCAAAGCAGGGAACAATATGCAAATAGTGATCACCATTTTGTTTTACTGTACAAAAGGCAGGTTTTATTGCCAGTTTTAATTTTGATGATTGTATCTTCTGATTGATGTGAAAGAATTTCATTAAACAGAATTCGAGGGGTCAGCGCAATACTATTGTAAGTGCCTATTCATAAGCACTTACAATAGTATTGCACTGACCAATGGAAATAATACACTCGCTTAAATTAACTTTGAAACCTTTGCAGCCTTTAAGACTTGAAAACAAAAAGACACAAAAATAACCAGGTGTGCAGCTATGCCTTATCACAAATTCAAAACTTGTTTCAACTCTCACTTACAGAGTAAGTATGACATGCTTCATACCTGCATGAATGTTGTAGAAATATAACTAAACATGATATCAAACACTACATTAACAATTTATATAGAAAACAACCTCACATGGACATGCCTAAATAATTTTCAGATAGCAACAGTTTAATTTTTCAAAGTTCCCACCTCATTGATTTAGCCATTAATCACACTTGAGGTCTACTAGAGTCCCCAAGTTATCAAATTAATCAGTTTTGATGGAGAAATACTTTGGTTTATGGAGGCATTTAACTCAACTTTGGTGGTCTTACAACTAAACAACCTTGTATCACCTGTAACTAAGTCTGTAAATTTGAGTTGCTCTCTTAAAATGAGGCTTAATGCACCAAAACAAGAGCGGCATAATGGCCCTAATTGGCTGTGCCAAATCTAATGCCAAAAGGAAAATTAAATCATAGTACAGGGCTGTGGAAATACGAGTTTTCTCCACTTGTCCCTGGACAAGTAAAAGCGGATTTTCTACTCGTCCAGGATCAAAATGAACTTATCCGCTAAAGAGTAAATAGAAAAAATTGAAAAAAAACATTGCCTTTTGATGAAGAAAATGCTGGTATCCAGCATTTTCTTCATTAAAAACAATGTTTTCTACCCTATGATATGAACATTAGGATGATTTCTCTCTTAATTCTTTTAAGTAACGTTCCAAGATTTTGCCATGGTATTTACTTGTCCTTGGACAAGTGGCCTAGAAAAATTTACTTGTCCGCAAGTACAAAAGCCCGAGTCGGACAAGTCGGGCATGGGAATTCCACACCCCTGCATAGTAAGCCATGGTAGTTGATTTCTTTCGATTGCCAACCATGTTTAGCAATCAAATATATGATCAAATATTAAGGTGACGCCATATGTAAAATTCCCTGGTATAACATGGTATTGTATTGCTGACCATTGTTTTCAAGTAACAATGGTGATATAAATACAAGAGAGCCACCTATTTGGGAAATATATCACATAGTATTCCATGGCAGTTGATTGTATTTCATTGTCAACCATGATTTATCACAGGAATCAAATACATGATCAAACACCATGGTGACACAACACTGTAAAATTCTATGGTTTAACATAGTAAGTCCATTGTATTTCATTGCTGACCATAGTTTCCTTAGGTCTGCAACCTGCAACAAAATATGATTTCAATAATTATGAAGCAGTAAATAGTACATGGTCTCAGGACCATAATTGATAATGTTTAATGAAGTTTTTTTTCTAAAATTTGACCTAATGCCTAACAGTTCAGATTTCTTCTAGACATTCGGAGCAATTTAGATAATACAAGCTAATTCGTTGAATTTAAATCCCCCGCCAAACATATTTTCATTGTCAATGGAGTTAATATCAAACTTAGGTACAGGTTATCTTTTATCTACATCAACCTATAGTTTTCAAGAAATAGCGCAGAAACGAATATTACTCTGCATATATATGGCTTAAAAAGTCAGGGGCAGTAACTCTAAATTCCACGGTCGAACCGGGTTACCCCGACAATATGCGCATGTCCTCTTTGTAGTGAAGCTATGTGCCAAGTTTCATTGAAATCCGGTCTATAGTTTTCAAGAAATAGCGCGGAAACGAATATCACTATGTATGTATATGGCTTAAACAGTCAGGAGGCAGTAACCCTAAATTCGGCCGTCGAACCAGGTAACCCTGACGATATGCACATGTCCTCTTTGTAGTGAAGCTGTGTGCCATGTTTCATTGAAATCAGGTCTATGTTTTCAAGAAATAGCGCGGAAACAAATGTTAGACGGACGGACATGGCAAAAACAATATCTTCGGCGGGGGATAATAAGCAGTAGGAATCAGCCTATAGTCAATGCATACAAGGATTTTAATTTCTGATGATTAGCTTTATAATTCATGCTGCAAAATAATATCCCCATGCACTACAATAGTCTTTAAATACCTATAATTGGAGAGGTCCTAATGTTTTTTCCACTAAGGATTAACTTGTCTGTTAAGAAGATATATTGTTTCAGTATAAATTACACCAGTTTCATTGTTCACAAATATTTCTTTAGGAAAGTATGCTGAATACTTTTACATAACAATGATGCTTTTCTGGGAAATGTTTGTCTTTTACAGAGAAATTTATTTCTACTGTTCTTGTCCATGAACCAGGTTGGTCCATGGGGTCAAGGACAACGTACATGCCTTGGATAATTAGTATTATCATGGACTGACTGAGAGATAAAGTGGTGGCTAATTATGCTTGCCCTTTGGTTGATTTGATTTGAATTGGGGTTTTAGGTCGCTTTCAACAATCTCTCAGTTATATCGCGACGACTGGAGCACCTAACGATGGATTCCTGGTATTTCTCACACCAGTACTACCACCACATCCCTTTCCTAGCCTCCAGTTGCTATTCCACATAGGTTTACGATTATCTACCCATTGGTGGAAGACAAATGTCGGAAAGGATAAGTGCCGCGGCCGGGGATCGAACCCGTGCGAAAATAGACTCCTGGATTAGAAGTCCGGCGCGCTACCAACTGCGCTTTCGCGGCTTGCCCTTTGGAAAAGATAATTACAGACACTATCTTTAAAGGTATGATATAGAGTATACTGTAAACTTCTTTTTATTGGTGGTGTCCACATTTGGCGATTTTCCTGTTTCGATTTATTGGCGTGATATTGACTAAACTGTACATTGCGCAAGATTACATTTCCCTTAAAGGAGAGAAATATTTCATTTTATAATGATAAATATTGGCGGAGGATTAATTTTTGCGCATCTTAGCATGACCGCCAAAATATCTAAAATAAAGCCACCTCCAAAATTACCCAGTATACAGTAGCCCATAATAGTTGCTACATTTATTATGTCCTACTCAACCTAGAATATTTCTGCTTTGGTAGGAGGTTTAGACTTAGATCAGTCTGCAAATATGTGCAGTCTGATCTCAGTATATACAACCTGTTTTTCTTTTTTAATCCATTGTAGTTTTGAAATCATGTTTTCAAACAAATTATTGACTCGCAAAAAATACATTCAGATCTTTCTTTACTTTCATTTTAATGCAATTTCTCCTAGGTTTTTATTCAGCATGACAACCTTAAGTACTACTTAGGTGTTTATTTGAATGGGGTTTAACACTGCTTTTAACGAGTTTTCATTCTTATTCCAGTGGCTGGAGCACCCAACAATGGATTCATGGTATTCATCGCACCAGTACTACCATTACATCCCTTCCTAGCATTCATCTGTTATAAACCACTCTAGGCTTACAATAATCCAACCATTGATGGGAAACAAATGTCAGACAGTTTAACCCTTTGCTGTTTAATCCCTGCTTTTTACGTGCCTGTGATTTTATGATTGAGAAAACATTGTGAAAAAAGAAGAAATTGCTTCTGACAAGCAATTTCTTCTTTTTCCACACTGTTTTCTACCCTACTGAATGGTTATTTTTCAAATTAAATCCACTTTAAATTTTCGCCTGCAAAACCTTTGAATATGGACAGGTCCAAAACTTTGTAAAACAGGAAAGTGATAATGTACTGCTACCGGGATAAATAAAACTTCCTAAGTCTACAAGCTAGCTTGCTTTGAAAGCAAAGCCTGCATAGAAAATAGAGCAAATTACTTTGGACAGAGGTTTGAATCCCAGGGAGCGTCAAGATTATGTGTTTGTTTGAATGGGGTTTTACAACGCTTTAAACCATCTTTAACTGTTTCAGTTTTATCGTATTGGCTGGAGCACCTAACAATGGCTTCCTGGTATTTCTTACACCAGTACTACCATTACTTCCTTTCTTGGCCTCCAGCTGCTATCTCACATAGGTCTACAATTACCAACCCATTGTTGAGAGACAGAGTCAGAAAGAATGAGTGCCGCCATAGGGGATCATACAGCAGCAAGATTAATCATTGATATCTCTTTAACTTTATTTTTTGGAGTATTTATTACCTAGAAAACTCTATCATAAATGCTACAGATCTCGTGCACTTTTTTCTCTGATTTTAACCCAACTGATCTAAAGAGGATTCTGACAATATTAGTACAGTAATTTGAATAAAGAATTATGGGGTATTTTGAATTTTTTGGGAAAAATCTAAATCTCTGTTTTTATCCAGCACACCATGGGGTACCATGTTTTATTACACATGGATCGCCCGGCACAAAACAGTCGTCACTGCCTATATGTTTATAGGCAGTTACAACTGTTTTGTGCCGAGTTGTCATGGAACTAGCAAGCAACCAATTTCCATCCATCAACACATCATAATTCCATGCAAAGAAAATTACAAGACTGCTATAAAAAATCCAGAAAATCTTCAAAGGATTTCTTCCAACTCATGCCTGCAAATTCCGGAGAGTTGCTTGTAACTGGTACTTGTCAAAACAAAAGAGAATTCTCAAACTCTTTTCATCAACAAAAAAGTCTGTTTTCTGGTAATAAGCAGTAACATTTTTGCACTTGATCTACCTTAGTTTGTGATATACAAGTTTATGACATTATTATGACAGTCTTTCAGTTTAACCGCAGTAGCCAGTGCACCTAACCATATGGCTTCATGACTTACTCACATCCATACAACCATAATTCTATCATTCTATCGGAGCAAACAGCTACTACATATCATCCATGTTACCAAAGCTATTGAAAAACTAAACTATATGTTTAAACAATGGATGTGAACATAAATAGTGCTGTCTTAACCAGTTTCTTACTTTAAGCACTTTTTTTTAAATTAACCCTTGTCATGCTGAATTAAAACCCTATTTCAGAAATGCTCCAAAATCAAAGTACTGACAGCCCTAGAATCCAAAGGTGAAGGGCAATCTTGCTTTTTGAAATTTAATTTCATACACAATTCTGCCTTAAAGATACAAACAGGTGGTGTAGGCTATGATCAGGCTGCACAAAGGTGTAGGGCAATCTTGCTTTTTGAAATTTAATTTCATACACAATTCTACCTTTAAGATACAAACAGGTGGTGTAGGCTAAGATCAGGCTGCACAAAGGTGTAGGGCAATCTTGCTTTTTGAAATTTAATTTCATACACAAATCTGCCTTTAAGATACAAACAGGTAGTGTAGGCTAAGATCAGGCTGCACAGCCTGATCTTTGTCTATACCTCCTGCAAAAGCAGGAATATTCTGGGTTCAGCATGACAAGGGTTAAGAACAATTAATGTCTCAATTCTACCAAGGTCATATGACAAGATATTCAATCGATTTGATAGGAAAAAGTAACATAACAATAAAGGTTGAAGAAAACAATAAAAGAAAGTGCTTATAACAAAAAAAATCAAAGCACTGAAAGTACTGATGGTGAACAAACCTGATGGCATTCTAGAGTGATATATTGAATTCAATTAGAAAAGAGAAATTACGAATGTAAAAAAAGTGGGAAGAATAGTCTCGACAAAATTTCCATTATTCGGAAATTTCACTGCAAATTCAAAGAAAGGGAAAGAGAGGAAAAATCCTGTTAGAAAAATATTTGTTAGATAATGAGATGTTACTCTGTGAAAACTTCTTTTACACACTTGAAATAGGTACATTTATTAATTGAACATAAATGGAGAAAACGATTTAATCCTATCTAAAACTGTCTTTAACCTATATACAATGGTGTTTGTTTTTACAAAAGTAGTTGTTTTCATGTTTAAGCTTATTTCAAGTAAATTTGTTGTATTTGTTTAAACTTTTTTAACTATCTTTGTTTCCTCTCAGAGGATGAAAAGGTCTTTGAGTACCAACCAAAGAAACGCATATGAATATCAGTCAGTCCTGAACTGTACTCATTGTTTAAAGTTATGATTTGTTAACTTATTAATAATATTTTGAACCATAACCTGAGAGATTAGTTTTTATCATATTTGAAGCCATAACCACTTCCGTGGTTGACACTTATGTCGTTATTCAATTTTATAACACTGCAGGATGAGAAATATTAAGGTATAGGTTAAAGGAGGTCTAGTGCCCTATTAGTATAATTCATAGATAATTTCTGTTTAAGGTTTAGAAATAAAAGTATAACATTTTATATTGAACAATTGCTCCATAGTAAATTGCATACTAAAAGTCTTTATAAATATTATTTTTGCAACGTAATTTCTACATCAAAAGCGAATAAGAATCTTATTTAAGAAGTTTATTTTTTAAAGGGAGGTAATAATTGCATGACTATGTCTATGACTATGTTTAAGTATTATACAATGTTTTTTTCCTTCCGAATTTCTTTCCAAAAAGAATTGAGAATCCTTACAATTGTCGGTTTATTTTTTGCACGAGAACCTATTGTTTACCTTCAAGAGTTTGGATGCCTGTAAAATCACTCACTATCGATATCTTATTACAGTATTGCGGCTGATATTAGACTTTCTGCTCGGAACTAGTTTTTGCTTAAACTGTAGTTAACCAATTCTAAACGTATTTTGGGAAGGATGGAGCCAGTTTTTATTCATCGATTAAGATTTTTATGATTTCTGTAAAAAACGCAATGACTTTTCCAGAATAATTTAACAACTAAACCCGCCTGTCGAATGACGGATCTGGTCCCCCCTTGACCACGGCAATATCTACTCGTCAATTGGAGTGGTATCTAGGGTTGAATATTTAGCTATCATTTATTTATTTTTCAAATAGAATTTTGAATTGATATGGTTTTACAGATTGAAAAATTGCAAAGTAGAATGGCCCCAACGAAATATCTTCCGTGCCTGTCGCATTTGGTATTCGGCAATATTCACTTCTGAGACAGACGAATACGAAACGTTTTCGCTGGGAATAAGTTCACCGAATATTCGAGTGTATCCTTACAAGCCCTACTTCAGCCAACGCAATTTTACAGAAAAATCTTAATAGCGGCGTTCATCCTTATTCAAATAAAAGTACAAGAAAGGTTGTACATGTAAAACACATGTCGAATCATTCTTAAAACCCGTCTCGAGACTGACTTGCGCAAGTTGAAAAGTTATGTGAAACCGCGTTACCGTTACTAATGACACAAGGTGTCTTGATGTGTCATTCGTCTCAACTCGGCCGATTCCTCTAACCTACATTTAAATCAGAGCCGTCGGAGATCACCCGAGTATTGCCGAATGTAAGTTCAAGAGGACATGACCTAAATAAACACGTATTTCCGGCTAATTACTACAAGTTGCACCAGCGAAGGCTTGGGTCAAAAACATAGTATCTGTCTCTACGGTGTCTAGACACAAAATTTGATTTTGCTTTAAACTCTCGACAAGCTTACGCCGATCAAAAATTCCCTTGATAAACATTGCAAGATCATTTTGTGTTTTTCAAGGCGAATTTTCCTTATTTTCACTTGATAAAGAATATTAGTATCAGGCCGTTAAAGAAAAAAACAGTGATTTTGCGGAAAAAAATATTGAAAGATACTAAATTGAATTTTAAGAGGCGCTACTTTATTTAAAATGTATTAACATCCAACAGGATTTTCCTGACATAGTATATAACACTGGTGAACGACGTTCGTTCACCAAAAACCAAAAATCAGTGTCTCAAACAGACTTGCACCCTGTATACCAGTGCTTTGTCCCAAGTAAATATTTTTTTTGGACAAAGCTCAATTTTGACCTTGACCTTTGTGCCCTTCAAAAATAATAAAAACACAAACCAATATACTCTCTACCCCACTACTTTTTAGGTTGGGGGTTTAATAATGACCAAATTTAAGCACTTCCAGTACTTTTAGCTGTTTGGTTTTAATCCTGCAAGGGGATGATCCAGAAATGACTTAAGTCAGGATTACATAACAAACCAGAGAACCATATATCAGCTTCTCTTTCTGAATCTTAATCACAGAGATATTTCTCGGGCTCTAATTCCAAGCACTCATGAAAATATTCAACAGATGGATTGGAAAAACATGAAAAATTCTTTCATTGCATGATGGTTGGCAGGGTCTTAAACACTGTTTATTTGATTTGCATATTGATCTTGTTAACTGAGAAAACAATTGGCAAAATGATCTACAGGATTTGGTCTACCATGAATCGTAACCGTCAAAAAATACAAACATTCGGTGGTAATGGCTACACCAGTTAATTTTTGGCACACTTGAGACCTTGAATAAATTTTCAGTTTCCAAGACACAGGTTTTATATGTTGATTCATAGTTTTTTTAGGAATCACAAACTTAAATTGTTTGCCAAGAACCAGGAATCATAAACTAAAATAGTAATGCTAGGCCAACTGGTGTTGAGCCGTCTCACACTCCTTGTCAAAATTTGACCATGAGCTAAGACATTGGAGTATCATGAATTCTTTTTTAACCCTTGTCATGCTGGATAAACAACTTTGCAAAATAAATGCAAAGTCAAAGTGCTAACAGCACTGGAAGTTACCAAATGTGAGCGAGTATTGATTTTGGAAATGCAATGTTTTACACCTTTCTGGTTCAAAAATGAAATTCAGGTGGTATGAACTAAGATCAGTCTGCACATATGTGCAGACTGATCCTTGTCTATACCTCCTGTCAAAGCAGGACTATTCCGGGTTCAGCATGACAAGGGTTAAATAAACTGCAAATTCAATTTCAAATTCATCCATCAATGAGAGTTTCATATTTGTCCTTGATCTGTTACCTTGACCTTAATGTTGTCAAAAGAATTCTATTAAATTTCAATTTGACATTTAAGATGGAAAAAAGTTATTATGAAATATAATTTTAATTTGTGGAGTTCTGCTCAGCAAATATCAATCAATTTTGACCTTATGCTATGACCTTGACCTTGAAATAGGAGACTTAAGTGTGTCTATGGAAAACAATCGTTATTTTGAAATCCATCATTAATTGTGCATACTATGCTCCAGATTAGCTAAATATTAACATTTGACCTTGAGCTATGACCTTAACCATCAAAACTATATGAATCTGTCTTTCAATTGACAAATCTACTTATGATAGACGACATTTAACAACACCAACTAACATTGTGATCAATGAACAATTGTAGGATCTATTCTCGAGATAAGCCAAATCTTAAGGTTTGACCTCTAGATGTGATGAGCAAAAGGCTACATGAAAATTTTTCAAATCACATATCTACTTATGATAGAGAGCAATTTACATGTATTAACACATTGATCCCAAATTCTTTGTCATCCACCCTTAATTGTAGGAGCTTTTGTCCAGACAAGGCCAATTTTCACATTTGACCTTGAGCAGTGGCCTTGAATGATGGAGAGCAAATTTTCCAAGTTATATTGCAATCTGTCACGTAAACAAGAGTGTTGATATTTTTAAATGCTGTGTTAATACATGTATTAGCTTGTTTTTTATTTTTTTGTAAACGCAAGTCTAAATATTTCTAGTGTAACTTTTGGCAACCTTTTTTTTCAGAGAAAACTGGAATCTGAATAGAGTTCCTGACTTCACATGTTTTGTTTGTTTCTTCCACAGACAGAACAATTACAATAAATGTGGACGTAGAATTCAGGAACTCTCACCAAGAACTCATGGAATGCTGATGGTTTTAGTAACATGGGAAATAGACTTTCAGAACAATACAGAGAACCTATTCAGGAAATTATGTAGATGAATGGGCAAGAGGGTGACAGAGTTCAATATGTTATAGAATATATAGACAACCATACATCACATTTCGAGTTGGCCAATTTATTAATTTCTTACTTTTTCTCCTTATATTACTTTTTGCATCGTCTTCTAATTCATTTGACTGACAGGAATTTAAGTGGACTAAGCTAATATTTTCTGAAAAACATGTACAATCTAATTTGTTCTTATAAACCGTCTAATGTCCATAAACTTGACGTTGTGTATCAACTTGGGGTTCACTGGGCCTGAATCATGGGACCTTATGCTATGATATCTAGGATGGATGTCCAAAACATTGCTTAGTGAATTCAGTGAGTGAAGGTTTTTAATATAAATTATGTATAGCGAATAAAACATCATTTATTAATTTAAAAAAAAATATATGGAACAACTTTGTGCCTAAGCATTCAATTCTTTTCATGCTCATATTTTTGGCTTGAATGAATGATTGTATTGGGTAAGCATCTCTTCTTATAATATTTCATTTGACAGTAGTTGTAGTACCTAGCCATTGATTCCTAGTATTTCTGTCTTCAGTACTACCACTTTATCTTTTTAGAGCCTGGAGCTGTATATTCCACAAACATTTTCAATTATTCACCCATTGGTAGGAGACAATGTAAATATGAATGAACCTTATTATAGCGAATTGCTTTGATGAAATTGTGATTGATGAAAAATTAAAATCAAACCAGACTGTTGCAGAGCGGACTAATACTCCCTTATAAGTCCTTGTCAATAATGAAAAGCTATTTTCCATCAAAATTCAATGGATCATTACCAAAATTTCACTTGGACATTTCTGCTTGATCCTGATCACATTATGTTAAGTTTGAATAATATCTGCCCATTAGTTGCTGAGAAACTGGACCAACAAGCTGATCCCAATATATTCCCAAACATAGGGTTGTTTTTGAGAATAATAATAGCAATTAAATAATAGCAACAATTTCTATTAGTACAATGATAGTAATATTTTCTAATGGTAATTGAGTCAAGGGTTTAAATACCATTACCCATAGTATGCAAGTGCGTATCAGAGATAAATCCTCTTTGAAAAATGTTGATGAATAATCATAACATTGGAACTACTGCTTATTCAAGCTGTAGTTACAATGTTTTGATTATTCACCAATGCTCAAATCATAGATAAGGGGAGTGGACGGAGGACATTCATCTTGCGTTACACCTTTATCCTACGTTAGTCGCCTTCTGAGTGCATACAAAATTAAAAATTCTAGTAACACCTATGTTTGAATGAATAGTATTGGTACCCAATATATTCTTGTTGTCTATGTTTATAGCAGTCGTAAAGAGTCAACATTGTCATGAATCTATTCAAGAAACAACTCCCATCCATTAGTAACTGACTTAACATGTTATCACTTTGTCATTTGTGTTTCTTATCTGTTCTGAGGAAATTGCAAAAAACAAACCTTGTTACCATATCAGCCCTACACATCTTGTCATGCTTGTAATCACTTGTAAATCACTTTTATGCATGAGAATCAAGTGTAGCCGATGATCTTGATTATATCAGAGATTAAAGATATGAGTAGGTATTCAGATTCTAAAATCTTTAATTCTTAATGATTATCTCTCTACCTATATATAATACATACTTTAAGTTTTGTATGAAAAAAAAACCATATGACAAGGTTGGGGGAATTGATAATTATCAAGGCTTTGCCAAGACAATTATCAATCAATTCCCAGAAAGCTAGATATTTTTCATACACAGGGGTGTGGAATTCCCATGCCCGACTTGTCCGACTTGGGCTTTTGTACTTGAGGACAAGTAAATTTTTCTAAGCCACTTGTCCAAGGACAAGTAAATACCAGGGCAAATCTTGGAATGTTAATTAAAGAATTAAGAAAGAAATCATCTGAATGTTCATATCATAGGGTAGAAAACATTGTTTTTAATGAAGAAAATGCTGGATACCAGCATTTTCTTCATCAAAAGGCAATGTTTTTTTTCAAATTTTTCTATATACTCTTTAGCGGACAAGTTCATTTTGACCCTGGACAAGTAGAAAATCCGCTTTTACTTGTCCAGGGACAAGTGGAGCAAACTCGTATTTCCACACCCCTGATACAATACACTAAGTACACATTATATTCATCTTAAAACTTCTATTTGCTTTGTTTCCGTCAATGTTTCTAACAGCAATGCAAGTTTCTAAAAATAACAGCATTATGTCATTGTTCTAAAAATATCCATGTGATATAAAAAATATCAGATGGGATGCTATCACATGGATGTTGTATAGTTATTAAATAAATTGGGGATATCTATTTCCTTGAAATTTAGCCCAAACTGGGCAATTCTAGAATTCAAGCATCTAGAACATTTAAGATACATATATAATTACATGTGACCCATCATACACAAGGAAACATCTGGAAATTCTGTTAAATTTCAATTTGAAAAGGGGATTGGATAAAACATAGCTCATCAATCAGAAGTCATATTTCAAAAATTCTGAAAGTGGATAGTAGACAAATTACTACATTCAGAACTAGAAAGCAATGAATGGCTTGAGTCGCTCCACAGGCTTGAAATTCTTGTAATAGCAAATCAAAGTTTTGACTAGATTTTTTTTTTTAGATATTTTGGGTTCTACTGATGTTAAAAATGATTATCAAAGTTTCAACTATATAACATATAGAGAAATGACCTCAGCCAATAAAAGACATATTTTTCATCCAATCACAATAATTTTTGGCTGCATGATAATCGGTCACCCAAGGATCATACCTATGTAGTTTGAATGATATCCATCAGTTACATTCTGAGAAAATGATTTTCAAAGTTTGTACTATATAACATTTAGAGAAATGACCTCAGCCAATAAAATACATATTTTTCATCCAATCACAATGATATTTGGTAGACTGATAAACGGTCACTTAAGGATAATTCCAGTGAAATCTGGTTGATATCCATCAGCTACATCCTGAGAAAATGATTTTCAAAGTTTGCACTATATAACATATAGATAAATGACCTCTGTCCATAAAATCCATAATTTTCATCTGATCACAATAATTTTTGGTAGACTGATAATCTAAGGATTATTCATGAAAAATTTAATTGGTATCCATCAATTAGAATCTGAGAAAACTCACTTTTTACCATATTTGGAAATTAGCCTCGCCCATTAAATCCATGTTTTTCATTGGATCAAAATTTCTTGAACATCTTTAAAAGAGGGTCCGACACCGAAGGATCATTCCTGTGAAGTTTGGTTGAAATTCATCCAGTAGTTTCTGAGGAGAAGATTTTTAAAGAAAAAGTTTATGACTGGACGCACAACAGACACACACCATGACAATAGACCCAGTGGCCTTCAGCCAGTGGAGCTAAAAATGGACAAGTATGAAAAATTTTAACCTTAGACAGACTGTGCAATCTGTGAAGTCTGACTAGGGGGACACTTTACATCCTATCCAGATGGTCCCTTTTTCCTGACAGGTCATATAATTTACTCAGAACTAGATCTTTCAGAAAGCAGATGAAAACCTCCTACCAGCGACTTTGTCTTAATTCCAAGGTGTTTGGACAAAGTTCAGTCGTGACCAAGACCTTTGTGTCTAAGAAACAATAGGACACTTCCTTTAGTCATGGGCAACAATTGTACAAAGCTTCATGATTCTAAGTCATTTCATGAGTTAGAGTCTGGAAAAAAAAAGTCTATGGACGGATGGACTGATGGATGAATAGGCAGGGTAATGATCATGTTATATTCAGAAAATATATATTGAGCCAAATTTTATCATTCTTGGTTAAATAAGAAGAGTCTAACTAGAGTTTATGCTTTCACATTTAACAGATTGTCCTATTTGTGTGATGGGTCATATATTTGATATTTGAATCATTCCTGTACCTCGGGAGCTTTCAAGATAAGGAACTGTACTGAAAGATTATGACAAATCTTATGAGAAACAAAAATTAATCTTAACCTACCCAGGTAGCATAAATCACATAAACAAGGATTTTGAATGAAATCCATTTTCTCTGTAAAAATGCCAGCAGAGTATACTGTATTTCCTCTAATAATAGTGCCCATCCTAAAGGTAGCACCCCTACCTTTTTTTACGTAGAAAACCTACTTCAAATGCCTAGAAATGTTAGAAACCTTTTGAGAGTTTTTCTTTTATTTGAGATGAATTTCCGTTAAACAATCATTTTTATGATTGTTTAGAGGAAATTTACCTCATATTAAAGGGAAAAGGGCTTAAAAGACATCAATTTTAATGATTTTTTTAAATCAGAAAATGCATACTTAATAAAAGCTCCCTAGATCCCTGACCATGTTATGTATCACTCCCAGGAGCATTTATTAGGAGAAATAAGGTAATTATATCATTGTTAAAACTGTTGTTGACAATTGACTTGTTTAGCTTAAAATTAAATTGAGAATCAGGCACAACTTTATTTCTTCCTTTTATAATCATATAATTGGCTTAGAGCATTGAACAGTGGAGATGCTAATATTAATGTAAAATACTGTTATTACCTGTAAATTTACGTGCAATAACATTAGTCTTACACTAACCCATCAAGATGGTAACTCAAAGCTATAGATATCCGGTATTTTGGATTTTAAACAAAAGTATTTCTTTATTTATGGCACATAAATATGTTGTTGGTACTCATTGGAAGACAATTAAAATAAGTACCCATAACATAAAGTTTCATCGAGAAATCAAGATTTTGGTCTGACTTTACCCCCTCTTATTTGCATGTACCTCTGCCAACCTATCAGGAAATAGCAATATTTATTTAGGCATTTAGTTCCAAAGAAAAGATTTGAATGTGTGATTAGCAAGGAGATCTCTGATGGGGGCCTGTGAAGGTCAGATGGCTAATCTGAAACAAAGCAGGGAGCCAACACCATTTCTGTCAGTCATAATAATGGAACCAGTCAATAAATACGCAGCATACCTTATCAACTTCCTGACAGTTTTAAACCTTGACATGGGAAAATAGATTTTCATTTTCCATAACCAATTCTGAGAAATAGTTTTTGGGGACAGAAAATGGCATACCAGTAGTATTTGGAAAAAAGATTGGTCTGCATTCTGCTGGTGGAAGCAGGATTACATGATTCCAAATTAATGGTCTAAATAATTTTCCCCTTCAGCTTGTGAAAATAGAGTTTAATATCAAAAAAAGTTTCAGATAATAAACAATATCTATTATTTTCCAAAATTTAATTTCAAAATCCAATTTGACTTTTGACCCCTACATGTTCCAACTTTGACCAGTCTAAATTTTGTTGGCAAGTTATTGGTTAAAAGTAAAATATTTCTACGAATCAGATAATAGATGATAGACAGGTGACCCCAAAGAAGCCCTTCTGACAGGATCTATTATCTGCAAGCCTCTAGCCCCTTATCTGACCCTTTATCAAACTCTCAAAGGATATCCAAGTTACATATATTTCTAAGATAATATCAGAAACATTTTTATGACTAAGCAGGATAAATTCTCTGGGGTTTTGCGTTGTTTTCCATCTTCTCTTTTTCAATTCTTTGGCAGTGTGCATAAAATTATTTAAAAGCTAAGCATAACCAATTCAGTTTTCCCATCAACACTGATAAATGTTGCTGTATACAACAATTTCAAATTCATTAATTTACATTTTAAGTCTAGCAGCACAGATATATACTTCTAGTTAATCATATTTGTACCTTTTATTTAAGGTTTATTGCTGTTTTGAACAATCATAAGTTATATACGGTAAGTATGTCTTGTCAAAATAATTGGAACATGTACCAACAACATATGGTTTAGATGAGAGATAACAAATTTCAATAAACTTCCCTTCTTCTTATATCAAAATTGTTTATTATGCTCTTTTTCCATCTTGACATATACAAGAGTGTTCTGTCTTTAATTTCAAAAACAGACTCTGTGTTGTTGCTTTTCATTTTTAAATGAAAATCTATCCATGGGGATTCAACACTTTAATGTGTTGTTCCATTACAACACAGCATGAGGAAGGATTCATTCTTTTAAACAGTTACAAAATCTTTGTAATCTATGGGGCCCATCTTTGAATAGAAAGAAACCTGGAATCTTAAAAGCAAACTTATCTTCTCTGGCAAATTTTGTGTGTAAAGATTAAAATAATTGATTAAAGAAAAAATACTTCATGAGAATTCCAAGCATCCTTGATTTTTCCCCTGATTTCTTACATCAACCATTTTTGACTTGTATGATTAATTAGAATAATTTTCATTACCAAAATGAATAATTATCTATTTTTTGGCATCAAGGATGTGTAGTTAGCTAATTGAAAAAAAATAAGCATGATTCTAACATCTGATTATATTACTTGAAATCTTTTTAATAATAATGTATTATACCCCTTGAGTAACAGACTTTAATATAATGTGAATGAAGTCAGTTTTATCTTAACTTAATGTGAAGTTTTAACTGAGTTTATTTAAATTGATTCATAGCGTTACTGGCTTGAAGTTGTAGCCACATGTCCATCAGATGTCTTATTTCGGTGCACAAATCATTATTTTAGAATCTTTTCAGATTCATTTCAGTTTAATTTGATTTCAACTTAATTTCACAAGAATAATCATTTGGTTACCTTAAGATCAGATTGTTTGGCCAGAATGACCCTAAACCGCTCACCTGAATTTTATTGGTCAAGTTGATCTCACCCAAGAAATTTTCTGGCAAGGTTTCATTTGCATTTGTTGAAGAGGAGGTGTTATTCCAAGAATTCAAAGAGAAAATAGACCCCTTCCAACCATTGGTTACTGAGAAGAAGATGTTTAAAGATTTCAGGCTCAATTAAAAGCCCCCCACCCCCCACCCCCTTGCCATGCTCATATTTATGGGCCAATCAAAATTTCACAAACAATATTTTGAAGAGGGTCACTCATGGAACATTCTTGTAAAGTTTCAATGAAATCAACCCAGTTGTTAAGGAGGAGATGCCAGTCAAAGTTTTTGGGGTCAAAATAAGGCCCTCCCTGCCACACTCATATTTTGGGGTCAATCAAAATTTCACGAACAAGTTTTGAGAAGGATCAATAAGGAACATTTCTGTCAAGTTTGGTTGAAATTGGCCAAATGGTTAATGAGAAGATGTTTAATGATTTCAGGGTAAAAAACTCCCAAACCCTGCCACGCCCATATTTGGGGGCCAAACAAAATTTCATGAACAAGTTTTGAGAAGGGTCACCAAATGAACATTTCTGCCAAGTTTGGTTGAAATTGGCACAATGGTTACTGAGGAGAAGATGTTTATAGATTTCAGGGTCAATAACTGCCCCGCCCTGCCACGCTATATTTGGTAGTCAATAAAAAATTTCACGAGCAAGTCTTGAATAGGGTCACCCAAGGAACATTTCTGTCAATTTTGGATGAAATCCACCCAATGGTTACTGAGGAGAAGATGTTTAAAGATTTCAGGGTCAAAAACTGCCCCGCCCCGTTACTCCCATATTTGGGGTTAATCAAAATTTCACAAACAAGTTTTGACAATGGTCACCCAAGGAACATTTCTGCCAAGTTTGGTTAGATCGGCCAAATAGTTATTGAGGAGAAGATATTTAAAGAATTGTTGACGACTTCCAACGGACAAGGCACTACGGACGACTGATCACAAAAGCTTACCTTGAGCATGTTGTGCTCAGGTGAGCTAAAAAGATAGAAAACATGGTGTCTATAGGAGCAACAGGGGTTTATTTCCATATAAGCTAGTGAGTTAGAAAAAACTTAGAAAAATTTTTTACTCACAGGCTCAAATATTTCAAGGTAACAGAGAAATGTCAAGACTGCAGGTAAGTTTAACCAACTGGCACAGCTTTGATAATAGAGGATACAAATATGACCTTAACCTTGTTCATTTGACCCCTACAAGATGCACAATTGACATAGCTTTCCTACATAATTATACCAACTATGAAAATCTAAGTTTAATAGTACAATTACAGTACAAATTTCAAAAAATAGTTTTAGGGAAAGAGTTAAAATTCAACTTTGACCTTAACCATAAACTCAAATATGACCATCCTTAAAATCCAGATTTTAAAGTATTTGAGTTGTATCAAATGTGATGGTTTGTGTTACTCTTGTCATGCTGAATAAAGAATCTTTGAAAACAAAATAACAAAATCAAAGTTCTTCGAGCACTGGATGCACTAAATGTGACTCAGTATTCATTTTGAAAATTTAAATTCATTTTTTAAGCTTTTCTCATTTCAAAATAGGAAAAGCAGGTGATATAGACAGAGATCAGACTGCACATATGTGCAGACTGATGTTTGTCTATAGCTCATTCCAAGGCAGTAATATTGAATTCCCTGTTCAGCATGACAATGTTTAGAATTCATATAGTAATTATCAAGCAGACAGACGAACAGACAGACAGTTGGATTTAGGCTGAAAATGTCATTAGGCTGAAAATGTCAACAAAAGTCGCATCTATTTGGAGTTCATGAAGGTTACATTTCACAACAAAGTGATATTTTTTTCTATTATTGAAGGGTTGTGGCAAAACTACACTAAATGTCAATATGTTGTATACAGAGGATAATTGTTTGTTTCAGTTTAAGATCAATTCATATTTCATTGAATGAACAACAAATGCTATATTTTCACAATTGGAAGAGCCAAGAGTCAAAATATAGGTTTTATTGTTCACAAAATGAAATATCAATAGATTTTACTAAAAAAACAAATTATTATTCTATTTCTTTAATGCAAAAATGAGACAAAATGTGAAAATTTTACGACACATTTTTCTTTAAGTGTATCATTTTGCTTGTGATTACTATGCAACTTTCATGAAGACTTCGCTTTCTAGACTCCACTAAATAAATGACGTCAGATAGGGTGAAATGAACAAAAGGGTATAAGTTTTTGATAATTTCACTGGTAAGGCAGTGAGTTTATCAAAATGATAATCTACAGTTATTCCTCAATAAACCAGCAAAAAGCATTAAAGAAAGACACTAAGTGCAGTTTTGCATTGACCCCTTCAGCCTTAATGCTTACATTTAAAACAAGTTCTAGAAAAAAAAGTTCTACATAAATTCAAAACAATTAATAAAACAAAAATCTCCTACATAAATTTAAATATGTTATAGAACAAAATTTTCCAAACTTGAGAGGTTAAACAGAAAGTAAACAAAATCTGATCCATCATCGAAGATCAGGACGATTCATTAGAAATCCCAATTGACAAACATCATTGACTCACCTGATTAGGTGCCTGTATAATAGATCCAATAATCAATAATTAGAGAGTAATAATCATTGATAATAATTCCTTATTATGAATCACTAGCAGAAATATCAGTTAAATGTATGGCACAATAACAAAGAAAATTTTCACGATAATTGTAAACACTTGTATAATGAAACAGATATCCTTATACTGTACTGTTTTCTTTTAAAATGTAAATCACTTTTTAAATGTAACAAGTCAAATATACTTCTTATATTAAAGTGACTGAATTTATATCCTCTAAATATGAAAAGATAATATGATTCAATATCTAGAATTTCCAAGAACTCTTAATGAGAACAAAATAAACATTTGTTTACTTAATCCAATCAATTTACATAATTAAGGCACTCTCAATCACATGTCTAGCCCCTTTAAAATCTTGCGTAGAACTGTACAAGTAGAACTGCCAGAACGTGTGTGGATTCCATTTCATCTCCCAATAGAGCGCTCTATCTTACCCAGACTGCTTGATTACCCTTGAAAATTTGAAAAAAGCCATGCTTGATTGGATTTTTCAGTACCAGAGCTTAAACCCTTTGTTGAATTAAAACATTTTAGACTTGTCCAAAATTGAAAGAGGTTCAAGATGACCTTGAAAATGAGAACATATGAGAAGAAAAAATCCTGTTGTAGAAAATGTTGCAGAAAATGAAGAAATTTCTTATTTGTTCTGAAGTTTTTTAATGATGATAAAAGCAAAGGGACATGTTTCTACTGATAGTAAATTGTATATTGTTAATATGTTTTGTATGATGAGATACATGTTATTGTATAAGTCAATAAAAAAAATTATCAATCTATCATAAACTATGTTTGAGAAGCAGTGCTGGAAGGGGTTAAATTTTTAACTCTTCACTAGATGCTCAATCTTGGGCTGGCAGAAATTCACGACATTCAACTTAACACAACACACTTTTTATCACCTTTTTTTTTCAACAACTATTTTATTTCATTGCACCACTACAAGAGTGTGTTGCTAAATGTTTGAACTTTCTTTAAGATTTCAATCTCGGTTTTTTTATTTGAGTGCCTTCAAATTCATTTCCTTAGGGCTTCTGATTATTTTATCTACTTTAGAGAAGCTCTATTGTACTGTTGGCCCCAGCCAAATATCGAAGCTGTAGACAGTCACGATCAGGAGAAAGAATCTTTAGAAAGGTCTGCATCTAGAGGCTAGGAAAGGGTGTAATGGTAGTACTGGTGTGATAAGCCAGGAATCCAATGTTAGGTGCTCCAGCCAAAATAAAAGATTGTTTAAAGTTTTTGCATAATTAAGACAACTATGCTGCTGATAATGCAAAGGTTTAGCAATACCTTGGGTTTGCTATGTAAACAGTAGAAAAAAATGTTAGTAGATAACATGAGATATGAATCCACACAGACATGGCAATATTGCATAGCTGTTCTAAATCCAACGTCCTTAATCACTGCTCAGTAGTGCAGTGGTTAAGGAGGTCAAACTTTGAACAGCTAGGTAAAGTTACAGTGTCCGCATGGGTTCAAATCCCATTAGAATCAGGGGTTTAGGAGAAGATGTTTAAAGAAATTGTTGAAAGATGACTGCCTTTATGTTTACTGTGAGTTGTTGAGCCATCAATACGAGTTAAAATGTAAGATGCCTTACCATTGTAATATAGTATTCCCTCTTTTGTTAATAAGAAAATATGTTGAATTACCGATCACCCTATTTTTTCGGCCAATGAAAGGTCGGTATTTCGTTTGAAATTCAAAAAATATATCCCATAACCTGACGATCTGTTCGTACAAGTGAGCTACGTGACTTTAGGGCATAATGGGCGGGGACTACATTCAGAACCAGACAGTGACGTCATAATCTTGTCTGAAAAAAAGTCCCGAAAGACCCCTAGCTTGTAATCGAGTATTCATGATTCTTTTTTTTTTTAAAAAAAAACACGCTTTATGAATGGTCTTTTAAAGTAACGCTTATACACAATTACTCATTAAAAGGAGAAGAAAAATTCTTGAATAATTTGTCTGCATGTTCATCAAGACAAGATTTAGCGGATAAAGCAATGATTCTGATAGTAAAATATCTATCTACACGGTTTACAGCAGGAAGAATGACATGGACGAATTTGCTCGAACCAAGCCTTTCTGTACTTCACATTTTCACATTGACATAAAAAAGAAAAGACGTCAGGGTTGAAACGATATAAATCTCTCGTCCTTTTTAAAATGAATATTTTGGATGTCTTGAACGACATTTTGATTTAGTCGTTCTGCAAAGGTCCCGATCTTAACAAAATGCAATCAAATGTTCGTATGAAAGATACATGTATGCAAAATAAGTGTAGAAAAGATACAAAATCCCTACTAAAAGGATCATAGGGATACAGATATTTGCAAAAAGAAAGTGATTCGAAGCACGTTATGCCTGTGATAGCTAATTAATATCAAAAGCCTCTGTCACCCGTTTAACTGACGTATCGGTTGAGAATCAAAAATTGGTAACTAGAGCTTTTCAATGCACTTTGAATGTTTTCTACTAACGTCTTGTTGCAAACTTTATAGTATTGATAATGAATATGCCGTGGTTTTGTTTGTTTGTATAGGGTTTAACACCGCTTTCAACAATCATTCAGTTATATTGCGCGGCTAGAGCACCTAACAATGAATTCCTGGCGTTTCTTACCCCAGTAGTACCATTCCTTTACTAGCATCCAGCTGCTATCCCACATAGGTCTACGATTATTGGCCCACAGGAGGGAGACAAATAGTCATAAAGGATGAGTGCCACCGTCGGGGATCGAACCCGGGACCATTTGAATGTTAGTCCGACGAGCTAACACTGCGCGGCTGAATATGTCGCGATAGATAACTGGTTTTTTTTTTTTTTCTAAAAATACAAAATCCCTAAAATAAGGAAAATTGTCCGTAAAAAACTAAATACCGGTAAAAAAAATACAAAATCCACAAGCAGCTATCAAGAGGTTTTGTTCACCGAACGTTCTCAACTGATTTTGTCTCGCCAAATGACCAAATAATAACAGAAACCGGATATATAGTGATTAAATTCGCTCCTCCCACTTTTTGTTTACCTCGATTTGATTGAAGAATGTATGACGCAACAAAAATGAATGACATCATTGATTGACGTGCAACTCAATTGAACTAGCGTTATTTGATGAAACAAGAGCTGTCACTGTAAGATGACAATGCCCCCGACACCGCTTTGATTTAGAAGTTATGGCCAATGTTCAAGTTTTTGGACGGAATGACGGACGGACGGACAGACGGACGGACGGACGGACAGACAGACGACGGACGGACGGACAAGTCAAATTTATGATGCCTCCCTATCGGGGGCATAAAAATAAGTCGATCGGTAAAACAGTTATAGTTCATATTCTGTCAATTTACGCGTATAACCTTGCGCTCCGCTTAGGTTATATCGTGTAAATTGTCAGAAATGAACTATAACTATTACTTATTTTCCATTTCTGATATCATTTATAAAGAAAAACAATTACATAATACAGTAGGTAGAATATTAAATACCACAGTATCTAAAAATCTAAATTTTGATGGCCCAGTGCAAAACAGTTGTAACTGCCTATTTACATGTAGGCAGTTACAACTGTTTCATATTGAGCCATCATAATGTACCACAGTAGCACTAACAAAGGACACAAGAATGTCAGTAGTACTTCTCAAGTAATGATACTTGTGTAACCATCAAACAAATTGATACTTTTGCGAATTTATTTCTTTTCATTTTTTCTACAATGATATAAAAGTTGAGGCCTTGACTGTGGTTAAGTAGTATTCAAGTTGTACTGCTAGAATGGGGCTTCATTCTGACCCTGAAAAGTTTAAAGGTCTTCTCCTTAACCAATTGGCAGAATCCAACCAAACTTGACAGAACTTTTCCTTTTGTTACCCTTCTTAAAACTTGCTCATAAAATTTTGATTGATGCCCAAATATGGACATGGCAGGGCGTGGCAGTTTATGACCCTTAAATCTTTAGATATCTTCTTCTCACTGACCAATGGGCACACTTGGCAGAAATGTTCCTTTGGTGACCCTTCTCAAAAAATTTTTCATTAAATTTTGATAGACTTCAAAATATGGGCATGGCAGGATGGGGCTTTTTTTTATCCTTAAATCATGAAACGTCTTCTTTTCTAATGGGTTGTTTTCAACAAAACTTGGCAGAAATTTCAGGTTAGTGATTTAGGGCCTTTTAAGACTATTGATTTATTGTTCTACAATAAATGATGAATTCATGGAAGACCTCTTATTATGAATGAGGACTTGAAAAATAAAGGACAACAAGAGCCATGTCCGACATGGCCATACCCCGCCGTGAAAGCTTAATAGTAAACTGAAGCCTAATAGATTAAGGATTCTTTTGTACTTCAAGAGATTGACCCCTACAAAGTCTAAGTATCAAAAATAACAAAGGGCAATAACTCCAAAATTATGCAAGCAAGAGTTGTAGTTCTTGTGCACTGCACATCTCCTCCATGAGATCTTTCCACCCATATAGTTTCACGTTGATAGCTATTATACTTTAGGAGATATGCTCCGGACAAGTTTATTTGAAACTGGACTTGTCACAAAGCGGACTGACAACCCCCCAATAGCTATGGTCCATTTGTGACCCGTCAGGCAAAAAGCAACCTCTGGGTGGTGTGTAAAGTATCTGACGCATATGGGCGAAAGTTTTCTCCCCCAGACATAGTTTTTGGGGTTAAAATAAGCATTAAGGTGTTGATTTTGTTAAAAAATATAAAATTTCTAACCAAAGCAAAAATGGAAATGTTTTAATTCAATTATTGAGAAATTGCTTATCTCTTCTTAATTGGCAACCAAAGATTGCTCAAAGTTATAATCTTTAAAAGACTGCAAAAGAAAAGAAAACATGTTAAGAGACGAAAAAAAAAATCTTTTAACAATGATTTCATCTGTCCATAACATGAACTTTTTTTTTTAATTCTTTATTTATAATGTTATCTTCAATAATAACAAAAAAGGTTCTTAAATTTAGAGTGTAAGATGTGTTTTGAAAAGAGTTGAATTATGGTTTCAGTTTGTGAAACCCAAGTCATGTTTTTTGGCATTCCATCTAAAATCATATTGATTCTAGGCCATTAATATCTTGAAATACAGGAAATAGGGAGATATTTTGAATCAATAATTTAATCTCCAGTTTCCGAAATGCTTTGAATTTTATCAAATATGACTTGTCATACAAGTGCAAAATACAACCCGTCCATTGGGAACTGGTTATTGAATTTAGGATATTTTGTGCAAACTTATCTTTCATATGTCATTCACATATTCACATACTGCTTGGAGTATTGCATTCAACAATGTCTGTTTGGTAGACATGATTGCATCTGCGAAATTATGAAATCATGACCTTGACATTTGACATAAGCCTTGGAAACTGAATGAAATATATCTTTAAGAGGGGAGAGCAAATTTGAGTTAAGTCTAGAAAGTTGATGACGCACAACAGAAGACAGAGTCAGGGTGATCCTAAAAGCTCCCCTTGAGCACGTTGTGCTCAGGTGATCTAAAAATAACTTAAGAAAACTCATGTAAAGTCTGCAAACATTTGAACTTATAATGTGACCTTGACATCTGACCTACAGCCATAACTAATATAAATAGTACATCTTCACCTTGAGGGGAACATCTGTGCCAAATAATTTAAATGGTACAAATAAATGTAGTCACTCTCCAGACAAAAATTTGACCTTGAATAAAACTTTCACCTTTGAGTTGAAAATATACATGGAAGATCATACAGTGACTTGTCAAAGACATAACTTTGGCTGGATCCCGGCAAACAGGCTTAACAAAATTAGCTCTTCAAGTGACTTTGAGCCAGACTTGAGACACATTTCCATTTTGGCAACTAAAATATTACAACTATAACTTGGAAAAACACAAGCTAAAACATTCTAGCTGGTTAAAATGCCCAACGACAATATCTTATACAACAGCAGACCACAAAAAGTGGAGATCTCATAAAAAATGGAAGACAAAATTGTTTCTTGTCTTGAGAACACAATCTAGGATTATGATTAATATCAGACTCTGATATTTGATGAGGTGGGATTAAAGATCAAGTGTAGGAAGAGTGCTATCATTTCTCAATTTTCTGAAGAGAAGAGGTTTTATGATAGAAAAGATTCGATTAAATTGTGCACTGGAATGAGATTCTGGCCAATCCAATCAAACAGGCCCATCTATGATATATTAGGAAAAATATCTGTCCGTCAAATGGGAAGCTCTTCCAGAATTTAGGTCATCATAACCAAGGATAAAACTGAATCTAGCTTTTATGATAATGCAGCTTGGACATAAAGGTAGTGGACCCATAATAGGTCTGCAATGACTCGAAAGTAATGAATTTTACCAGTGTTAACCAAGGTTTCCTAATGATTTTCATTAGGAAACCATGGTCAACATTGTAAAAGATCATGAGCTCCGAAATGTTGCAAGACTATTATGGTTCCACTACCTTAATTACACTGAACATCTATATCTTTTATTAGCTATTTTGCATAAATGTGAATTGTGTATCCAACTGCAAGAATAAGCATGAATTACACAAGTTAAATGTTTAAATTTGACCTTCTTCAGCCACCAAAATTTTAATAAATTCAGTAATATTTGAATAGTTGAAAGGCACACAATGGAAGACAAAAATAGCTTTAGAAGTAACCAGTAATGATGCCTCTCATTTTGCTTTTTAGCTCACCTGAGCACAAAGTGCTCGGGGTGAGCTAATATGATGGGCTGCTGTCCGGCATCCATCGTCAATCTTCCGTCGTCAAACTTTACCTTGATTGCACTCTAGAGGCCACATTTTTCTCCCAAATGTCTTGAAACTTGGTCAGAATGTTTGTCTCCATCAAATCTCGGTCAAGTTCAAAATTTGGTCAAGTGAGGTCAAAAATCAGGTCAAAGGGTCAAATTTCAGAAAAACCTTGTGTGCACTCTAAAGGCCACATATTTTGCCCAAATGTCTTGAAACATGGTCAGAATGTTTGTCTTGGTCAAGTTTGAAATTTGGTCAGGTGGGAGCAAAAATGGGGTCAAGGGATCAAATTTAAGAAAAACCTTGTGTGTACTCTAGGGGCCACATTTTTGGCCCAAATGTCTTGAAACTTGGTACAAATGTTTGTCTCCATCAAATATCAATCAAGTTCGAAATTGAGTCAAGTTGGGTCAAAAATGGGGTCAAGGGGTAAAATTTTAGAAAAACACTGTGTGCACTCTAGAGGCTACATATTTTGGCCCAAATGTCCTGAAACTTGGTCAGAATGTTTGTCTCCATCAAATGTCGGTAAAGTTTGAAATTGGGTCAGGTGGGGTCAAAAATGGGGTAAAGGGGTCAAATTTTAGAAAAACCTTGTGTGCACTATAGAGGCCACATTTTTGGCCCAAATGTCTTGAAACTTGGTTCAAATGTTTGTCTCCATCAAATATCAGTCAAATTTGAAATTGGGTCAAGTGAGGTCAAAAATGGGGTCAAATTTTAGAAAAACCTCGTGTGCACTCTGGAGGCCATAATTTTTGCCCAAATGTCTTGAAACTTGGTCAGAATGTTTGTCTCCATCAAATCTCGGTCAAGTTCAAAATTGGGTCAAGTGAGGTCAAAAATCGGGTCAAATTTAAGAAAAACATTGTGTGCACTCTAGAGGCCTTATTTTTTGCCCAAATGTCTTGAAACTTGGTCAGATTGTTTGTCTCCATCAAATCTTGGTCAAGTTTGAAATTGGGTCAGGTGGGGTCAAAAATGGGGTCATATTTTAGAAAAACATTGTGTGCACTCTTAGGGCCTTATTTTTTGCCCAAATGTCCTGAAACTTGGTCAGAATGTTTGTCTCCATCAAATCTCGGTCAAGTTCAAAATTTGGTCAAGTGAGGTCAAAAATCAGGTCAAAGGGTCAAATTTCAGAAAAACATTGTGTGCACTCTAGAGGCCACATTTGTGGCCCAAATGTCCTGAAACTTGGTCAGAATGTTTGTCTCGATCAAATCTCGGTCAAGTTCAAAATTGGGTCAAGTGAGGTAAATAATTGGGTCAATGGTTCAATTTTTTGAAAAAACATCGTGTGCACTCTAGAGGCCACATTTTTGGCCCAAATGTCTTGAAACTTCAACAGAATGTTTGTCTCCATCAAATCTTGGTCAAGTTTGAAATTGGGTCAAAAGGCATCTAAAATGGGATCAAGGGGTCAAATTTTAGAAAAACCTTATGTGCACTTAAGGGGCAGCATATTTGACTCAAATGTATGTCTTCTTGATGTCTTTGATTTTTGTAAGGCCAGTAATGAACTTCAAATAAGTAGTGTTGATACTATGCTTCCTTTGTAAACTATATGTATCAGGTGAGCGCTTTATAGGGCCAATGGTCCTCTTGTTTTTTTAATTATGCTTCATCATTGAACAACTGACTTTAGTGGAAGTTAAAAAGTCTAATATCTAATGGTTCTTCAAATTTGAAATACAAGCTTTCCAGTATTAGAGCTTGAAGAAAGTCTTAACTACCGAAAGGTTGATAACTATTTTTTTTTATTTAATAATGTAGTACATCAGTACCTTTATTTTCCAATGATGTTTTAACTTTAATTCAAGTCAACTTTGTTTTGCTGGGAAAATGATATTTCTGTCCGGTAAAATATCATCCAATAAACATCTTCAAGTTTGTTCTCAGTCTACAGACCAAGTAATTTACGGAAGTTTGGTAAACTGTAGAAGCTATATGGCAATCAATAATAACTGAATAATTTCACATGATATCCATATTCATTTAGGGCCAGACGTACACTAGCGTAACTTTATTAACAAAACACTGCACTTACTCACTTGGGACTTTATGATGATTATGCTGTTTTTGGATGTTCTATTTTCTACAGACTTTTCTAAATAAACGCTATTGGCAAAAGTTCTTCCCTTCGTATAAAATCAAAACGTTTATAACAGGAAAATTTTAAGTTAGCAGGTTAAGATTTTGAGTTAAATTTTTGGGATTAAGGTGAAATATTTGCACTTGACCTTCTTCATATGCACATGCTTAGATTCCTTAAAATCATGTAAATTCATACCAAATATCTGCTTTGCCCCTGAGATACTTTTGAAGTTGCAAGAAAAAAATGATTTCACACATTTAAAGTTTTCAAACACAGTTTTGAGGAAAAGAATAAAAATTCTAGCCTTGAGCTAAATGGAATCATGACTTTAGCTGTATTTAGTTGTTAGGTGAATTCAAACCAAAATTTAATAACATGTTTGTAACTGAAAAAGAATTGAAGTTAACAGGTTAATTTCAACCAGACAGACAGACAGATGTATGTCCAGTCATAATTTTATTATATGCCCCTCTTTAGATGTGTATAGATCAGATGAAACCACATACTAAATATCATTATACCTGAAATACCTTTACACTGTACCATGCCCATATTTTGGGGTCAATCAAAATTTAACAAACAAGATTTGAGAAGGGTCACCCTAGGAATATTTTCTTCCAAATTTAGTTAAAATCAGCCCATTGGCTACTTAGGAGATTATTAAAGAATTGATGTCCACTTCTGATGCTTGACAGACAAAAAGTGATCATAAAATCCTACCACTGTACTCAAGGGAGCTAAAGAAACCAAATACCTGCAAATAATATTGTGAAAATATGGTCAGTTACAAGTAATTTTTTCTTTTGCTCACAATATTTCCTATCCTCTTTTTACCCCTTTTTAAACAATGAAATCTTTTCTGCATCTTCTCTCATTTTAGACTAGTCTAAAACATTTTCATCAAATAATACGCTAGAAATATTGATACAAATTCAATTTCGATAGCAGCATGACTCCATATAAGGAAGTATCTCTCCTAGACAAGGCTAATAATTGTGATAGTTTTTCATCCTTATATGACAATTACAATTATTGGAATGTCTGCCTTTTTTTCCCATTTAATTGACATTCATTATATTCATCCATTCCTGTCACAGAACCACGGATCATCCATACTTTGTTATATTAGAGAGACTATGACATCCCCTATTAATTGACAGCATCCATCAAATAAATTTATTGGATCCAATTAAGCTTTGTTATATAGGAAAGTATGGCGATATAATACAAGGTTAACTTGAAAACATCATTTGACCTTCAAATATTACCTTGACCCTGAACTTGTGCTTGAAAAAATATTTGTTATGCAAAATAACAACTTATGATGATATATCGTATCATTGATAAATTTCAGTGTGTTTAACCCTTGTCATGCTGAACCAAGAATATCCCTGCTTTGACAGGAGGTTTAGACAAAGATCAGCCTGCACATATGTGCAGTCTGATCTTAGTTCATACCACCTGAATTTCATTTTTAAACCAGAAAGGTGTAAAACAATGCATTTCCGAAATCAATATCCACCCATGTTTGGTAACTTCCAGTGCTTTTAGCACTTTGATTTTACATTTATTTTGCAAAGATTTTTATTCAGCATGACAAGGGTTAAGATGCCTTTGAAACAAAATTCAATATTTGACCTTGACTTGTTCTGAACTCTGAGCTATCTGAAAACTTTTTTGATTTGTAAGGTAGTGGACCCATTATAGTTCCACATGTCCATAGAATTTTACGGTGATAACCCAGGCTTCCTAATAATTTCATATGGAAACCTCGGTTAACATTGTGAAATATCATGACTTCCGAAATGTTGTGGAACTATTAGGGGTCTACTTCCTTAAGATATAGTATCAGACAATAACTTATATAATAGTTTTAGTTAGAATATAGTAAATGCCTTTAAACAGGTATTTACTTACGACATTTCAACACTGATTCATGAAAATATAGATGAGAATTTTGTTATGTAGGAATTTAGTATTGGAGTTTTACCAAGCTCAGTTCTCCATAACAGAGCAGAATAGATAAATCTGACATATTAACAAATTGCAACAGTGTCATATATACCATGGTAGAGTGATGATTGGCTCCCAAACACACTTGCTCTCAATCAAATATCCTTCCTCAAACCAAAAGGGATCATCTAGTACCTTGGCTGAAAATAAAACAAATGAAAATGTATATATGAAAGAGTGTAAAAATGTTTATTCTATTGTAGAGTTCGCTACATTTCAAGGGCATAACAACCACCAAACAAGTTAAGCAAGTGCATAAAACAGTTAAAGCCTCTTTTGAAAAAAATATCACTGAAGAATGATCAAAACATAGTAACTACAGCTAATTCTAGCTAAATCTTTGAACAATTTAAGAAGAGGGCCACCCAAGGATCATTTCTACCATCGTTTCTTTAAAATCCGCCCATTGGTTTGGGAGGAGATGTTTGAAGAAACAAGAGGACCCTGAGGGCCCTAAATCGCTCACCTGATATTTCAAGTAAATTATCATTAAGACTCCATTTCCTATGATATAGAATGAACCTTCCCATTTTCAACAGAGTTCATTCTTGTGACCTGGCAAACATTTTGAACAAGTTTCAAGAAGATTGGACTATATTTGTGGCGTTTGGAACTCTTACGAGAAAATTGTCATTAAGGCCCCTTTTCCCGTGATATGGCACATATACTTCCCATTTTCAAATGAGTTCATCCTCATGATATAACAAACATTCTGACAAAGTTTCATGATGATTGGACCATATTTGTGGCTTCAAGAGTGAAACAAGAAATTTGTCATTAAGGCCCCTTTTCCCGTGATATGGCACGGATCCTTTCCATTTGAGCAATTTTCATAAGGGACCACCCAAGGAATATTTCTGCCAAGTTTGGTTGATTTTGACCCATAAGTTTAGGAGGAGATGTCGTTAAAAGATATTGTTGACAAAATTGTCATTAAGGCGCCTTTTCCGTGATATGGCATGGATCCTTCCCATTTTCAATAGACTCAATCCTCATGACCTAACAAACATTCTGACCAAGTTTCATGAAGATTGGACCATATTTGTGGCTTCTAGAGTGAAAACAAGAAATTTGTCATTAAGGCCCCTTTTCCTGTGTAATGGCCAGGATCCTTTCCATTTGTGCAATTTTCATAAGGGACCACCCAAGGAATATTTCTGCCAAGTTTGGTTGATTTTGACCAATATGTTTAGGAGGAGATGTCGTTTAAAGATATTGTTGACAAAATTGTCATTAAGGCGGCTTTTTCTGTGAAATGGCATGGATCCTTCCCATTTTCAGTAGACTTCATCCTCATGACCTAACAAACATTCTGACCAAGTTTCACGAAGATTGGACCGTATTTGTGGCTTCTAGAGTGAAAACAAGAAATTTGTCATTAAGGCCCCTTTTCCCATGATATGGCCTGGATCCTTTTCATTTGAGCAATTTTCATAAGGGACCACCCAAGGAATATTTCTGCCAAGTTTGGTTGATTTTAACCCATAAGTTTAGGAGAAGATGTCCTTTAAAAATATTGTTGACAAAATTGTCATTAAGGCGCCTTTTTCTGTGATATGGCTCGGATCCTTCCCATTTTCAATAGACTCCATCCTCATGACCTAACAAACAAATTGACCAAGTTTCATGAAGATTGGACCGTATTTGTGGCTTCTAGGGTGAAAACAAGAAATTTGTCATTAAGGCCCCTTTTCCCGTGATATGGCCAGGATCCTTTCCATTTGAGCAATTTTCATAAGGGACCACCCAAGGAATATTTCTGCCAAGTATGGTTGATTTTAACCCATAAGTTTAGGAGGAGATGTCGTTTAAAAATATTGTTGACAAAATTGTCATTAAGGCAGCTTTTTCTGTGAAATGGCATGGATCCTTCCCATTTTCAATAGACTTCATCCTCATGACCTAACAAACAAATTGACCAAGTTTCATGAAGATTGGACCATATTTGTGGCTTCTAGAGTGAAAACAAGAAATTTGTCATTAAGGCCCCTTTTCCAGTGATATGGCACGGATCCTTTCCATTTGAGCAATTTTCATAAGGGACCACCTAAGGAATATTTCTGCCAAGTTTGGTTGATTTTGACCAATAAGTTTAGGAGGAGATGTCGTTTAAAGAAAAAGTTGACGCCGTGACGGACAGACGGACAGATGGACAGACGGACGCCGGACAACGATCGATCACAATAGCTCCCTTGAGCACTTCGTGCTCAGGTGAGCTAAAAAAGTTTACGCAGGGACAGACACATGCACACACGGACGCACGACGGACGCTCCACCATGACAATAGCTCGCTGGCCTTTGGCCAGTGGAGCTAAAAATCAAGCTTGAATTAACAGACAAACTGTCATAAAAAAATGTGGACTATGGGGCTAAGCTTTCTAGAGTGAGATTTTCGTGCAAGTAAGATCTTTCAACCCTTAAGACTTTCTCTCTTAAACAATGTATATAGAAATGTGTTGTTTGCATACAGGGTGCTATGCTCATGTGTACCCCAATCAGGCATGGTCTAATTTTATTGTGTGTTAATGAATTAAGGGTTAATGAACAGTCTGTAGAGCTACAGTTTATCATTTTTCTTTCTATCAAGGTATTAATTTTATGGGTTTTTCTGCTCCAAGAAAATGCACAATGTTATAACTATTTGGATGCCAGCAATTCCTATCTGTAAACCATAAAACACATCAAATTTCAACCTTTCTGACGTTATCTATGCAGTGCGAAATATGAGACGTCACAATGAACTTTGCATAGCAATCACATGCAAAATGACACATTTTACAAAAATATGTCCTAGAAATTTCATGTGTTGTCTCATTTTTGCATAAAAGAAATAGAATAATCGTTTGTTTTCGAGTTTTTTTTTTTTTGAAATATTTCATTTTGTGAACAACAAAAGCTATATTTTCACACTCTCATGGAAATATAGCTTTTGTTGTTCACTCAATGTAATATAAATGGATCTTACACTGAAACAAACGAATATCCTCTATGTCATAAGATTTTAGTCAAGAGAGGCTGATCATCACCAGAGTCTAGAATAGAAACATTATTAGGAAAGCCTGTTTACCTGTTTAGTCCTCAAAACCTGCCCTGTGTTCAGGATGTAAAAGCGTTTTGCAAGCACATTTAGATGATATCCTGCTTTGCATGTGCAAAAACATGCAAAGCAAGGTATCATTTAGAAAGCAGTTTGCTAGCTTTTTCATCCTGAAAGCAGGGCTTACCAGAATTTATCAGAACATTACTAATGGTAACCAAATCCTGTAGATGAAATTAATAATATGATTGGCCAATTTCAGTTCTTTTGTTGATTTCAATGATTTTTCATTTAGAACAAGAGCATGTCGTATTGGGATGCAATACAGGAGTCCCCCACCGGATAACAAAAAATCCTTTCTTATAATATATCTCCTACTTACTAGATCTATAACTGTATACAAAATTTGAAGTTGCTAGCACATAAGGTTTTGAACAACATGTCCCAAAGAAAAATATAAGAGTAAAAACAACCAATGGCAAAAACTCCAAAAGTGGGCAGAGAAGAATGATTCTTGTACATGTCACTTGTCCTCAATGAGATCTATAACTGTACCAAGTTTGAAGTTGCTAGCACTTATGGTTTAGAAGATATGTTCCGGACAAAAATGTCAGTATAAAAAACAACAACGGACAATAACTGTCAAAATAAATATCAAAGGCATTTCCCTGACAAAAATTTGACCTTGACGTTGAAAAGACAAACAATACCTTTAAGATGGATAAATTTCTTTAAAAAGCACACTCTTCCCATTGTGGAAAAAAATGTTTGAAATCAATTTAAAATCCATCAACAAATGTAGGAGTGATGCCCCTGAAATATTTTGAAGAACTGAGATGGATTCATGCACTAACCTACAAATTGATAGCTCAGCGAAAAAGGTTGTAACTGCCTATTAACATATAGGCAGTTACAACTGTTTCGTGCTGAGCCATTAAAATAGGGAAATGTTATAGATACAATTATTCAATACAAACAGGCTCAACAAAAATAGCTCTTCAAATCATTTTGTGCAAGACTTGAGACACTAACACCTATCATTCGGCATCCAAAATGTTACAACTATAACTTGAAAAAGCACAAGCTAAAACATTCTAGCGAGAAATAATGCCCAATGACAATATCTTATACAACACTAGACCAGGAAAAGTCAAGATCTCATAAAAAATGGAAGACAAAATTGTTTCTTGTCTTGAGAACACAATCTAGGATTATGATTAATATCAGACTCTGATATTTGATGGGGTGGGATTAAAGATCAAGTGTAGGAAGAGTGCTATCATTTCTCAATTTTCTGAAGAGAAGAGGTTTTATGATAGAAAAGATTCGATTAAATTGTGCACTGGAATGAGATTCTGGCCAATCCAATCAAACAGGCCCATCTATGATATATTAGGAAAAATATCTGTCTGTCAAATGGGAAGCTCTTCCAGAATTTAGGTCATCATAACCAAGGATAAAACTGAATCTAGCTTTTATGATAATGCAGCTTGGACAGACAGGTAGCGGACCCATAATAGGTCTGCAATGACTCGAAAGTAATGAATTTTACCAGTGTTAACCAAGGTTTCCTAATGATTTTCATTAGGAAACCTTGGTCAACATTGTAAAAGATCACGAGCTCCGAAATGTTGCAAGACTATTATATTTCCACTACCTTAATTACACTGAACATCTATATCTTTTATTAGCTATTTTGCATAAATGTGAATTGTGTATCCAACTGCAAGAATAAGCATGAATTACACAAGTTGAATATTTAAATTTGACCTTCTTCAGCCATCAAAATTTTCATAAATTCAGTAATATTTTAATAGTTGAAAGGCACACAATGGAAGACAAAAATAGCTTTAGAAGTAATGAGTAATGTTGCCTCTCATTTTGCTTTTTTTTTTAATTGTGCTTCATCATTGAACAACTGACTTTAGTGAAAGTCTAATAACTAATATTTCATCATATTTGAAATACAAGCTTTCCAGTATTAGAGCTTCAAGAAACTCTTAACTACCGAAAGGTTGATAACTATTTTTTTTATTTAATAATTTGTTTTACATCAGTACCTTTATTTTTTTTCTTAATAATTTATAGTACATCAGTTCCTTTATTTTCCAATGATGTTTTATCTTTAACCCTTTGCTGTTTAATCCCTGCTTTTTCACGTGCCTTTGATTTTATGATTGAGAAAACATTGTGAAACAAGAGGGCCGTTGGCCCTGGGTCGCTCACCTGAGAAAAAAGCTTCATTACCTAGGTATGTCCATGCAACCACAGAAAAAAGAGATTTTCACTTATTCAATCAGATAACATTTGAAATAATCCCCCCCCCCCCCCTGGTCATTATTTATTTAAGCTTTTTTCATAGAAGGTCTATGATCAGCAAATCTATGCCAGATATACAGGCTGAGTCTGAGACTTTCAAAGTTTTCTTTAATGAGTTGAATAATCCATGTCAAATATAAAGGCTGTAGGGATTCAAAATTCTCAACAAAGCACTCCCCCTCCCCCAAGATGCTCTGCACTTTGTGAATCTACAGTCATGATTTTAGCTAATTCAATTAATGTCCATATGCTGATCATCCATACCAATTTTCAAGTCTGTAGGACTCTTGGTTCATTAGAAGAAGTCTAAAGATTTCAAAAATGATCAAAAGTACTACCCCCTCCCCAAGACACTCAGCACCTGGTGACCTAACAGTTCTGATTTTAGCTATTTTTATTAATGTCCATATATTGATCACCCATAACAATTTTCAAGTCTGTAGGGTTCCTGATCCAGAAGAAGAATAAGGTTAAAGATTTCAAAACTGATCCAAAGTACTACCCCCTCCCCCCTATTGCTCCGCATCTGGCGACCCTATATTCATGATTTTAGCTATTTTATTTTAGATCCATATGCTTATCATCCATGCCAATATTGAAGTCTATAGGGCTCCTGGTTCATTAGAAGATGAAGGTTAAAGTTACAAAATTTTCACAAAAGTACTACCCCCTCAACCCTGGTGCCCTGCACCTGGTGGCATTACAGTCATGATTTTAGCTATTCTTATTAAGGTCTATGAGCTAATCCTCCATGCCAATTTTCAAGTCTGTAGGGCTTGTGGTTCAGAAGAAGAAGAAGGTTAAAGATTACAAAATTTTCACAAAAGTACTACCCTCTCCCCCCTGATGCTCCGCACCTGGTGAATCTACAGTCATGATTTAAGCTATTTATATAAAGGTCCATATGCTGATCATCCATGCTAATATTCAAATCTGTCAGGCTCCTGGTTCAGAAGAAGATGAAGGTAAAAGATTACAAAGTTTTCACAAAAGTACACCCCCCTCCCCCCTGGTGCTCCACACCTGGCAGCCCAACAGATATTATTTTAGCTATTTTTATTAAGGTCTATGAGCTGGTCCTCCATGCCAAGTTTCAAGTCTGTAGGGCTTGTGGTTCAGAAGAAGAAGAAGGTTAAAGATTATAAAATTTTCACAAAAGTACTACCCTCTCCCCCCTGATGCTCCGCACCTCGTGAATCTACAGTCATGATTTAAGCTATTTTTATAAAGGTCCATATGCTGATCCTCCATGCCAATTTTTAAATCTGTCAGGCTCCTGGTTCAGAAGAAGATGAAGGTAAAAGATTACAAAGTTTTCACAAAAGTACTCCCCCCTCCCCCCTGGTGCTCCGCACCTGGCAGCCCAACAGATATTATTTTAGCTATTTTTATTAAGGTCTATGAGCTGGTCCTCCATGCCAAGTTTCAAGTCTGTAGGGCTTGTGGTTCAGAAGAAGAAGAAGGTTAGAGATTACAAAATTTTCACAAAAGTACTACCCTCTCCCCCCTGATGCTCCGCACCAGGTGAATCTACAGTCATGATTTTAGCTATTTAAATAAAGGTCCATATGCTGATCATCCATGCCAGTTTTCAAGTTTGTAGGGCTCCTGGTTCCGAAGAAGAAGAAACTTAAAGATTACAAAATTTACCCAAAGTACTACCCCCTCCCCCCTGGTGCTCCGCACCTGGTGGCCCAAAAGATATAATTTCAGCTATTTTAATTAAGGTCTATGAGCTGGTCCTCCATGCCAAGTTTCAAGTCTGTAGGGCTTGTGGTTCAGAAGAAGAAGAAGGTTAAAGATTACAAAATTTTCACAAAAGTACTACCCTCTCCCCCCTGATGCTCCGCACCTGGTGAATCTACAGTAATGATTTTAGCTATTTATATAAAGGTCCATATGCTGATCATCCATGCCAGTTTTCAAGTCTGTAGGGCTCCTGGTTCCGAAGAAGAAGAAACTTAAAGATTACAAAATTTACCCAAAGTACTACCCCCTCCCCCCTGGTGCTCCGCACCTGGTGGCCCAAAAGTTATAATTTTAGCTATTTTTATTCAGGTCTATGAACTGATCATCCATGCCAAGTTTTAAGTCTGTAGGACTACTGGTTGAGAAGAAGAAGAATTTTTAAGATTTTCTTAAAATTTCCCCTTTTGTTGCCATAGCAACCAGAGTTTTTCATGGATTTCAATTCTTTTAGCTATTTTTGAAGGGGACCACCTAAGCAACATTTCTGTAAAATTTGGAGTTAATTGGCCCAGTAGTTTAGGAGGAGATGTTGTTTAAAGAAATTGTTGACGGACGCCGGACGACGGACGACGACCGACGGACGGACGCCGGATGAAAGGTGATCACAATAGCTCACATGAGCACTTCGTGCTCAGGTGAGCTAAAAAGAAGAAATTGCTCCTGACAAGCAATTTCTTCTTTATCCACACTATTTTCTACCCTACTGAATGGTCATTTTTCAAATTAAATCCACTTTAAATTTTCGTCTGCAAAACTTTTGAATTTGGACAGGTCCAAAATTTTGTAAAACAGGAAAGGGTTAACTTTAATTCAAGTCAACTTTGTTTTGCTTGGAAAATAATATTTCTGTCTGGCAAAATATCATCCAATAAACATCTTCAAGTTTGTTCTCAGTCTACAGACCAAGTAATTTACGGAAGTTTGGTAAACTGTAGAAGCTATATGGCAATCAATAATAACTGAATAATTTCACATGATATCCATATTCATTTAGAGCCAGACGTACACTAGCGTAACTTTATTAACAAAACACTGCACTTACTCACTTGGGACTTTCTGATGATTATGCTGTTTTAGAATTTTCTATTTTCTAAAGACTTTTCTAAATAAATGCTATCGGCAAAAGTTCTTCCTTCCCTGTAAAATTAAAAGGTTTATAACAAAAAATGTTAAGTAAGCAGGATAAGATTTTGAGTTAAATTTTGGGGATTATGGTGAAATATTTGCACTTGACCTTCTTCATATGCACATGCTTAGATGCCTTAAAATCACGTAAACTCATACCAAATATCTGCTTTGCGCCTGAGATACTTTTGAAGTTGCAAGAAAACACTGATTAAAGTTTTCAAACAAAATTTTGAGGAAAAGAATAAAAATTCTAGCCTTGAGCTAAATGAAATCATGACTTTAGCTGTATTTAGTTGTTAGGTGAATTCAAACCAAAATTTAATAACATGTTTGTAACTAAAAAAGAATTGAAGTTAACAGGTTAATTACAACCAGACAGACAGATGTATGTCCAGTCATAATTTTATTATATGCACCTCTTTAGATGTGTATAGATCAGATGAAACCACATATCAGCATTGTTTCTGAAATACTTTTACACGGTCCCATGCCCATATTTTGGGGTCAATCAAAATTAAACAAAAAAGATTTGAGAAGGGTCACCCTAGGAATATTTTCTGCCAAATTTAGTTAAAATCAACCCATTGGCTACTTAGGAGATATTTAAAGAATTGTTGACCACTTCTGACACATGACAGACAAAAAGTGATCACAAAAGCCTACTGCTGTACTCAAGTGAGCTGAAGAAGCCAAATACCTGCAAATGAGATATGTTTGCAAGATATCCATTATGAAATGTCGTCAGGATTATACCAAGGTCTATGTGATCAGTGCATTCATATTCTATCACATTAACAATTCTCCTTCCTTAAACTCTTACTGATTGATTTGGTTTTCCTTTCCAATGCTTTCACATATTTATGTAATACTTTCACTGATTTATTGTATCTTAGAATCCAAAACCAAATACTTATACTTATTTAATTTTGTGTGGCATGACTTTCATGTACTATCACTGCATGATGTGATCTTTTTTACAATATGAACAATCAATTCGTTTGTTTGTTTGGATGAGGTTTTATCCTGCTTTCAACAATCTTTCAGTGATATTTTGATAGCTGGAGCACCTTACAATGGATTCCTTGTATTTTTCATACCAGTACTACCATCACATCTTTTCATAGCCTTTGGCAGCTATCCCACATAGTTCACAAAATGATATGATAAATTTCCTTTCCAATACTTTCACTGATCTCTGTTTTCACAGATTTATGTGATACTCTAAATATCACCAGATTTTTGTGATCATTCTTTACTATATTATCACTGGTTTACATCATCTTTCTTTCCTTGACTATCACTGATTAATATGACAATCATATCCTATCTATCACTGATTTATGTGATCCTTTCTCATTGACAATAATCTCCTTTACTATCAATGATTCATGTGATCCTTTCTCATTGACAATTATCTCCTATACTATCCCTGATTTATGTGATCCTTTCTCATTAACAATAATCTCCTATACTATCAATGTTTCATGTGATCCTTTCTCATTGACAATTATCTCCTATACTATCACTGATTCATGTGATCCTTTCTCATTGACAATAATCTCCTATACTATCAATGATTCATGTGATCCTTTCTCATTGACAATAATCCCCTATACTATCACTGATTTATGTTATCCTTTCTCATTGACAATAATCTCCTATACTATCAATGATTCATGTGATCCTTTCTCATTGACAATAATCCCCTATACTATCACTGATTTATGTGATCCTTTCTCATTGACAATAATCCCCTATACTATCACTGATTCATGTGATCCTTTATGAGAAAGGATCACATAATTCATTGATAGTATAGAAGATTATTGTCATATCATAGCTACCAAAGGAATCAATATTTCAGTACATTGAAAGAAAATCGTTATGAAATAATATTGTGAAAATATGGTTTGTAACAAGTAATTTTTTTTTTTTGCTCGCAATATTTCCTGTCCTTTTTTACCCCTTTCTTAAACAATGAAATATTTTCTGCATCTTCTCTCATTTTAAACTAGTCTGAAACATTTTCATCAAATAATACGCTAGAAATATTGATACAAATTCAATTTCGATAGCAGCATGACTCCATATAAGGACGGATCTCTCCTAAACAAGGCTAATAAATGTGATAGTTTTTCATCCTTATATGACAATTACAATTATTGGAATGTCTGCCTTTTTTTTCCCATTTAATTGACATTCATTATATTCATCCATCCCTGTCACAGAACCACGGATCATCCATACTTTGTTATATTAGAGAGAGACTATGACATTCCCTTATTAATTGACAGCATCCATCAAATGAATTTATTGGATCTAATTAAGCTTTGTTATATAGGATAGTATGGCAATATAATACAAGGTTAACTTGAAAACATCATTTGACCTTTAAATATTACATTGACCCTGAACTTGTGCTTGAAAAAATATTTATTACGCAAAATAATATGAAACCTCTTTATTCTACCATTAATAAATTTAGGGCGTTTAAAATGTTTAAAATGCCTGAGAAACCAAATTCAAAATTTGACCTTGACTTGTTCTTCATGACCTTTGAGTTCTCTGAAAACTTGTTTTGAGTTGAAAGGTATGGACCCAGAATAGTTCCATGTTTCCAAAGCCATAGACCTTTACGGTGATAACCCAGGCTTCCTAATAATTTCATTAGGAAACCTTGGTTAACATTGTGAAATATCATGACTTCCGAAATGTTGTGGAACTATTACGGGTCTACTTCCTTAAGATATAGTATCAGACAATAACTTATATAATAGTTTTAGTTAGAATATAGTAAATGCCTTTAAACAGGTAATTACTTACGATATTTTCACACTGATTCATGAAAATATAGATGAGAATTTTGTTATGTAGGAATTTAGTATTGGAGTTTTACCAAGCTCAGTTCTTCATAACAGAGCAGAATAGATAAATCTGACATATTAACAAATTGCAACAGTGTCATATATACCATGGTAGAGTGATGATTGGCTCCCAAACACACTTGCTCTCAATCAAATATCCTTCCTCAAACCAAAAGGTATCATCTAGTACCTTGGCTGAAAATAAAACAAATGAAAATGTATATGAAAGAGTGTAAAAATGTTTAGTCTATTGTAGAGTTTGCAACATATCAAGGGCATAACTACCATTTAGCATGTTAAACAAGTGCATAAAACAATTAAAGCCTCTTTCGAAAAAATATCACTGAAGAATGATCAAAACATAGTAACTAGAGCTAATTCTAGCTGTAGTTACGATGTTTTGATTGTTCACCAATGCTCAAATCAGGGGATGGAGGGCATTTATCTTTTGTCACAGTCTACATATTGCCTATCCTATATATTTATTGGTCAGCCTCTTTGGAAAAAATATCACTGAAGAATGATCAAAACATAGTAACTACAGCTAATTCTAGCTGTAGTTACGATGTTTTGATTGTTCACCAATGCTCAAATCAGGGGATGGAGGGCATTTATCTTTTGTCACAGTCTACATATTGCCTATCCTATATATTTATTGGTCAGCCCCTTCTGTGTGCATAAAAATCTTAAAATCCTAGTTACGCCTAAACTACGTTGCTTATCGACGACAAATGAATGGATGACTGACTCCGCCCCTTGACCTCCCTCCCTCATGACACACCCCTCAAACATGAAAATGTTATCTATCTGCAAAATATATAATAATGGACCTGAAATAAACAGCAAATCTGCTAGGTTATGCCTGGTAACTACAGGTTAAATAAGTTCAAGTCACCCATTGAAGAAAATATTTCCACAAAAAGGAAGAAAATGGGGGAGTTGAACAACAGCCATCTCATTGAAAACAAGTATTTTGATTAGGCACTAATTTCTTTTATATTTGACCTTGAATTGTGACATTCATTTTTGACCTTTTACAATATCAGATTTAAATGGCACTTGTGCTCGAAAAATCTCCACCAAATTATTTCAAAATTCATCCTGTTATGCTCCAGACAAAGTTTTTACCTTGACCTTCAATATACAGGGATAAATCCATTGATTCATTGATATTCTTTGATAAATCAGCAATCAGTAGCATAAATATCATGGATGAGCAGGCTATCTTTAATCATTATCAATAACTAATCTGTACTAAAATTATAACTTCGAAATACCATAAAGTCAGCAAAGTATCGCAAATTAGTCCCCAAAAGATTGCTGGCTATTTGCTGATCAAGCAAAAGTTCAACTACAGGTTGGATTTCAAACATTCTTATACTCGAAGGTAGAATGGTCATTTTAGATTCAGAAATCAGCCAAGTGCAAAAAATTTAGATTAAAGTCAGCCTGCACAATCTGACTAGGTTTAATACTCTAATCATATCCTAAATGGTCACTTTTTTAGAGTGATGGGTCACACATGTTAACCGGGCTTTAAAATATCACACCAGTAAATATTAAAGATATCACACAAAAAAATTAATGCCTATCAGAGTTGCATTTGTAAGCCAAATGTTGATTGATTGATTGATTGAATGGAGTTTAACGCCGCTTTCAGCATTATTTCAGTTATATCGCGGCGGCTTGAGCACCTAACTTTGGATTCCTGGTATTTCTATCACCAGTACAACCACCACATTCTTTCCTAGCCTCCAGCCGCTATCTCACGTAGGTCTACGATTATAAACCCATTGGTGAGAGACAAATAGTCGGAAAGAATGAGTGCCGCCGTCTGGGATGGAACCCTCAAACTCTAGATTGACAGTCCGACGCGCTACCAACTTGTAAGCCAAATGTAAGGAAATGTAAGGAAATCAAGCTTAAACAAGAGGGTCAGAGACGGATTATGCTCCCCCAATAAGGCATTGTCACAAAAACAAGAGCCATGTTGGACATGGACATCTCCCGCCACGAAAGCTTGATAGTAAACTGAAGCCAAATAGATTGAATATTCTTTTGTACTGTCAGAGATTTACCTCCTATAAAATCTAAGTATTAAAAATAACAAAGGGCAATAACTCCAAAATTTTGCAAGCAAGAGTTGTAGTTCTTGTGTATTGCACTTCCCTCCATGAGATCTATCCATCCATAAAGATTCAAGTTGATAGCTATTATACTTTAGGAGATATGCTCCAGACAAAATTTAAGTATCAAAAATAACAAAGGGCAATACCTCGAAATTATGCAAGTTAGAGTTGTAGTTCTTGTGCACTGCACTTGTCCTCAATACAATATTTCCTGTCATTTTTTACCCCTTTCTTAATGAACAACTTTCTGCATCTTCTCTCATTTTAGACTGGACTTAAACATTTTCCCAAAATAATATGCTAGAAATATTGATACAAATTCAATTTTGATAGCAGCATGAATCCATATAAGGATGGATCTCTCCTAGACAAGGCTAAAAAATGTGATAGTAGATAATATGACAATTACAATTATTGGAATGTCTGCCACTTTTTCCCATTTAATTGACATTCATTATATTCATCCATTCCTGTCACAGAACCACGGATCATCCATACTTTGTTATATTAGAGATAGACTATGACATCCCCTATTAATTGACAGCATCCATCAAATGAATTTATTGGATCCAATTAGGCTTTGTTATATAGGAAAGTATGGCAATATAATACAAGGTTAACTTGAAAACATCATTTGACCTTTAAATATTACATTGACCCTGAACTTATGCTTGAAAAAATATTTGTTATGCAAAATAATAACTTATGATGATATATCGTATCATTAATAAATTTCAGTGTGTTTAACCCTTGTCATGCTGAACCCAGAAAGGTATAGAAAAAGATCAGCCTGCACATATGTGCAGTCTGATTTTAGTTCATACCACCTGAATATCATTTTCAAACCAGAAAGGTGTAGAACAATGCATTTCCGAAATCAATATCCACTTATGTTTTGTAACTTCCAGTGCCAGCACTTTGATTTTACATTTATTTTGCAAAGATTTTTATTCAGCATAACAAGGGTTAAGATGCCTTGAAACAAAATTCAATATTTGACCTTGAATTCCTTAAGAAATAGTATCAGACAATAACCTATACACTGGAAGTAAAAGTAATGTTAGGAATATTAAAGAACAAGAGCTGGTTCCAAAGGACATGACAGTCCTACTACCAGAAGAGGATCTGTAAGTATCTGTAAGTATATATTAGTTTTAGTTAGAATATAGTAAATGCCTTTAAACAGGTTATTACTTAAGGTATTTTTAACACTGATTCATGAAAATATAGATGAGAATTTTGTTATGTAGGAATTTAGTTTTGGAGTTTTACCAAGCTCAGTTCTCCATAACAGAGCAGAATAGATAAATCTGACATATTAACAAATTGCAACAGTGTCATATATACCATGGTAGAGTGATGATTGGCTCCTAAACACACTTGCTCTCAATCAAATATCCTTTCTCATACCAAAAGGGATCATCTAGTACCTTGGCTGAAAATAAAACAAGTGAAAATGTATATGAAAGAGTGTAAAAATTTTAGTCTATTGTAGAGTTTGCAACATTTCAAGGGCATAACAACCACCAAACAAGTTAAGCAAGTTCATAAAACAGTTAAAGCCTCTTTTAAAAAAAATATCACTGAAGAATGATCAAAACATAGTAACTACAGGTAATTCTAGCTAAATCTTTGAACAATTTAAGAAGAGGGCCACCCAAGGATCATTTCTACCATCGTTTCTTTAAAATCCGCCCATTGGTTTGGGAGGAGATGTTTAAAGAAAAAAAAGTTTACGCAGGGGCAGACACATGCACACACGGACGCACGACGGATGCTCCACCATGACAATAGCTCGCTGGCCTTTGGCCAGTGGAGCTAAAAATCAAGCTTGAATTAACAGACAGACTGTCATAAAAAATTGTGGACTATGGGGCTTAGCTTTCTTGAGTGAGATTTTCGTGTAAGTAAGATCTTTCAACTCTTAAGACTTTCTCTCTTAAACAATGTATATAGAAATGTGTTGTTTGCATACAGGGTGCTATGCTCATGTGTACCCCAATCAGGCATGGTCTAATTTTATTGTGTGTTAATGAATTAAGGGTTAATGAATAGTCTGTAGAGCTACAGTTTATCATTTTTCTTTCTATCAAGGTATTAATTTTATGGGTTTTTCTGCTCCAAGAAAATGCACAATGTTATAACTATTTGGATGCCAGCAATTCCTATCTGTAAACCATAAAACACATAAAATTTTCTGCAAGTAATTCATTGCTGAATTCATATAACCCTTAATCAAAACTTGATTTTTGTTGATTAATTTAGGTTGTAGAACCAATAATTTATAAGCTAAAATAATTTAAATAAACATTTTTCATGATTTTCATAAATCTTATCAGCTATCATGCTTTGAAAATTTGAGATGTAGTCTTTCTTTAATGCTTTTGGGTGGTTTATCAGGAAATAACAGTAGTTTATCTTTTGTTAATCTCACCACAAAAGCAGTGAAATTATCAGAAACTTACACCCTGCTTTTGTACATTTCAACCTATCTGATGTTATCTATACAGTGCGAAATAAGAGACGTCACAATGAACTTTGCATAGCAATCACATGCAAAATGACACATTTTACGAAAATATGTCCTAGAAATTTCATGTGTTGTCTCATTTTTGCATAAAAGAAAAAGAATAATCGTTTGTTTGAGTTTTTTCGAAATATTTCATTTCGTGAACAACAAAAGCTATATTTCACACTCTCATGGAAAATATAGCTTTTGTTGTTCACTCAATGTAATATAAATGGATCTTACTCTGAAAAAAACGAACATCCTCTATGTCATAAGATTTTAGAGAGGCTGATCACCACCAGAGTCTAGAATAGAAACATTATTAGGAAAGCCTGTTTAGTCCTCAAAACCTGCCCTGTGTTCAGGATGTAAAAGCGTTTTGCAAGCACATTGAGATGATATCCTGCTTTGCACGTGCAAATACATGCTAAGCAAGGTATCATTTCGAAAGCAGTTCGCTAACGTTATCATCCTGAAAGCAGGGCTTACCAGAATTTATCAGAACATAACTAATGGTAACCAAATCCTGTAGATGAAATTAATAATATGATTGGCCAATTTCAATTCTTTTGTTGATTTTAATGATTTTTCATTTAGAACAAGAGCATGTCGTATTGCGATGCAATACAGGAGTCCCCCACCGGATAACAAAAAATCCTTTCTTATAATATTCCACCTACTTACTAGATCTATAACTGTATACAAAATTTGAAGTTGCTAGGGCTAATGGTTTTGAACAACATGTCCCAAACAAAAATATAAGAGTAAAAACAACCAATGGCAAAAACTCCAAAGAAGGGAGGAGAAGAATGATTCTTGTACATGCCACTTGTCCTCAATGAGATCTATAACTGTACCAAGTTTGAAGTTGCTAGCACTGATGGCTCAGGAGATATGGTCCGGACAAAAATGTCAGGATAAAAAACAACAACGGACAATAACTAAAAAAGTGGATGTGGCAGAGTAACAGTTCTTGTGCATTACACTTCTTCTCAATGACATCTACCAGTGTACAAAGTTTGAAGTTGCTAGGGCTAATGGTTTAGGAGATAAGTGCGGGACAAAAATGTAAGGATAGAAACAACAAAGGGCAATAACTCAAAAAGTGGACATGGCAGAGTGACAGTTCTTGTACATGACACTTGTCCTCAATGATATCCATAAGTGTAGCAAGTTTAAAGTTTCTAGCACTTATGGTTTAGAAGATATGTTCCGGACAAAAGTGTAAAGGTAAAAACAACAAAGGGTAATAACTCAAAAAGTGGGTGTGGCAGAGTAACAGTTCTTGTATATGACATTTGTCCTCAATGAGATCTATATGTGTACAAAGTTTAATGTTGCTAGCACTGATGGCTCAGGAGATATATTCCGGATAAAAATGTCAGGATAAAAAACAACAACGGACAATAACTAAAAATGTGGATGTGGCAGAGTAACAGTTCTTGTGCATTACACTTCTTCTCAATGAGATCTTCCAGTGTACAAAGTTTGAAGTTGCTAGGGCTAATGGTTTAGGAGATAAGTGCGGGACAAAAATGTAAGGATAGAAACAACAAAGGGCAATAACTCAAAAAGTGGACATGGCAGAGTAACAGTTCTTGTACATGACACTTGTCCTCGATAAGATCTATCAGTGTACAAAGTTTGAAGTTGCTAGCACTTATGGTTTAGGAGATATGATCCGGACAAAAATGTAAGGGTAAAAACAACAAAGGGCAATAACTAAAAAACTGGGCGTGGCAGAGTAACAGTTCTTGAACATGACACTTGTCCTCGATAAGATCTATCAGTGTACAAAGTTTGAAGTTGCTAGCACTTATGGTTTAGAAGATATGATCTGGACAAAAGTGTGACGGACAGACGGACGGACGGATGGACAGACGGAATCGAGCAAACCAATAGTCCCCCAACCCGTAACCGGTGGGGGACTAATAAGCATCAGGTAAGTAACAAAGCATTTGGTATTTTTATCTATTTCATTCAATATTTTATCTGTCACAAGAGTATAGCTTGAACATGGCATATTCTTGAGTAATTTTAAGATATGTGACCTGTCGTGCAAAAAGGGACCATCTGGGAACTCTGTTAGACAAATATATATATAAAAGAGATTGGATCCAGCATAGATCAAACAGAGGTGGCATTTCAAAAATTCTTTCACATGAAGGTAGATTGATTATTCTTGATTCTACAAAATAAGCAAAATGTGAAATGTTTTCATCCTAGTCAGTCTGTGCAATCCATGCAGTCTGACTAAGATGTCATCTTTACACTCTACCTAGATGGTCCCTTTTTGTGTGATGGGTACACATATATATTCAGTTACCTGAAATTTGGAGCATGATAATTAGTAGAATAGGAGGTATAGCCTTGTTGACACAAGAATTCAGAAATTCAAGAAAACAGATTATTCATATTTATGTAATGATTTAACATAAACATGAAGTTCCTGAGCAGGTTTAAGATTAATACCTCTAAAACATTATTTAAATTCTACTGGCAAAACTTTAAACTGTAATTAACTGCATTTGCACCTGTTTTCTACTTTCACAAGTCTTTTCTGAATACATGAAAACTATTTTTTATGGCAGAAGCAATTAGCTATGAAAACAAAAATATGCATTTCATAATGATCCCATTTACCAAATGTGCATTTTTTCAGCATCAACTTATCCCTTTCAAGTGTTTAAGTGAAAAGAGCATCTTGTGGATTCTGTATAAATGTTTACAGTTGCCTTGTCCTTTATAATACTTTTTGCTTTTGAGCCAGTATGTATACAGACATTACGACCAATATCTGTATACTTATTCAAAGAAAAAAAAAAAAAAAATCACAAATACATAAATAGTTCTTGAGGGAAAAAGGAGGGGATATGATTTTGTTTTGAACAGTAATATTTTCTCTATGATATACTTTGAATTCCAGAGATCAGACATCCTTCTCCATATGCACATGCATTAATTTGGTAGGTAATGCACGCTTTCACTCTCACAAAACATTGCATTGCAAACCATTACTACAACTAAATGATAATAAAGTAAGCCTTGCATTCGGATAACAAAACATGGTAAACTTTTTGCAAATTATATCCTGCTTTGCACCAGCACTTGTGTGCAAAGCAGGGTATAATTTGCAAACATTTTGCTGTTATTTTTATCCTGAACGAAGGGTAGGTACTGTCTTGTATTGAGTTCTGTGTATCATTGACAAAGAAATGATCACTTACCAGAGGAGGCTGCGCCAGCAAGTTGAAATGCGTGCAACTTTTTTCCTCATTTATTAGCTTCGCTGTTTTCAGATAATTTCCAAGGTATCGCTTTAGCCTTCTCATTTTAATAATTCCTATAGTGTACATACCGCAAAATTTCAATATTTTGTGGCATTACTGAAGGTCTTCTCTTGACACTATAATAGAGTGCAACTTATACTATCAAGGAAGCTATGTGGATTATTCCCCTTTTTGACTTAAAATTTCTAATACCATCCAGCTGAAACAACCTGAAGCAAGGCACTTGAAGGTGACACCCTTGTGCTTAATTTATACAGCAGTACTCAAATCCTTTGACAAGAAAATACAAAACTTTATAAACAGAATGGCTAATTTGCAGTCATCCAACAACCATTCATCTCACATTTTATATCGACATGTTGCTTAATTGTCATACATCTTCAGTTTCTTGGTCAGCTCCATCAAATTCTCACTGACATAGTCCATCATCACAGGGTATGTCTATCTACAATGTGGAACAAAGACAAAGATCAGACATGTGAACAAATTGTGAATAATCTAGAATTAGCACTTTATCAAATAGCAAAGACTTGATGCAGCATAATCAAAAACTTATTTTGCAAATGACAAGAAAAAGCACCAAAAAGAGTAAAAATTAAATAGAAAACATTGTGGGAAAAGAAAGAGAAGAAAGCATAAGCTATAAACATATCATCCCCAAAAGGTTTTTGTTTATACAAAAGTACCTTCAGTGCTGGATGAGTTTGGGACAGATATAGAGCATAACATGTTGTGACTTGAAATATCAATGTTATCTGGTCAAGGTTGGGAGAATTATCATGACTAAGCTTTGCCAAAGCATGATGATTTTTAGCTGAGACCAGATAGCACCTATGTGTCATTCTAGTTATCATGCAACCTTTTTTTCGTGCTTAATTATGAAAAATGATAAAATTCAAAGAAATTCTGGTGAAAAAATATGCAAATTGTTTCTAAAAATAGCTTGTCGGATATCATATCATGTTATGTTATCAGACAGGTCAACACAGGTTTCAATGCATAATAAATTTCTTGAATTTTTCTGACAAGTTTAAATCAAATCACTGCATTAGTTACTCAGAAATTGAGTGGACACTAAAAACTAGAGAACCATGATGGTCCTATATGGCGAACCTGAGTAAGTCAACTCGTAACTTGTCAACCATATTATAAATACCAGAGAATGTTTGATGTACATTTATGGTGGTATTGAAAGAATCAGACTTTTATTTTGTTTGACTGCAATTTGATTTTTTTTTTAATTTTCCTAAATTTCAAGCCTTTCTGTTACCATGGAAACCAGATTTAATATTGATGGGATCGTATTCTTTTATCAACTTTAGTAGACATACACCCTAAGAACATCCCAGGTTTAAAAAATGATTAGTCCAATGGTTAAGGAGGAGATTAATTTTTTCCCCAATTTCTGTTACTTTTGAACCCGTAATTTTATATTGAATTAAATACTTTTTACAAGTGTGGTAGAGCTTCACTAAAGGAACATCCCTAGTGGTTTAGGAGAAGATTTTTTTTCCATTTTTTGGCAATTTTCGGTCTTTCTGTTACCATTTAAACCAGAGTTTTTGATGAAATTAAAATCTTTCAACATTTTTGGTAGAGCTTCACCCAAGGGTAATCCCTGCCAAGTTTCCACTTGATTGGCCTAGTGGTTTAGGAGAAGAAAAAAAATTCTAGGATTTTTGACATTTTTTGGCCAATTTTCAGCCTTTTGGTTATAATGGAAACCAGAGTTTTTTTTATGAAATTAAATTCTTTTAACATCTTTTAAAGAGCTTTTCTCAAGGAACATCCCTGCCAAGTTCCAGTTTGATTGACTAAGTGGTTCAGGAGGAGGAGAATTTTTTTCTAAAATTTTCAGCCAATTCAGCCTTTCTGTTACAACGGGAAACAGGTTTTGATGAAATTAAATTCTTTTAACAGCTTTTGAAAAACTTTCCTCAAGGAATATCCCTGCTAAGTTTCAGCTTGATTGGCTTAGGTGGTTTAGGAGGAGAAGATTTTTTTTCTAAGATTTTTGGCATATTTCAGCCTCTCTGTTATGCATGGAAACCAGATTCTTTCGTGTAATTTAATTCTTGTAACAAATATTGATGAGCTTTACCCAAAGAACAGCCCTGCTAAGTGTCAGCTTGCTTGTCCCAGTGGTTTGGGAGGAGGAAAGTTTATCTAAGATTTCTAGCAATTTTCAGCAATTCTGTTATCATGGCAACAAGAGTTTTTGATTGAAGTAAATTCTTTTAACATTTTTAAAGGCTTCTCACAAGCAACTTCCCTGCTTAGTTTCAGCTTGATTTGCCCAGTGGTTAAAGAGGAGAAGATGTTTAAGAAATTGTTGAAGGATGGATGGACAGACCAATTGACAGACCAACAAAATTGGGGGCTATCATCAAATTTATATTACAGACTCCAGTCTGATTTAAAAGGAACATGCAGTTTGCAATAACAGAGACCAATATCAGAGTATTCAGGCTGAATCAAATCTTTACACCCCCTGAAAACTGAAATTTTCAAGAATTTAGCATGGCCAGGATTCATAATTTTTATAAAGTCTGATTTGATTTGATTTGAATTGGGGTTTTACGTCGCTTTCAACAATCTCTCAGTTATAATCGCGATGACCGGAGCACCTAACGATGGATTCCTGGTATATCTCACTCCAGTACTACCACCACATCCCTTTCCTAGCCATCGTAAACCTATTCCACATAGGTTTACGATTATCTACCCATTGGTGGAAGACAAATGTTGGATAGGATATGTGCCGCGGCCGGGGATCGAACCCGTGCGAATATAGACCCCTGGATTAGAAGTCCGGCGCGCTACCAACTGCGCTATTACCGCGGCTTTATAAAGTCTGAACTTTTTAACATGGTAATAGGCAAAGTAGACCTTACAGGTGAAAAAATGATCCAACTTATCAACCTTACTAGTTTCATACCAGATAATCCTTCCTTATCTCTATAATATTTTTATACTTCTAGAAAATTAGTTTCTGATAGCCTTAGAATTATCTGACCATAAAAGCTCAGTTGGGTTAATTTATTGTACAGGAAGCCATTTAGGTATGTCACTTATTGAGAGAATTATTAGCTAAATATAAATAAACAATTTATAATATGACCTACGTCGCCGGAGTGAAATAACCCCATTGAATACTTTTAATATTACACAGGTGTTAGTACACTAGTGGAATAACTATGTAAATGAGCACAGAGCACACCATTTTGTAACCGCGAAAATGACATCATAATCTATATATTGTGATGTCAGTTTTAAACATTGTTTTTAGTTTCGCTGAAAATTGAAATGTTAAATTTCAAGAATTTTGACAATTTTTCGCAGAAATTTGGGTCATGTTATAAATTGAATATAAAATTTGGGCTCATAAAATACAGAATTTATTAAACTTGTCATCTAAAACAAATAAAAACTCAGCGCAGCCTTGTTTTTATCTGATTGTAGATGACTCTTTAAATAAATTTGGTAATGACCACTCATTCAATATCCTCTATGTATAATTCTTCATATTTCATATACTTAAACAATTTTGGGTTTTCTCTGTATGCCTGTTTTCTCTTTATCATTGTTAAGATCCTTATTTAAACAGTTCTTTTTTTATTTATATATTAAATGAGCTTTGTAGAGAATGAGAATCAAACTTGGTCTACTTTTTCAGTCTATAAGGACCCTACAAAAGCATTAATATTTCACGGCTGGAAAATGTCTGTTTTGCTCCAGTTGGGATAACGGGTTGACAATGGAATGATTTAGATCAAGATAATGATTTTTATATCAAAAGGTCAGTGCAAAGCTGTTATACAAGCCTATAAACCTGTAGACACTTACAATAGTTTTTTTGCTAGCCTATTGATGTATATCAATAAAATTTTGAAAATCATCTATATTTGAAATCATATAAACTACCTTATTGACTTTGGCCTGGTCTTTGGCCTTTGAAATTTTGTTATGTTGTTGAGTTCAGAGACCTGAAAAGAGATGGAGCTCATAGAGTAAAACACATCACAATGGAACTTAAATATGCCAATTGAAATATCACCTTGATATCTGACCTTGACCTTATTGTTCAATTTTAAGACTGGCAAACATGAGGCTTGACATGGCTTGAAGTCAATTACTTTTAATAGATGTATATTTTGAGTGGATAGCACAACACTATTAGAAGTCTGAAGAGGGTTAGTGCAATACTATTGTAAGTGCCATTTGTGGAAAAGCCTGTGACGGACAAGAGAGGAATGGGAATTCCACATCCTTCAGGCACTTACTATAAGTTGGCACTAACCACTAAATACATAAGTTGGTTTAACCACTACATACATTAACAAAGAGATTAAGATATTATTAGAAGATCATTCACATAAAGCAACCTATTTGAATTTGGACAGGTCCAAAATTTGGTTTCTGGTGAAGAGTTAATCCACAGAGACCTGAAAAGAGATATAGCTTGTAGAGTGAAATAAATCACGATGGAACTGATATGCTGATTGCCAAGCCTGATAACAGTTTTGATCTTGCTGATAAGCCCAGAAAAAAGAAGAAATTTGTAGCAAGTAAATGACATAAGCATTATGTAAACACGTTCTTAGGATGTGTTAATCTTTTTTGTAACAATTCCCGTCAGAATGAATTATGTAAGAGTACACAAGCTTCTCAGAAATTTAAGTTCTGTTCTAAATTTCAACCTTTCTTATTATGAGGTTTCATGGAAGACAGTTTTCTGTGCCTATTGTCATGAAATCTAGGATAGAGATTATAAAACTTTTTTGTTTTTAGCTCACCAGAGCACAAAGTGCTGAAGGTGAGCTTTCGTGGTTAGTTGGATGTCCGTCGTCCATGGTGCGCCGTGCAACGTCCGTTATCAACATTTGCCTTGTATGGACTCTAGAGGCCACTTTTTTGCCCAATCAACCGGAAATTTGGTCAGAATAATTTTCTTGATGTAATCTTGGACAAGTTTGAATTAAGTCACCTGGGGTCAAAATTTAGGTTACGGGGTCAAATCTAAGATAAACCTTGTATGCACTCAAGAGGCCACATATTTTGCCCGATCAACCTGAAATTTGGTCAGAATAATTGTCTTGATGTAATCTTGGACAAGTTTGAAATTTAGTCACCTGGGGTCAAAAACTAGGTCATGGGGTCAAATCTTAGAACAACCTTGTATGCCTTCTAGAGGCCATATTTTTTGCCTGATCAACCTGAAAGTTGGTCAGAATAATTGTCTTGATAAAATCTTGGATGAGTTTGAATTTGGTCATCTTGGGTCAGAAACTAGGTCACAGGGTCAAATCTTAGAAAAACCTTGTATGCCTTCTAGAGGCCACATTTTTTGCCCGATCAACCTGAAATTTGGTCAGAATGATTGTCTTGATAAAATTTTGGATGAGTTAGAAATTGGATCAACTGGGATCAAAAACTAGGTCATAGGGTCAAATCTTACAAAAACCTTGTATGCACTCTAGAGGCCACATTTTTTTGCCCGATCAACCTGAAATTTGGTCAGAATGATTGTCTTGATTAAATCTTGGGCGAGTTCGAAATTGGGTCAAAAACTAGGTTACAGGGTCAAACCTTAGAAAAACCCTATATGCACTCTAGAGGCAACATTTATTGCCCGATCAAGCTGAAATTTGGTCAGAATGATTGTCTTGATAAAAACTTGGATGAGTTTGAAATTGGGTCAACTGGAGTCAAAAATTAGGTCACATCTTAGAACAACCTTGTATGCACTCTAGAGGCCTCATTTTTTGCCAACCTGAAATTTGGACAGAATAATTATTTTGATGAAATCTCAGGCCACTTTAAAACTGGGTCAACTGGGGTCAATAGCTTGGTCACAGGGTCAAATCTAAGAAAAATCTGTTTGCACTCTAGAGGCAACATTTTTGGCCCGATCAACCTGAAATATGGTCAGAATGATTGTCTTGATGAAATCTCAGATGTGTTCAAAATTGGGTCAACTGGGGTCAATAACTAGGTCACGGGGTCAAATCTTAGAAAAACCTTGTTAGTCAACCTGAAAATTGTAAAAAAGGAATCTCTAGTTGTATAGAAGCAACAATATGGTTTAGCTGAGTGTCATTCATTCATCATTCTTTTTCTAGACCTACTTTAAAATATTTAAGACAGTTCATTCACATGAGAGATTTAGGGCCACTATGGCCCTCTTGTTGTTTTTTTTTTAATTCTAAAATGTATGAATTGTCATCCAACCAGGGACCATCTAGGCAGTGTTTGTATGTGTGTGTGTATGGGGGGGGGGGAGGGATACATGTGTGTGTGAAATTTATTTGTTTGCATTGGCTTGATGCCGCTTCAAACAATTATGCAGTTGTTTTGTAGTAGCTGGTGCACCTATCTTTAGTTTCCTGGTGTTTCTCACACAAGTAAAGCAATAATACTTTATTCAGGCCATCAGCTGTCTATCACACTAAAGCATACTCGTCCATTCTTGGTAGACAAATGGCACTTGTCACAATGTCTTTTGTCAAAATGTCTGATTAAGGTAGTGAACTTGTAATAGTTCCACAACATTTTGGAACATATGATCTTTCACAATGTTAACTTAGGTTTCCTAATGAAAATCATTAGGAAACCTCAGTTAACACTGTTAAAGTTCATTACTTCAAAAACATTGCTAAACAATTATAGGTCTACTACCTTTAATAAAGACAAGCCAGGGATGAAAAGGATCACTATCCCAGGATTGAGAGCCCAAAGTGTTTCCAACTGAGCTATCAGGGTAAGCCTGCATCATTGCTAGAAGTTCAATTGATGGAACTGTTTTCCATTTAATTATGTTTGGCTTATAAATATTTAACCTTCAAAATGTGACCTTGACCTCTGACCTACACTAACATATACTTTAATCGGCCCTTCTATTATGTATATGTTAACAGTTGAATCCATATTAAAAATCAACCTTTGAACCAAATCTTTCAAATAACATAAATACTTATTTAGGGGAACAATAATGTGCAATTTGAAGAAGATCCTTGAATGTTCAGAAATCAAATACACAAATGAGCATAAATGGAGGTATATATGCTGGCAAACTAGTAAGAATTTAGTTCTGTTCAGGGAATTTTTCATGAATTTTATTTTCATGCATATTAATTTATAACTAATCATATTTTACAGTTTTTCTTGTGAGATGAGCCACTGGTGCTTAATCATGAGCAAAATCCTGTCATAAAGCATGTCATCATCAGAAATAGTTACCTTTAAAACAATGAACATCATGACTACAGTAGCAAGAGATATAGCGAAGTCAAATCCACTGTTTAAGATTGTAGAAGACGATCCTGTAATGGATCAAATTGTAAAAGGATTGATTTCATTATGCAACAATAAAGTGTTAAAACATGATTCTGCAGCTGCATCTCTTGTAGCAGACTGCCTGTCTCAATCAGGCTGTAAAACTCTCAAATGCTTTCCTTTTCTCATTGCTGAAACCAGACAACAAAATTTTAGGCTGGTCTTAATTCAAAGAATGCACAGAGGATATTAAAAATTTATTAAAATTGAAAGTCATAAATTATATCAGATAGTAAAAGAAGATATTGCATTTAACAAACTATTGCCCCTTATATCTATATACCTTTCAAGGCAATTTTTCTTCACATTACAGAAGGAAGCCATAACTATGGTTCAGCGCAAAATAAGTGTAAGTGCCTTCCACTTACAATAGTTTTATACTGACCCCTCAAATAAGTGGTTTGAATATACATAAATTAAGGGAGTTTAATTGGCAAAAACATGATTCTGAAGCTGCAGGTTCTGTAGCAGACTGTCTGTCTCACCCTGGCTGTATAACTCTCAAAGACTTCCTCATTGCTTAAACCAGACAACAAAATTTTAGTGGAAATTGAAAGAAGTTGCAGACAACAAAATGTATTTAAATTGAAAATCATGAAAACAGTATCTGATAATGACATTTACTCAACAGAAGAATTTGCTTGTAAGACCAGAAAGTATTACAAATACATTCAGGATAATCTTTGGTTTCAGTGAAAAATTGATTTTCATTTCTTTGAGTGAACAACAAAAGCAATATTTACATGAGTTGCAGAACTACGACCAAAAAATATAGCTTTCGTTGTTCACTCAATAAAATGTTAAATGATCTTACTCAAAAAACAAACTTTATTTTACTCCTTAAATGCAAAAATTGAGACAAAATGTGAACATTTTGAACAAATTTACTGTAACTGCTTCATTTTGCATGTGATTGCTAGGCAACGTTCATGATGACATCAATTTTTGGGCTCCGCATTTAAACACCAAATAAGGCTTAATGAACGTAGCAGGTTAGAAGTTTTTGATAATTTCACTGGTTAGGTGGTGAGTTCATCGAAATGATAATCTTCTGTTATTCTTTGATAAACCACAGAATGGTATTAAAGAAATGCAGCTTTTTTGCAGTCATGATGTTCAAAGCTTTTTTTAACAAGAGGCCCATGAGGGCCTGTATCGCTCCACTGGCTTAAAAAATTTCAAGAATTGAAAGAGAGATATTGAAAATAGAAGGTAATGAAAGTCATCAGCATTCAGAAGGAAGTCCGACTTTTTCTAAGTTGAAACTGACTCATGAGGAAATGAGCTTATTTAACTAATATGTAAAATTACATGAAAAAAAAACTATTTAGATATCACTTTAAAACAAGAGGACAAGAATGGCCCTAAACCACTTACCTGAATTTTATTGATCCAGTGGATCTCATCCAATCAAAATTTCATAAACAAGTTTTCAAGAGGGTTATCCAAGGAACATTCTAGTACAGTCTCATTGAAAACAATCCAAAGGCTCAGGAGGAGATACTGTTCCAAGAATTCAGACTCAAAATAAGCCCCGCCCTGCCACGCCCATATTTGGGTGTCAATCCAAATTTCTTGAACAACTTTGGAAGAGAGTCACCCAAGAAAATTATAGTAAAGTTTCATTGAAATTGGCCTAATGATTCAGGAAAGAATGTTGTTCAAAGTTTTTAGGCTCAAAATAAGCCAAGCCCTGCCACGCCCATATTTTTTGGTCCATCCAAATTTTCTGAACAACTTTAGAAGAGGGTTTCCTCAGGAACATTCTGGTAAAGTTTCATTGCAATCAGCCCAATTGTTCAGGAGGAAATGTCGTTCAAAGATTTCAAGGGTCAAAATAAGCCCCGCCCTGCCACACCCATATTTGGGGGTCAATCCAAATTTCTTGAACAACCTTACAAGAGGGTTACCTAAGAAACATTCTGGTAAAGTTTCATTGAAATCAGCCAAATAGTTCAGGAGGAGATGTTGTGTAAAGATTTTGGGGTCAAAATAAGCCCCACCCTGCCACGCCCATATTTGGGGGTAATTCAAAATTTCTTGAACAACTTTAGAAGAGGGTCCGCACCTGGCAGCCTAACAGATATGATTTTTGGCTATTTTTATTAAGGTCTATGAGCTGATCCTCCATGCCAAATTTGAAGGCTGTAGGGCTTCTTATTCAGAAGAAGAAGAAGGTTAAAGATTACAAAATTTACCCAAAGTACAACCCCCTTCCCCCCTGGTGCTCCGCACCTGGTGGCCCAACAGATATGATTTTAGCAAATTTTATTAAGGTCTATGAGCTGATCCTCTATGCCAATTTTCAAGTCTGTAGGGCTTGTGGTTAAGAAGAAGAAGAATTTTAAAGATTTTCTTAAATTTTTAACTTTGGTTGCCATAGCAACCAGAGTTTTTCACTGATTTCAATTCTTTTAGCGATTCTGAAAGGGGATCACCTAAGGAACATTTCTGCAAAGTTTGGTTAAAATTGGTCAAGTAGTTTAGGAGGAGATGTCATTTAAAGAAATTGTTGACGGACGACGGATGACAGACGACCGACGACGGACGATGCACGGACGCTGGACAAAAAGGTGATCACAATAGCTCACATAAGCATGTTGTGCTCAGGTGAGCTAAAAACTGTAATCAAATTTAAGAAACTCCTTGTTTTAACCCAACCAAACTTATGCTGTTTGTTTGTGTTTGAGTTACCACTACATGGACCTTTCTTATGATAAGTAATGAGTAATAGTGAATCAAGATTAAACGATCAATCTCAATTCTACAGTCTTATCAAGAGCTTCTATTTCAAATCAATTTAAAATACTGTAAAATGTTCTGTGCAAAAGTGTGCAATACCATTTCATTCAATATTTCAAATGATAAGATTACACCACAAACATTATTTCTTAGCCATATCGTGTTCATGTTAACTGCCTTTTCATGTTTATCATCAGGGCCAATTTCTTTGATGTTCAATTCTGCAACCATACACTGATATTAACGGCTCAAAATGTGTGCTTATATAAATGGGATAAAATCACTTCTGCCTTAGAAATACTCTTTTATATTTGATCCTTGTCATGCTGAACCCTAAACATTCCTGCTTAGGAAGGATGTATAGACAAAGATCAAACTGCAAATATGTGCAGCCTGATCTTCACCACCTGTTTGTCTATCGCAAACTTAGTAAGTTTTGTTCACTATAAATTTTGTTTTTCAAATGAAATTATGGACCAACTATAAGTACCTCCAGTTCTTTAAGTCCTATGAATTTTATGCATTTTTAGAATAATTTTATGAAGAATGACAAAGTTAACAGCCTTGCTTGAAAGTTTTATTTGCAGCACTGTTATCTTGAACTGGTTAAAATGTTTGGATTGCCGTCTATGGTAACACCAAGGAAAATGCAATTCTGCAAAGATAGAAAACCAATCATATTTCTGACATAAATTCAATCTAAGATTAAACCAATGCAATTTCAATGTCAAACAATTTTTCAAGTAGTTTGTATGAATTTACTTTCTGGCTTTTTCAAAGTTGGCGCAAAACTATTGCAAGTAAGAAACCTTCTCCTGCTGTTTACGGCATTTTCATGCCGTACACAAAGCTTTGGCAGACACAATAGACCAAGATCAGCCTACACAAATGTGTAGTCTGATCTTAGACTACAGTGCCTGCCCTTGGCTTCATTACTCTTGGAGAAAACTTGAGAGACATTTGTTGAAATGTCCAAATTATGTAACTAAGCAATTTGTTTAATACAAAAATTTGATTCTGCATGATCATCATTAACCTTGTCATGCTGAACTCAGAATATTCCTACTTTGGCAGAAGGTATAGACAAAGACCAGCCTGCACATGTGTGCAGTCTGACCTTAGTCTATACCACCTAATTTTCTTTTTTTAAAAGAAAAGGTTAAAATTTATATTTTCAAATATATTTTCAAACAAATTCTGACTTACTATTTGTGCATCTAATGCTTTCAGGATTTTCATCTTTATGTCATTTCACCTAGGATAATATTCGGCATGAAAAATAAATCTATTCATACTTACATTAGTTTTATAGAGGTGAACACCTCAGCCCTCATTCTGCTGAATCTAAACTTTGATTTCAACAAAATGCCAGTTCAGCCTAAAATTTTCTTTCAGGCTAACATCAGACTGCACATCTGTGCACGCTGATCTTTGTCTTAACTGTTTGTCAACAATAATGAACAGGAGTATTATGACATGACTACCAAAAGAATCAGATTTCAAATTCAAGTTCTTGGTGATTCTAAAAAGACCTATACAATTTCTCCATAGAAATTGTACTTTAGAAGTATTGAATTAAGATATCTATCCATAAATAATAAGTAAAAGTATCATAGTTTCAGAAATAGCTTATTTACCACAAAATTTAACTCTATGACCATTATCCTCCTCTGGAATCTGACAACTCAAAAATCATAGATACCATTATATTAAGAAATCATTGGTATTAAATCATCTGCTATGGACACATTGGCAATGGGCAAACTTATTTCTGGCCTGAGTGGGACCCATTGTTATTGTTTTTTTTCAGCAGGAAACCAGGCCTGTATTTAGGATGACAAAATGCATCAAGTTGTACCCTGCTTTGCATGTGAACTTGTGTGCAAAGCAGAACATTATTCTAACACAGTTTGAAACATCTTTTCTGCCTGAACTCAGGGCTGGTTTCCGGCTGAAAGACTAACAACAATAGGACCAGTCTGGGCCTGAAATAATGTGGCCCAATGTGAATTTATAGCTAAACATTTATACTATATTAAAGACAAGAAGATTTACAGAAAGACCACTGCAATGTGTGCATTGACATTATGATAAGGAACATTTTGTGAAAATTTCATGTAATTCCATTCATAAATCAAGAAAGAGCTGTGTTGATAAAGAATTTTACGTTAAGCCTCCCTATTACCATAACACACTAAAATCCTCAAACCACAACAATATGCGCATGGTCACAAGATGAAGAACATTCTGTGAATGTTTGATGAATCAATCCATAAAAGAACAAGAGCTGTCACTGTAAGATGACAATGCCCCCGACACCGCTTTGATAGTAATAAGGAAGTTATGGCCAATGTTAAAGTTTTTGGACGGAATGACGGACGGACGGACGGACAGACGGACGGACAGACGGACGGACGGACAAGTCAAATTTATTATGCCTCCCTATCGGGGGCATAAAAAGGAGATGAGTTCACAAGAAATGGATTTACAGACAATCAGAGAGACAGATGGACAGATAGACAAAGATGATAACCAATATATTGATGGCTCAGCATGAAACAGTTGTAACTGCCTATAAACATATAGGCAGTTACAACTGTTTTGCACTGAGTCATTGATATGTCCATCCTTCAGTGGTGCATAAAAAGAAATTTGTTGTTTCAGGTAAAAGACCGTCTTCAGAATTCTTATTTTTTGTGACCTGCATGTTATTATGACTCTGGAATTTCACCTGTTGAAAATTCTGCTTAAAATAATCCTCAAATAAATGAAATTCTCTTAATTGTGCCAACTCTTGACATCTGCCATAATGAAAAAATTCAAGACAACTCTGACTGGCATGCCAATATGTGAACCCCCTAAAAAAGGGGGGCTTTTATTTATTTCTTCCAGTATATAACACTTTTAAAGCCAAAAGAAAGAAAGGCAAATTTACCCTAAGATTCTTTTTTGCATACTGCTGCAAAGTGAAACAAGATGTCCCTCATCTAAAGATGCGCTTGTGAAACTTAAACATGTTGAGGACAGCAAATTTCAGAATTTTTAATTTTTTAAAGTTTTGTTCATGTTTGACCTTGATATATGACTTTGAACTTATCACATGACTTTGACATTATCATAATAAACAAGATGTGTTTGTGAAACACTAATGCCCCCGGAACGGCATTTTTTTTTCAAAGTTTGACCTTGACAGATGACCTTGACCTTGTCACATGACCTTGACTTTGGTACCAGCAGATGCGGATCATTGAGATCTATCATCATGCCAAATATTAGCTTTGTATCTTGAATAGGCTTGAAGATATTGGCAAGGTTAAGTTTTCGGGTTAAGTTTTCGGACAGACAGACGGACGGACAGACAGACAGACAGATGGACACGAGTAAAACAATATGCCCCCGATCTCTCGATACGGGGGCATAAAAAGGAACATTGTATCTTGAAAAGGCTTGAAGTAACTGCCAATGTTTAGTTTTTTTGGTAAAGTTTTCCTGAATAGGCTCAAAGTAGTTTGTGATGTTAAGTTTTACAGACAGATAGATGGATGGATGGATAGATTTGCCCCATGACCTAGTTTTTTACCCTGTTTGACCCTATTTTGACTCGGCTGACATATCATTTGGACAAACATTTTGACAAACTTTCAATACATTTTGAGCAACAATTGGGCCTTAAGAGTAGTTTTTCTAAGACTTGCTTCTGTGACCTAATTTTTACCCACTTACCTAAATTTCAAACTCATCGGAGGTATCATGTAGATTAACATTCTGACTAAATTTCAATACATTTGAGCAAAAAAAAAAAGTGGCCTCTAGAGTGGACACAATTTCTTTCAAGGTTTGCCCTGTGTACTAGATTTTTACCCTTATGCCCAAATTTCAAACTCGTCTGAGATGTTATGTAGACAAAATTCTGACTAAGCTTCAAGACTTTTGAGCAAATATGTGGCCTCTGAAGCTCATTCAGGGTTTTTCTAAAATTTGACCATTTACCTCAATTTTGACCATGTATTTGAGCCAAAAATATGGCCTCTAGGGTGCACAGGAGGTAAAGGTTGAAGAAGAACGCTGGATAGTGCCTTTTTGTAATTGAGTTCACCTCCTCACTTTGTGGTCAGAATGAGCTTATAAAGCTAAACACTATCAAATCAAAGTGATGTCATGCCTTTTGATATCATGACTAGGGTACTAATCTTTTCCAGTTCTTTCTCACATATCAACAGTTTGGAGAACAAACAGTAAGATATTAAGCTTCAATATACTGTTGTAACAGTGTTTTGTAATATGTCAGGATTAGTTTATAATACATACATTTTATTATATAAATGACGAGGTTGCTGCTGAAAGTCCAACTTATTTTGGCCAGATTAGTTAATATTTGTTTTAAGTGTGCATTTTTACTAGATTTCAACTTCATGGAACATTGAACAAGAGGCTCAAGAGGTCCAGTATTGCTCCACTGGCACTAAGCTATTATATAATCAATCTATTTGTAAGCAGATATTTATCAATTTCACAAGAAGGTCCACTTTTTGATGACCTAAAATAAAATTTCCCAACAGCATTAAAGAGCCTATAGTCATGTGGTTAACAACATTTTATTTCACAAGAATATTGATGGAGCATGTCCTAAGGATCATTTTGGTACAGTTTGGTTGAATTCTGACAAGTATTTTCATAGAAGGATTACCAGGCCACGACATAAGCTCCACTGAACAAAACAAAAGTACTTACTAGAGTACAATAAAGGGTTGTTATTTTAGGACCTGTACTTTTTAATTGATTGATACTTACGACTATACTTTTGAGGCTATTTCTGCCAATAAATCACTCCTTCTCTTTGCATGTATTTTTGGTGAATGAAATTTTCGTTCACCAGTGTTATATAATGTGTATGGAAAATCCTGTAGGATCTTAATAGGTTTTAGATAAAGCAGTACCTCTTTAGATTCAATTTAGTATCTCTAAAGACTTCTCTCTACAAAATCACTGTTTATTTCGTTAATGGCATGATACTAGCATTCTTCATCAAGTGAAGATAATGAAAATTTAAAAACACAAAGTGAGGTTGCAATGTTTAGTGAAGCGTTTTGATTATCCGCGTAAGCTTTTCGAGGGTTTAGAGTAAAAACAAAGTTTGTATCTATACTTTTTATAGACAGATACTATGTTTTTGATCTAAGCCTTTGCTGTTGCAACTTGTAGCAATTTGCCGGAAATATGTGTTTATTAAGGTCGTGAACTCTTGAACTTCTACACACCCCTGATTGGCCATACCAAACGTGATGACCTACTACGATTTTACCTGCCTTCTTATAAATGAAGTCTTTGCTTATAAGTGACGAAAGGTCAAGTTTACAAACGAATGGAATGTTCCTGCCGTATTTCTCCTATCAAACGCGCCTGTTTATTTAGGTCGTGAACTCTTGAACTTCTACACACCCCTGATTGGCCATACCAAACGTGATGACCTACTACGATTTTACCTGCCTTCTTATAAATGAAGTCTTTGCTTATAAGTGACGAAAGGTCAAGTTTACAAACGAATGGAATGTTCTGCCGTATTTCTCCTATCAAACGCGCCTGTTTATTTAGGTCGTGAACTCTTGAACTTCTACACACCCCTGATTGGCCATACCAAACGTGATGACCTACTACGATTTTACCTGCCTTCTTATAAATGAAGTCTTTGCTTATAAGTGACGAAAGGTCAAGTTTACAAACAAATGGAATGTTCCTGCCGTATTTCTCCTATCAAACGCGCCTGGGGGCGATGCAAAACATCGTTGGGGCGCAATTATTTCAGACCCTTTTACTTAATTCAAAAAAATTACGTATTTTGGTACCTAAGAGAAGCAAACTGTTAACATGTTCCTAATTATCGATTGAAATATGTGCGCTACCCAATATGCTGTCCTATTGATCTATTAAGGCTATAAATTTAAAAAAAAAATAAAATGTTATCTAATGAATTGAAATTCTGTCATTTAAAGTCATCTATCGAAATAGGGTCACCTTCGACCATTAATTGCAGCTTTCAAAAGCAAGTGATTGTGTTAGCAGAAGCCGAGATTATTATTATTGTTATTATTTGTACAAGATAGGAAGTTCCAGACGATGCAATATTCAATGTCCCACTACCGATGGACAAAGCCGTCTAATAAATCATTACCTATTCACGTATGAATTAAAAAATCCTGTATTAAATCCTAAAATTTTGTGATGTGTAAATGCAGCCGGTACATGAAATGAAAGTGTTTCGTAGTGAAAACACAACACGCCTGGAGATAGCTGGGTCACCGCGTGTCGGTACCCTTTGAAGTCCCCAGATTTTTGCCAGCGGCGACGTCCCTTTTGAAATAAGTCACACACGAGATTTAACAGGGGTTTTCCTATTTTAACAGTATGAATTGTGACTATAATTTAATTATTTGACTCAGATATTTTGTATATTTGCAGAAGGTAAAATGATTTCAGAAATATTTTCGTAACGACGTGAAGAAATGGGATTTTGTTTGCTTGTGACTTATGAAGAATGACGAGAAATAGTTTTTGATTTTGTGTTAAATTTTATCCATTCGCGCTTCCGGAAAACTTTGCGATTTAGGACGCGCTAGTTTTTCAGATGTCGAACGATCTTTTAATGACATAACCAGCCTTATCCTGATAGGAATTTAAGATAGTTAACCCACAATCTATATGGAAATTGAATTACCTTTCTGTCTGCTATTTCTTGAGTTAAGAAAAGAATCATTAGTCTAGACACTATAGTTGCCTGTTTTCTTTTCTCTAAGCTTATGGCTCTCTGTCTATCGGTCTGTCTCTGTCTGTCACTCTCTCTACCTTTCTTTTCCTCTCTTTCTCTTTGAATTTAGAATTTTGACGAGACACTTTCCCTTGATTATTTGATAATTATTTGATATTGATAATTCAATATATCACTTTAGAATGTCAACAGATTCGTTCACCATCAGTACTTTCAGTGCTTTGATTTAACATGTGATGTCTTGAAATCTCATTTCATTCCACATGACCTCTTAAATCAAACTTCACTTTTCTTCATTGGTGAATTTTTGGTTCCTTTGGCTTTTTTTTAAAACCAAATTCATTATCTATTGCCATCATTTCATCTTCCAAAATACTGTAAAAAAAATTAAAGCATTTTTAAAACTCATTCATTCTATCTATAGACAATTGTTTCCTTGTCATTTAGTCTTCATTCTTCAAGGAGTGATTTTCTCAGGAATTTTGAATGAGAATTATTCTATATTTGACATATTCCTGGAAAATTTCGGACCCTGATACAATTTTAAATTTGAGTAATCTCAGTAATAGAATATAGGTAAAATAATTCTGTGAAAGTTTGAAAAGAATCAGATAAACAAAGTAGAAAATTTTCACAAGATATACGCATCACACTGCTGGATCTCCAAATATGAAAAACAACAATGGGGAAAAACTTCAAAACTATGCTAGGAAGAGTTACAGTTCTGTTTTTAGTGCGCTAAAAGCGAAGTTTTGAGTCAATCGGTCATAAGGTGACAGATTTATGCTCTAGACAAAGAAGTGGACACCATGCCATTATTTGAAAATAGAATAAAAACCGTGGATTGTTTTATGTTATCAAGAAGTTTCTTATAAAATTTTCACAAGGCCCCTTTTGCCATGTGGTTAGACAGAGCTTATTACAAAGGAAGCAATTCTCAGGATGGAACAATGGTTATCTAAAGGTCTCTTTTCTGTGATACTTGACTCAGGTCTGCCAAAATTATAATAAATTAAACCCTTAAATATTTTTCATTAAAAATTTGTGAAAGGAGGCCTTACAAACGTACAACTTATCACATCAAGTACATTAGAAATTAACCCCTGTCATGCTGTTAAAAAACTTTGCAAAATAAATGTAAAATCAAAGTGCTAAAAGCACTGAAAGTTACCAAATGTGCATGAGTGTTGATGTCGGAAATGCATTGTTGAACACCTTTCTGGTTTAAAAATGAAATTTAGGTGGTATGAACTAAGATCAGACTGCACATATGTGCAGGCTGATCTTTGTCTATACCTCCTGTCAAAGCAAAAATATTCTGGGTTCAGCATGACAAGGGTTAAAATTGCCAATAAGCTCTCATTACAAAAGGATATTCTGTATTAACAAAGACAGTTTTCAACTTTTGTCACGGTAATTTGTTTACAATCCTTCCATATGGTTCAATCATGCTACCATTAATCATCCCCACCCCCTTTTCAAAATTAAAATACCATGTGACTCTTGCCCCGCCCCTCTCACCTGCCCTTTCCCCCTCTCAGCTAGGGACAACATGACCCATCTTTGAAGTTTTTTAATCAGATAATTTATAGAGTAAGCTGATATCCTTATTTCTGTTTCATTGAAGAAATATATTTTGTTGCCCAGGTAATATGACTATGCCAAATATTTTAATTGACAATTAATGGGGTAACCTTAGACTGGGCCACCACAACTGTCACCAATTCCTATTTGCTTCCCTGTGATTAGAAAAAGATTAATGACTTAGCACCAGTCTGGTTTTTTGTGTCATTGATTACAAAGAGACAACAATTTAGAATTCATCAGCTGTGGATTCATTCTTCACCCTTCAAACAGGATGATAGGTATAACCAGCTATTAATCTCCTGCTGTTGGTACACTGGGGAAATGTGGACAACTAGTTGCAAGATGAGGCTAGCAAGATGATGAAGATAAGTGGCCTGTACAAAATGGAAATGAAAAAGTTAGAAAAGGCTATAAATACATCTGTGATGTGAACAAAACAGGTAAGAGCTTGTCCAAAGATAGGCCTGGCTACAGCGTTGCCAATTGCAAGCAATTTAAGTCACTGATGCTATACCAACTACCACAAAATCTAAAGACTTCATCACCTGGCCTAGAGGTTTTAACATGGATATTAAGTACATCAATACACAGCATGTCTTCCAAAAAAGTTCATAAATTTGTACAAACTTGGATAAGTCAAAAACATGTTGTTTGTTTGGTAGCCAATTTGATCACCAATTCCAAAAATAAGTGAAGGATAGTAGCATTTTTAAATTATCATCCTTGCCATAGTTTTCATTGATCAAAAGGTTGTTGATGAACAACTGTTTTTTAATCTTTATAACCTTGGATTTATTGTCTGCAATTTTTTTCAACTTGGATCAGTCTAAAATTTTGTTGTCTGTTGAATGAGTTCTTTGGTCAAATTAAGGTAGCGGACCCGTAATAGATCTGCAACATTCAGAAGTAATAAACTTTTATAGTGCTAACTGAGGTTTCCTAATGATTTCATTAGGAAACCTCAGTCAACATTGTGAAAGATCATGAGTTCCGAAATGTTGCGGAACTCTTACGGGTCCACTACCTTAATAATTCTCTTGTCTGATACAGCTCTATTTCCCGATCAGACAAACTGTCTACAACAATTTTTTTTCTTGTGACAGTGTATATATTTGCTTTGATGTTTCATTAAACTCTTGCAATGATTCACAAACTTCACTGCAATAAAAGTAATAAAACTTGTGCAAAAAGCTGCACCCTGAAGCAAACAATTTAGTGCATACAACTTGTGCAAGTAATAATCAAGAACTTGCAACTGATCATCAAAAACATGTGTTCAAGAAGAGTCATATTTTCATTGGGAAGAACAAAATATTGATTTCTTGCTTGATGCCATTTGAATTAAAAGAAAATAAAGAAAACATTTTTTTCTTTTTTATTTCCATGGAAGTATGAAGCAAATTTTGTATTTACCTTTCTATATTTATATTGGCTTTGTAAATTCATATTGGTAAGGTTCATTTTGTTTCAATATTACTTCCATGAAAATAAAAACTATCATTTGATGAATATAAGTTTTACTCAAATAAATGGCATTAACAGAAAAAGTTTGAAACATACATTGTTTGTCAAGACCACTCCATTGTGAAATTTACATGCCATGTACTTTTAATATTATAATCATACAGCGATTAAATCAAAATCTGAAGATTAGCAAATTTAATTAAATCTGATAATTAACGTACAAAAAACTTTTTGATTAAAATGCAGGTATTTTGAATATAATGCACTTTCTGAATATTAGATTAAGCATTTGAATTGCATAATAAAATATCAATGAGAATTACGAAACCTGAGAGAAAATAAAAAATGCAATTAAATTTTATTCAGGTCATTTTTCAGCTCCTTATATATTATACTCTCTTACCTCAAGAAGAACTGATGTGCGTTCGTTAGGGGCAAGATGAAAAATCCATCTAAATGAGATTTTTAAGACGTCATAGTTAACGATTTTTGATATTTTGAGTGAAAATATTCGACGTCGTCATGACTACTCTTATTAAGCCAATGCAAAACCATCTTCGTTTCCTCATTGAGATATCTTAAGATTCTTATTGAGCCTCTTAAGAACCTCGCTCTACCGATTGCTTTATCTTAAAAATCTTAATAAGAATCTTAAGAATCTTGCTCTAACGATCGCACCTCTGATGAGTCTAAAAGATTTGTAAATGGGTCTGTGCTAGAGGTACAGATAAGAGGGAGTCAAAAGGGTCAAAATCATTATTTCACATTTAAAACAAGGCAATACTGTTATGTCAGATAATTTTCGTTGAACCCACTTGTGGTTAGCAAGACAAAGTTGTCAGTATGCAAAGTTGGTGTATGCTAGTTAGTGTGTTAGCCCTTTGGAATTTGTCTGGACCATTACTCTTACATATAAGGATGGATTTTGAAATAACTTTGCAATGTGCTGTTAGAAAAAAGTTTTCGATAGTTCGAAGGTCAAGGTCGCATAATTAAAGGTTAAATGTTAAAATTAAGCTTACACAGAGCAAAGCTCCTACATTTATCAAGAATATAAAAATCACTCGTCACAAATATTCTCTATCATAATTGATGTGCCATTTGGACTATATTTAAGGGGGAAAAAGGGTCAGCTTGTCAGCAACTAGTCTGGCCACCAGATTCTTTACAGTATTTTTTCAAAGGGAATTAAATGTGTCAGCCATTACATAAATTCCAATTAAGTCCCCTGTCTCTGTAATTGTTCAGCACTTGTTAATATGAACTTGGATTAAAGAGGCTTGTAAAAGAACGACAACAAAACATTTCTGAAAATGCTAACAAAAACGACTGCAGCCAGTCTACTCAGGAACTAATGGACTGATTTCTTTAAACTTCACAGATATGATAAGTACAAAGCAGAGATGTCAAATTACAATTTTATAATTTCAAGTTATTACTACCTCACCCATATTGCTCTGTCTGGCATGATTCTGCCCTAGCATTTATGGACAGGTTCCAAAATAAGAAGGCACAAAATGTTTTTTAGTCATAAAGATATGCACTCTGAAATAATTTTTGAGACTGATTGGTTCATATGGGTGAGGTAGTAATAAAAGATCCCTATACCTGCAGTGTGCATAGGTGCTAAAGCTTTATGAACCTGCCTTATTTAGTGGACAGGACAGCATAATAGCGACTTCTGGGTTGAATCCATACCAATAATCCAATACCAATTGTAACTAAGATAACCTATTTAACCAAGAAGAATGCCCATGAGTTTAATGTTGTTTGTTTTTTGTTGCTGCTCTGAGATGTGGAAGGAGGTCTCATATTAGAATAAAACTTTTGCTTTGATTAATCTGAAAGATGGACAAAAGCAATACAAAACCCTAAATCTACAGTTTTTCATAAAGCTTTTAAAACAATAGCTCAGATGGATACAAAAGGGTGACAAGTTCTAAGTATTCAGGTATCTATAGTACTATTGTAAGGGCCTTTCAACATAAAGACACATACATTGAGCCTATGAATGACATTTCCAACAATTTCATGGAATTACATATTGCAGCTACGCCAACTGAACAATACTGCAATGATATTCCCTAACTTCCCGAAGATTTGGTTTGATTTTAACCCATTTATTCTAAAATGATTGGGAAAGAAGTTTTCACAACTTAGATAAATCCCTCTTGATTCTGCTTCCAGGAAAATTCACCAGTACTCATGCTGAATGTGTGGGCAAATGGAAGAACCAAGATTGATAGCCGCTTCCAGGAATCAAACTCAGGACCTTTGAGATAAGAGACTGGCGCTCTACCTCTAGACCACAGACAGCACACTCCTGAAGAGCAGTTAAGACCTCATCTTTCTGCAGTGTGCATAGCAAAGACTTTTGTCAGATTGTGCTGATACACAGGCTGGCTGGAGGCTTTGCCGTACACACATGATTTTCGTTTATAACTAATAGCTATAAATACTCTAACAAAAGTATAAGAAGAAATGGTTGCGCCAGGAGTGACAGGAACAGAAATTTGCTCTGTAAATTTCCTGAAGTCATGGATGATTTCAACAAATATGTGCAAATGATTCCTGATGTTGGCTTATATCAATTAATCTTCTATATAACCACAAATCTGGAAAACACATTCAAAAGAAAGCTACTCCTTATGAAATTTCTTTCTTATATGTTAGACTAGTCATTTGAAAATAAACCTTGCCTTATCACTCATCTAGGGTTCTAAGGGACAGGTTTTGCAAGTCCCAGACTTACAAATAAGTAACCAGGACCCTTAAACTATATGATAGGTGACCAACATCAAAAAAGAATTGAAGACTGTATAAAACAGTCTTCAATTCTTCCCTGAAGTTGAGCCCCTAAGTTTTAAATATCAATGGCTAAAAGCCAAAAAGCTGTAACTCCCTGTATGTACTGGGTATATAGGCAGTTACAACTGTTTCATGTTGCACCATCAATATATTCAACATATTCTTTACCTTTAACCAGGGATAAACTATAAATTTGCATAAAAATAAGATCATTGCTTTAAAGAATTTGTCAACATCTTAAATTGGGACTCCCAGACTTTAAGGATAGACCCCTATGATCCTGATTATTGAGTCCTTGGGACCCTGATTTGTTGTTGTCAAACTAAAACCCTACTCATCCTTCTGAATTTAAGTAAAGTTTCAGAGAGCTGCCAATTTTTCATACATTTAAACTATTCTGGTCAAGTTTTTACCATGATAATTCAATAGAAAATAGGAAATGTAGGCCAAGATAAGTCTGATCTTTGTCTATACTGTCTGCCAAAACTTTGTGTACAGCCGAAAAATGCTATGAGTAGCAGGAGGGTTAATTGCAAATTCTTATTATTAAATGAAACACTTTGAATTAATATCAAAAGAGAAAGATTCAATTTGTGAACAATTTTTGTCTTAACCCTTGTCATGCTGAATGAATTTTAGCTTAAAATTTTCATCAAAGAGCAAAAAGCACCGAAAGTTCCAACCATAGGCCATTTTTTATTTGAAAAACTAAATCTATGGACAATTCATGTTCTAAAGTGAGAAACAAGTGGTTTAGACTAACATCAGACAGCACATATGTGCAGGCTGATGTTTTTCTATAGTTCCTGCCAAAGCAGGAATATTCCGGGTTCAGCATGACAAGGGTTGAGCATCATCGTAATTAAAGTTAAAGTGATGGTATAGTTTGCTAAACAAATTGCTTGTAAATGAATAAAGAGGAAATATTATCAAAGTTCAGTGAGAGATCATTCTTGAACTATTGGGAACTGAAACTTCAGAATTGTGTCCTGCAAAACTCCATTTGTGATCCATGTTTGTATAAAATTATTACTAGTATTGAAGCGAAAGTAGAGGGGAGTTTGTGATACAAAAGTGCTTGTATATTCGTATTAAGAGCCAATAACGTCAAAGTTCAAAACGGTATAAATTATTGAAGCAGGGAACTTTGAGCCTTCAAAACAGTGTCTTGCAAAATACCATTTGTGACCCATTTTTGGTGGACTTTTACATTCACCTGAATACCACATAAGACATCTTTTAAGTGCATAATCATATGCAATTCTGTGATCGGGTGAACGTTTTGCTTGCGTAGAACTACTTTTCAGACAGAGTGAGTAATTCGCCCCTTGTTTCCCAATGGTCTATGGGAGGTCACTCATGAAAACTTGGTGAATGGAATTACTGGATAGTAACCTCCCCTGACACTACTAATGTATGTAAAACAATGGTCAATTAATGGAAATACCAGAATACACATAAATACCAATACAGCCCGAGCAGGTAAAGTAAAGCATTCAGGTCGTGTGATAATCTCGAGACGAGGGTCTGCAATTTTTTACGTGTTTATATAAACACTTGCCCTTTCTTTCCTTATCTGAGAATGAAAAACGTGAACAATTAATTCCAATTATCCTTTTACAGAATTTTTTAAGCAGATAACACCATAATTTTAATTATAAGATTAAGGAGTATCAATAAGCATTACAAAATAAGAATAATAACCTAGATCAGCTATTGTCATTTCTTTCCTTTTATACCCAATGGATCAGACAATCACTCTTTAAACTACACCCAGCATAATGCCGAAAGTTATCGAAACCTTGTAATTACAGGAACAACAAATTTTATAACGCCGCGGCTGGAGCACCTAACAATGGTTTCCTGGTATTTCTCTCATCAGTACAGCCACCACATAGTTTGCTACCCGAACAAGAGAAGCGAGAGAAACATGGCTGTCATTACCGTTTCGATTTTTTGTCTATGTTCACGGCGAGGCGCCTTAAGGAAACATTAGACATCCTTTCCTAGTCCCCAGCTGCTATCTCACATAGGTCTACAATTATCAACCCATTGGTGAAAGACAAATGGTCGGAAAGATTGAGTACTGCCATCAGGGATCGAACCCGGGACCTTTAGATTGACAGTCCGACGCGCTACCAACTGCGCTGACAGCGGCCCATCTTTTCCTAGCCCCCAGCTGCTATCCCACATAGGTGTATGATTATCAGCCCATTGGTGGTAGACAAATAGTCAGAAAGGATGAGTACCGCCATCTTTGCAAGTTTTTTTAGGAGAAGTACAAAATATTAACTTACATCAGGTAGACATTAAACTTATTTCTAAGGTCCTTAGAAAAAGAGCTTGCCTAAGTTCAAACCAGTAATGAAATATTATCCCTCCTTTGTCTCCAACCATTAATGATTTGGTAGATAATCTGGTGTTGGATGAGCAGCTAGAGGCCTGGATCTATTGTCTATCCTTCAAGAAAATAAAGAAAATACTGTATGAAGTAGTGTAACCCCAATTCAAATATCAATAGAGCCTGTATGTAATATTTCCAGCAATTTCAAATGTGCCAAAAACACAGACGCTCAGGCCAGCTTGTGCATTATGCAATTTTAACAGTGTATTTTTTTGTACTAAGTTTTTGAATATTTGACCTTGGTAAATGACCATGACCTTATAACAAGACCTTGACTTTGGTATCAGCAGATGCATATAATCAAAATCTATCAACATGCCAAATATGAACATTTTATCTTAAATAGGATTGAAATAATTGACAAACTTAAGTTTTTTGGTTAAGTTTTTGAAAGTTTGACCTTGTTATTATTAGGGGTAGGTCAAACTATCGCTGTATCGTGATAGTTTACCTTGCAATAGCAATGGTCGATAGCATTTTTTCAAGTCAATAGATACTGCAATAGTTCCTCTGACTATCGATAGTTTACAATAGTTTTTTTTGAAAATGAAAGTAGAACTAAATGTAGTATCAATGCTGCCTTTCTGCATGATTTTATCAGAGAATGAGGTCAAATCCAATTCTTTTTAAGGGGATGTCTGTAATTAACTGATTTGATCATTTACTCGCATTTGACAAGGTAAACAGCATCTTTCAAGACCAATATAAAGTTACTGTCTAATGAAAGGTGGACGCTTTAACATTGATTTCTATCTATTTTTTCTGTAGAAACAACTATTGTGATAGTTTTGCAATAGTTTTCTGACTATTGCAATACTATTCCAATAGCAACTTTATTATCGTAATACTATCGTGATACTAATTTTGAACTCAATAGTCACCCCTAGTTATTATGACCTTGACCTAATCACATGACCTTGCTCTTGGTTTCAGCAGGTGATTTTCATTGAGATCTATCTTCATGCCAAATATGAACATTGTATCTTGAAAAATGGAAGTAATGGCCTATGCTAAGTTTTTTGTTTAAGTTTTGCAGACAGACAGGCCAACTGGCAACAGAAAAAGAATATATGCCCAAATCTTTAGAAAAAGCAAGTTTGTTTTTTTTCTAAATTCTAATGCACCCTGAATTTTCATGACATGTATGAAGTTTTTCAAAGAAAATCTGTGAAGAAATAAAACAGTAATAGAGTGTCAAAGCATCCATTTATTTTTGTTGTTCCTAATTGAAATTAGCAATCTTAAAATTTAAGAAAATTCTAATTATGAAGAGATAATCAAACACAGAATTGTATGAAAATTCATTGAGAAAAAAATAAGTAATTATTTGTTAGGATTTTTTCTATTGGGAGCTATTTTGTAGGCCATATTTGAAATTTGACTAAACCGTTGGACCATCTTCAAATTTAATGTCATTTGCTATTTTGATGAGATATATTCACAGACAAAATTCAAAGAAAGTTCAATGAAGATATGCTTTGCTTTTCATACCATTAGACATGGACAGACAGGGTGAACACTATAAGGCTTAAGGGCTCTCACTAGTAAAATGCTCAGTTTTCTGTCAAATGGTTACAGCTAGGTCTGCTGCAATCTGTTCTTTTCTGTCAAAGATAATTAGGGAAAAAATGTTTCAGCAAGATGGATGCTCTATGTTTGACTCCCTAACATTATAATTGGCTCTGGAATTTTCTAATCTATAGGATGATACATTATGGCATTTCAATTGCAGTTTTTTGCAGGAGTCAGAGTGTCATTTTGGAAATTATTGTGAGAGAATTTATTGCGCAACAGTTACAAAAAAGCTTGAATCTTGTATTCTTATTTAGTGTTGTTTCTCTCTTTGAATTATAATTTTATTAGCTTTTTATCTTTAAGAAATGAACACTATATTTGTTGATTTCATAGAGGTATGATACTAAAAACACTTTCACACTGTAAGAATTCCCACAGTGGATTCATGCTTGAGCATGATAAGGTTTTTGGTTTCATTAATCCATTAAATCATCAAATACTCTCTTCATATTCTTTAATTTGATCTTATATAGGAAAAATATAAAGATTTATCAATAAAGAAACTTTCTTATGGGACTACTTTGAGTGAAAGCTTAGGAAATAGCTATTATACTCAAAATAGTTTCATTGAGGAATGAAAACAATTTATTTTTCAGCCAATCAGAATACACGATTATTGATTGACACAACTAAGTTTTTTTCAAGGTAATTTTTTCAGAAATCGGCTTACCTTAAAACTTGTCAAACATGAGCACCACACTTGGTTGCAGTTGGTTCATGGTGATAAATTTTACTTTCAAAGAGGTATAATTTTCAAAATCCATTTGATTGAGTTATTCCCTTTGGTAGTAATTGTTCTTGCAGTAGAGAAAGTACATGCTTCTAAAGTCAAATTCAAGCATGTATCTTAAAATAGTAACTTAGAAAGTTTGTCACTCTGGCAATACCTATGCTTACAACTATGCCAACATTAATGATGATAGGGTCAAAACAATGACTTCACTTTTTGTTCAGAAACTACTGACACAGTTACAACATTTACTTTGTGTTTCCAGCTTGAGTTTTCAAAACAGAATCTGATAAAGTTTTCATCAAACTCAACAAAAGACATATAAATTGATTGCAGAAACAGCCATCTTGTAAACATATAAACCCTTGTCATACTGAACCAGAAATATTCCTGCGCTGGCAGGAGGTATAGACAAAGATCAGGCTGCACATATCTGCAGTCTGATATAAGTCCATACCACCTGATTTTCTCTTTAACCCTTTCCTGTTTTACAAAATTTTGGACCTGTCCAAATTCAAAGGTTTTCCAGACGAAAACTTAAAGTGGATTTAATTTGAAAAATAACCATTCAGTAGGGTAGAAAATAGTGTGGAAAAAGAAGAAATTGCTTATCAGAAGCAATTTCTTCTTTTTGCACAATGTTTTCTCAATCATAAAATCACAGGCACGTAAAAAGCAGGGATTAAACAGGAAAGAGTTAAAACCAGAAAGGTTTGGAGAAAAAAAAAATAATGATGAAATTTAAAACTACCTTACTAGGGCATTTAGTTATTTCAACATTTTATTTTCAATGCATTTTTGCAAAGATTTTTATTCAGCATGACAAGGGGTAAGGAATAGTCCATGACGTGGGGGTCATTGTATACAAAATTGAAACTATTCTTTATGAGTACCCACAAGATCTGGTAATAAAACTTGTTTTGTGCTCAACTGAGAATTATCTCAATTTTAGAATTCAAATAAATGTATGAACTTAAAAAGATAATATCAATAAGTTGTTATAAATAACAAATTATTGATATTATCTTTCATGTTCATACATTTATATTAGTATAACAGCCGAATTACTGCTTTAATTTCAAGTTGAAATTTGAGAAAAAATTGAGTCGAGAATGAGAAAAGCTTTATAATCTTGGGCCCAGGTTTGCTGAATAAAAGTTTCAAAAATTTGAAATCGTAAAGCACTCCATTTATCTTGAGCTTCAATTCTTACTTACATTGCTCATCCATCAGGTGCAAGCGTATCACCTTTAAGCTCCAGTAGGGCTCTTTTCGATACCTGACACGACACCCGGGTGGTAACTGATTGATGAAATACTGATTCCGCTGCTGTTTGGGTTTGCTAAAATCATCAAATCTACAATAAAGATAACAAAAAATAAAGAGGTGATAACGATGGTTACGCATGTCAGATTTTTGGCTCTTTTATATCAACGGGGTCTGTTGATTTAATTATCTAGATTCACAGAAGTAAGATAGACTATAACCCCTTTCCACATTCCAGAAAAATTCTATTGTAGTAGGTTTATGATAATGTATTGATCATAAAATAATAGTTTGAAGTTGCAGCAAGACCACCATGTGATTTTATACGAGATGTAATAGTGCCTAGATATGTAATTTTTTTTTTTGAAGAACTTAAAAGTTGATGAAATTTTAAAAATCTTTTGTCATTCAGGTACAAGTATACTCGATGGAAAATGAAGAAATTGCTTATTGAAGGGTATTTCTATATTTTCCAAAAATATTCCCAAGCCCTTTGCTTAAGGGGCATTGAAAGGGAATACAATTGTTGTTTTAAAGCTGTTTTTTTTTTTATATTTTGAGGCTCTTCTATTAAAATAAGAAATTACAAGATATTACATATCATAATGCCACCATACCTTCTGTTCATTTCCCGAGAAATCATAATTATAAGTTTGAGGAAGGCGAAATATTTGCTGTTGTCAGTCAAAGTTTTGCGTTTTTTCCTTGACATCTATGCATTCAAACAGCCTGCAATGAAAATTGACTCAATCATAAACAATTGCCTGCCAACCAGTTACCAATTACAAATTTCTACATGGGTTTAATAGAAATATTGAAGGTTATGGAAAACATGTTTAGAACTGTTAAATTTAAGAGATTGTCAACAAACTCATCAAGTTAACTCATGCTGCCAATTTTCAAATAAAGCATTGCTTACTTAGTACAACAAAATGCAAGTTGTATTGCAATACTATACAGGAGTCCCCCACCTGATTACGAATGGTTGAATGGTTTAGGAGATATGCTCTGGACAAAAATGTAAAGGTAAAAATAACTAAGGGCAATAACTCAAACAAGTGGACCATGATGGTCATATATCGCTCACCTGAGTCTCCTTGACCTCTTTGATGAATAAGATTGACAGATGTCCACTTCTAACGAGATAATTTGATTCTTTTTTTCAATAACTTGGACTGTTTTCACATTATTGTTGTTTCTATGTAAAATTGGATGCACATAGGCTTAGCTAAAGTATGAAGCTAAGAACATGATTTGAACAAACTTCATATTGAAAAAATTCAATGAAACTAAACACCAAATTTCTAGCTATCTACCTTCTATAGGCAGGTATAGAATTATAACCATTTCACTATGTAAAGTGGGATATGTCCAATAGTAGATATGAACAAAATTGATAAGGTCCATTAGATGATGTAACATACCAAATATGATTACAGTCTGCCTACTGGTTTCAATGGAGAAGATTTTTGAAGATTTTCATGCACTCTTTTTTTCTATGTAAAATGGACTGCAACTTGTTGGAGACCTGAAATATGATCCAGGGAATATGATATGGACTTAGTAGAGGTCCACTAGATGATGCAACATACCAAATAAAAAAAACCCTTTGCCTTCTAATTTCAGACAAGAAGATTTTTGCTCTTTGTTTCAATATAAAATAGGATGTGCCCAAGCAGAGCCAAAAAAAGACCCCAGGGTCAATATACAAACAAACTTGTTGGAGGTCCACCAGATGATGCTACATACCAAATATGAAAGCTGTCTGCCATCTGAATTTTGTGAAAATTATTTTTGAAGATTTTCACTATATGTTTCTATGTTGAACAGGATAGGCCTGTACAAAGCCCAATTATTACCACAGGGTCATGATATGAACAAACCTAGTAGAGCCTCACTAGATGATGCTACATACCAAGTATGAAAGCTATCTGCCTTCTGGTTTAGTAGTAGAAGATTTTTTGCTCTTTGTTTCCTTGTAAAAAGGGATTTGCCAGTGCAGAGCCAAAATATAAACCCAGGGTCATGATATAAACAAACTCTGAAGAAGTCCACTAGATGATAATACACACCAAATCTAAAAGCCGTCTGCCATCTGGTTTCAGGAATTTTGGCAAATCCTTCATTGAATTTCATTTTGCTTTGAAATTTTTCTCTCATTTAGTCAATTTCAATGAAATTTCTGACAGAAAAATGAGAGAATGTCTCAATATCTCACCCCAAAATGATCCCTGCCCAAGGAACATTCCAGCCAAGATTGATCAAGATTGCCCGCCAGTTTATGAGATGTTTAAAGAAATTGTGGACGATGGACGCTGGAAGCAGGACATTGGACTCTAACAATAGCTCAACTTGAGCACTTCATGCTCAGGTGAGCTAAAAAATGCATGCTAGAGTTATAGTCTTGTACATGAAACATACTTCTCCAATTTGTGATCTATCAGTGTATAAAGTTTCAAGTTCATAGCACTTATTATTTCGTTATGCTCAGGACAAAAATGTTACATTAACAAAGGGGAATAACTCATAAATGGGCAAGCTAGAGTTTTTCTTGTACATCACACTTCTTCACATGAAACTCCTCCTTGCACTTACACTTAAGAAAAGATGCTCTGGTTAGTTCCCAAACTGATAACCTGTGGAAGAAAAAAAAGAATGTACTTTTTCAAGTGATATCAACTAAATCTTTCACACAGGGGATTTATACCCCCTCAAGATTTAAGTGCTTTTTCCCACTTCTGTACACCTGGTTTTCAAACAAAGTTTGATTGTGACATTAACCTTTGACCTTCATGACCTAAAAACAATTATTGGGTGATGCAGACGAGCAAACAAGGAAATTCTGAGCCTCAAAATCGACCACCGGTAAATTCCTAGCCATGACAGCTTATCTGTCTGCAAATCTATTATTAGGCTATTAATTTCAAGAGTCAGCCATGGGCATGGGCAACAATTGTATGAAATTTCATGATTCTAGGTCACTTTGGTCAGGAGTTATAGTCTAGAAACGAAAAAGGTCTATGGGGGCATAATAAGCTTTCACCACAATATGGCTGGTATATGTTGTACTTCTCTAATTCTCTTAACCCTTTGCTGTTTAATCCCTGCTTTTTACGTGCCTTTGATTTTATGATTGGGAAAACATTGTGAAACAAGATGTGTTTGTGAAACACCAATGCCCCCGTAACGGCATTTTTTTCAAAGTTTGACTTGACAGATGACCTTGACCTTGTCACATGACCTTGACTTTGGTACCAGCGGATGCGGATCATTGAGATCTATCATCATGCCAAATATTAGCTTTGTATCTTGAATAGGCTTGAAGATATTGTCAAGAGAAGATATTGGCAAGGTTAAGTTTTTGGGTTAAGTTTTTTCAAAGTTTGACCTTCACAGATGACCTTGACCTTGTCACATGACCTTGACTTTGGTACCAGCGGATGCGGATCATTGAGAACTATCATCATGCCAAATATTAGCTTTGTATCTTGAATAGGCTTGAAGATATTGGCAAGGTTCAGTTTTCGGGTTAAGTTTTCGGACAGATGGACGGACAGACGGACGGACGGATGGACAGACAGACGGACGGACAGACAGACGGACATGAGAGACGGACATGAGTAAAACAAAATACCACACTATTTTCTACCCTACTGAATGGTTATTTTTCAAATTAAATCCACTTGAAATTTTCGTCTGCAAAACCTTTGAATTTGGACAGGACCAAAATTTTGTAAAACAGGAAAGGGTAAAATGCCGGTAGAGATCAAGTTTTTTTTGGTGAAGGATTTAATTTTTTCAGTGTTTTGTTCCATTAACTCAAGATATTAAATCATTCCATTTTTTTGCTCAATGCAGACATGAGATCAGAAATAATATCCTTGAATTCCAGCATAAAATGTCATAAATTCTTAATAAAGCCTGCATGAGAAGTTGATTCAAATTGACATTTAACTCAGTTTTCATTGCAATGATATTTTATCCTGCATGATTATTTGTCTGCAGAGTGAGAATTATGTGTCTATCTTAAAAGCAATCTTTGAGTGATGAAGTTTGTTTACAGGAAATGTGCACCAATCTAAACCTTATCTGATGCAAACAAAAGCCTTGCTTAAATTGTAGTTGAAATTATTTTTAACTGGGCTATTTCTGGAGAAACCCAAGATATGAATTAATGACTGTGTCATTGCCAAGCCTGGTTTTAGGCCCTAAATCTATAGCTCATGGTCCAACCCCAACCCCAATTTATACTGGTTTCACAAGATATTTAATATGATAGATGCTAACAAACCAACAACAATGCTTAAGTTATAACTCCAGGGATAATTTTTGGGCAAGATCTGTGCAAATTCTCTCATTTTTCTGCTAGAAATCTCATTCAAATTGGCTAAATTAGAGAAATATAAGTTCCGACTGGATGAGATTTTTTGCACATGAAATTCTGAGCCAGAATTATCCATGTAACTCTGGTTATTATATCACTGATTTCTTTGGAATACAGCCATTTGAGGAAGTGGACCAATAAAAGACCCGCAATGTTTCAGAAGTAATGAGCTTTAACAGTGTTAACCAAGGTTTCCTTATGATTTCATTAGGAAACCTTGGTCAATATTGTGACAGATAATGAAGTCCCAAAAGTTGCAGAACTATTACGGGTCCACTTCCTTAACTTGCAGTATTATATTTGATGCTTTTGTGAATTTTTTCTTCAAATTGTGATACAATATCTACAAACAAAGCCATGCAGAACATTTTAATTTAATTGAAAAATTTCTAGTATCAACCAGTTAAACATTTTAATGGATTCCACAAACAGTAGGATGGTCAATAAAATTGCAGGAAATTTACTCAGATGATGCAGTGATCAATTTAGATAAGTGTATCATTGAAATTTATGGCCATTTTGTCTGCTACTCACAGACAGTTTTTTGATAGCTGTCTTGTAGAATTAACCCATAATCAGACGTCATTTTACCTGGCTCATTGGCAAGGAGGTTAGTGCACTTGACACATAATTTGTTTGCTTGTTTGCGGAGAGTTTGAGTAACACCAGGGTCCAAGGTTATAAAACTTTTCTCAAGCTCAGGCTCTATTTTCTCAAATTCTGAATTAAAATATATGTATGAAAATAAAGATAATATTAATAAGTTGTTATCTGATAGGATTTGAGAATTATTTTGGGATGAATTTGAATGACTGTGTGGAGCAAGTTTTGAGTGAATTTAATGGGAGGTAATCATATATCACAAATTTTGTTCTGGATTTCTTAAAAAACCTATCAGAGGCTTACAATTTGAATTAATGTCAGTGAAATCACGATTTCATTGCATCTTTATTTATTTATAATGACGTTGTTGATTGTATGTTTTTCAGTGAGGTGGATCCTTTTTGAATGGTTTGAGTGAGTGTTTGGAATGAATGGATGGAGCGCTAAGTGAGCGATTTAGAATGGTTTTGATTGAGATGAATGTCAATTTCACGATGTAACTAACTGTAATTTTAAATTTTATGTTCAAACCCCATTTACAAAAATCCTGGATCCCCTCAGAAGCTATTATTCAAGAATTTCTTTTGCCTCTAATTCAGTAAACAGGTGCTTGTTAATTAGATAAAACCAGAGATTAAAGGAAGGCATGGTGATCAGGTGTGACCTAACAGCCATTACACTGACCTTTGAATCTTTTGATTACCGTAATTCATCCATAAATTCGGACACTCCAAGAATTCGGACACCATTAATTATTTCATGAAATAATTTATTTTGTGCCTCTAATTTCGGACAATCATCGTCGGAAATTAATCTATGATTTCGGACACCGATTTTTGGCCTGACAGTAAAGGAGCAACAAAATCGTGGCCATCAACGGCGATCGTCGGAGGTAGGTGTCAACAGGTATGGGCTTCGTAATTTAAAACAGTTTAACTGAGAATAGACACGCGTTTCGACAGAGGGTCAATTACCCGACAGTGACAGGATTAAAATTTCACACTTATTGTTCTCTAATCCCTAATCTTTTCCCCGATTGGCACTCTGTTCGAACAATTGCTTCGGCATGTCGAATGGTAGGAAAGGTTTATAAATTCACACGGACTTATTAAACAGCGTTAGCTCGGAAAGCGACCCGAGACAAAACAAAACAATAAGCTGATAACGGCAGTGTGTTGTAATTACGCCGTTTACATTTTATAGTGGCGACAAAATAATGAAATAACTTGATATTTGCCTGAAACATTGTAATCTTTCAATCAAAAATACGAAAGATTTGTGCAAAGTTTAACCAAAGAAAGAAGATACCGGTACTTCGTGTTTTATTCCAATAATCCAAAATTAAGTCCGAGATGCTTTCTGGCGAATCAACGATAAATTAAAAATTCATTCTCGTTGCGGAGTAAAGCGTCTGGAACAGTTTATTTTTCGAAGAGGGAGAATGGGTGATCAAAGGCGCCGACGCCAGATGTTCAGCTAATTTTCGGGTAGTTTCCGGACTTGGCATTCGTCCAACACGCTTTAAAACCTCATGAGATGTTAAACCCTTTCTTGAATGGGGATAGGTTATCATGCTTCTTTCCAATCTGTTGATGGATTTTATTTTGGAAAACGGGATTACTTTATCAATTTCGCCACAGGTAGGATTTTATCGAAAAATACGCAGCCGATATTGAATAATCTTATTCGCTTTTTTTAATCGAACGGGGTCGAGTATGAATTATTGATAGCGTGATTGTAAATTGTAAAGAAAGCTTGATTTTTTTCTCGTCAGATTTTTCTTCATTACTTGTCATAAAGTCGTAACAAGAGCTTCTTCGAATGCGGTTACGATCTTTTGGTACCAGCCGAGATATTCTGGACTTAAGAATTTTTCGAAAACATAGAATAAAACAACATCCCGAGAATCGGGAATCATTTATTGGGCAAATATTAATCTAATAAATTCTTCATCCGAAATCCACGATCGGTCGTCGGAAAAAGAATAAATATCAACAAATAATTGACATTTAAATAACACCGTCTGGTAAAATCTCAAATCAAAGTACTGAAAGTACTGATAAGTTGGAATGCGTTCAAGAGAAGGTGACTTATGAAGCTGACGCCTCCCGCCCACCACAGGTGATCACATAGTATGTCTCGTCTTTTGATGGGCGTATATAAATCAATTTATTTCAACAACGAGAAACGCTTAAACCCCTGAATCGCTATACAAGCCTGATTCTGACGAAAGAAAAATGATAAAAAGAAAGAAATGAGAGAACATAATTGTGCTAAAGAAAAAGGCAAGAAAATAGATTGATGCTCACTTTAAATCAATGTAAACGCAGATGATATACCTACCATGCGCGAATCGAGGAGAAAAAGCATAATTGCTCATGAGTATTGTAAGTATTCCGGTGGAAAGTAGAAAAATCGTACGATTATTCTTATGATTATCGTACCATTATACTATACTTAAGATGGTCGTAAATGGCCTTCACAAAAATCTTTGAAAATCATAGACAATTTGTATCGTAAAATTTAACCTTTGCATCTGCACGTGCAGGTCATCTGATATAAACCTACGCGTTAGTGGGTAAACTGTCCCCTAAATTACAAAACATAAAATCATAATACTGACCAAAAAGATGTGTACTTGTATGTCCTGAAATAATGATTATTTCAACGAGAGTACAACGACATCGGGCTGTCGCGCCGGATGTGTGGAGAATTACACGACTAATTGTACCTGATACCTCCTGGTAAAATGAGCAAATGTACCAAGTTCTAGGTGAATGTTTCGAGGTCTTAACTTTTAATCTTTTTATCATTATCATCATTTTCAATTATAATTGGGATTCGTTAATTGTTTTTTTTTTTTTTTTTTTTTTTTTTTCTTTTTTTTTTTAATTCTTATACAAAATTCTTCAAAAGAATAGATGCAACAGCAGAGACCCTGGTTTTGTTTCTCATTGACTATTCAGGGACATTTTTGGATCAATTCCATGATGGGCCATTGAAATGGGCCAATGGCCTATGTCCTATTCATTTACATGTAAAAACTTAGATTTTGATGGGCCATCTGCAATATTTATGGGCCATTAGGAAAAAGTGGTGGGCCCAAGAATCCTTAATACCTATCCTAGATAAAAATAAGCACCAGATTTGAATAGATTATATATGAGGCCCATCCAAAACTGTAATCAGATTAAGTCTAAAACAAATAGTTTGTCCTCAAAATCAGTACGGCCCATCCCAAAATAATCCCTGCTATTACTTTGCGTTTGAATGGAACATATTGTGAAAAATTTCGGTTATTCCATTCTAACGCTTGCAGATGAAAGTATTAATAATTAATCTTTCATGCGTAAGTTATCGTTGTCGTAGCAGTGTTACTACACAGAACACTTTGATACATTGAAATTTCATTTCTTTACTATAGAATTATTCACTGTTTGAAATGATGGTTCACACTTTGCGTTTACCTAACATAAAATACTCCCATTTTTTATTGTTTCGATTTTGCAGCTTTGTAGATGATTCACTGTAAACACTGGAATTTCAATAATCAAAGTTTCGCCTGAAGAGTGGAATAACAGAGTCTTTACTAAGACAACTTTTTTTTTATTTAAATACGCATAATTAAATAAAATCTGGTGAATCTTTATTCTTTGGTTTCCTAAACCAATTAAGGTTAAGCAATCGTTTTTTGCCCCGATCAAAAAAGAGTAAGGTCCTACGATAGATATAACAATTTAATACCATTATATAAATATTTTGCGACAATCGTACGATTATCTTAGAGCTAAATCAAAAAACAAAATGCTGGTGCATCAATTCTTTCCGGTATATCTTTTTTTTTTTTATTTTACTATATTGCACTTGGAAAATTGGTATGATTAAAGCTAAATAATCAGAAAACCCTCTGCTAGAGTAACAAGAGTCCCATAGGCACATTATACGCCGTCACTCTACTGCTGTTTCACAAAAACACTTATAGACACTTCTTATTTTGACAGAACAAAATTCAAAACATTTGCAGATTACTTATTTACATTGTTAAGCCCAAACTGTTCGTTATGATTGATGGATTGAATGGGGTTTAATACCTCTTTAAACTTCAACTAATAATAATATAACAAGATGAAGAATAACCTTTGAAAGTATCAACCAAATCAATCCTTAAAAAAGAGAGCTGTTAACTTTTATCTCAAATGTACAATTTGTATTATAAGAAAAGTAACAACAGGGCCATTTTTTGTCAATGAAGGAGGAGTTGCATTCACAAGAACTTTGACATGAAGGCCCCCATTTTCCATGACGCGACTGAAATTCACTTAACTGCAACAGCATGCACAAATTCAGGTTACAATGAACATTTCGTAGATTTTCTTTTAAAATAAGTCTATAAATAAAGGAGGAGTTCCGTTAACAATATTTTTTACAAGAAGATCCCTTTTTCGATGACGCAGCTGTAATTCACCAAACCACGACTTTATATAGGCAGGTCAGGTGACTAGGAATATTTTGTGAAAGTTTCATCCAAAAACATTCCAGAAATGGAGGAGACGCTGCGTTCACAATAATGTTTTCTTTTTTCCATGACACGGCTAACATTTGCCAAACCGCGACTATATGCGCTAGGTCAGGTGTCTAGGAACATTTTGTGAAAGTTTCATCCAAATCGGTCCATAAATGACGGAGGAGTTGCGTTCACAAGACTTTTTAAATGAAGGCCCCTTTTTCCAGGACGCGGCTTATATTCACTAAACCCAGACAATATGCACAAGGTCAGGTCACTAGGAACATTCTGTGAAAGTTTCATCAAAATCTGTCCTTAAATGAGGGAAGAGTTGTGTTCACGTATCGACAAAATTGACCTTTGATCACTCACTTAAACTTGTGGATCTATACCTTCATCGATCCTTTCTGCGTCCACCATCAAGTTAAATTTTCGCGCGATTTAGAAATGGGGTTCCGTTTTTAGAGAAGTAATAAAAACGAGAATATTTATTAGATCGGGTTTTTCATGCAGGTAAATATCTGTAGATGTAGCGCGTTTCTAATGATTGTTTACGTTACAATTTGATACAAAACATTTGAGTAGTTTGTTGAAGACATGTGTAATAAGGGCGTTCAGAAAGAGAAACTAGACCTCTGAAAGAAGCTATAACATTATTCTACGAAAAACAGGTAGCGACATTACCAAATAAGCAGATCACGTGAGTGATGTACTATTGCCACAATTCTACGAAAAACAGGTCGCGACGTTATCAAATAAGCAGATCACGTGATTGGCTAGTGCTATTGTCAACAGCTAACTTTATTGGACTTGACTTATCACATGATTTCCAAATATAGTAATGCAAATAAATTCGTACGCAAGTTTCAATAAACATCGTTTAAAACATAAATTAGCGTGTTAATAATTTACATGAAGTGATATTTGTGTAATTGTTTAGCATTCTTACTTCTTGATGAAATAAACTGTATGTCTATGTCCAGCTGAGATAAACAAAACAGGCCGACGTGTATTCACATCCTGATCACGTGATGTGTGTTATCAAAAAACCCGAAATGAAATTATCTTGTGTTCATTTTGCGGTTTTGTTAAATCTAAGTTGGAATTGCTCCGCATTCCAACTTAATAATAAGGAAGTCAATCACTTACCAAAACGGTCGGCGATTTTACTTGCCGAAATCGGCAACGAGTCCCCTCCCCCGACATTGATGATTTATTTATGTATTCGGACACCGGCTTAACTAATTATCCATGAATTCGGACATGAAAAAAATTAATTATTTTATTGTGTCCGAATTAATGGATGAAATACGGTAATTTATACACAGCTTCCTGGATATGTCTGGATAGCTAGAAAACTGGGTTTAAAAATTAAAATAAAAATCCTTTGCAAAAAATACAGAACAAGAGGGCCGTTGGCCCTGGGGCGCTCACCTGAGAAAAAAGTTTCATTACCTAGGTATGTCCATGCAACCTCAGAAAAGTAGATTTTCACTTATTCAATCAGATAACATTTGAAATAATCCTTTCTTCCCCCTCCCCCCCTCTGCTCCTCCCCTGGTCATTATTTAATTGAGCTTTTTTCATAAAAGGTCTGTGATCAGCTAATCTATGCCAGATACATAGGCTTAGTCTGAGACTTTTAAAGTTTTCTTTAATGAGTTGATCAATCCATGTCAAATATAAAGGCTGAAGGGATTCAAAATTCTCAACAAAGCACTCACCCCTCTCCCAAGATGCTCTGCACCTGGTGAATCTACAGTCATGATTTTAGCAAATTCAATTAATGTCCATACCCTAATAAACGCGCTCCCCCATAAATGTGATTCCCAGGTCATTGACTAAACGATCAACAACATCCAACCGTCCACGGTCCGTGGTGAAAAATTCGGTCTCGAATTTAATTTCATTAGCTGCTACTCCACGACATAATGTTCAATAGATTGTGGGTTAACAATCTTAAATTCCTATCAGGATAAGGCTGGTTGCGTCATTAAAATATCGTTCAACATCTGGAAAACTAGCGTGTCCTAAATCGCGCAGTTTTCCGGAAGCCCGAAAGGTGAAAATTTAACACAAAATTAAAACTATTTCTCGTCATTCGTCATAAGTCATATGCGAACAAAATCCCTTTTCTTCATGTTGTTACGAAAATATTTCTGAAATCATTTTACCTTCTGCAAATATACAAAAATATCCGAGTCAAATGATTAAATCCTAGTCACAATTCATACAGTTAAAATAGGAAAACCCCCGTAAAATCTCGTGTGTGACTTACTTCAAAAGCGATGTCGCCCTCGCAAGAATCTGGGGACTTCAAAGGGTGCCGACATGCGGTGACCCAGCTAGCTCCAGACGTGTTGTGTTTTCACTACAAAACAATTTCATTTCATGAACCGGGTGCATTTACACATCACAAAATTTTAGGATTTATTACAGGATCATTTATTTCATACATGAATAGGTAATGATTTATTAGACCGTTTTGTCCATCGGTAGCGGAACATTGAATATTGCATCGTCTGGAACTTCCTACTTGTACAAAAATAATCTCGGCTTCTGTTAAAAGCTGCAATTAATGGTCGAAGGTGACCGTATTTCGATAGATGACTTTAAATGACAGAATTACAATTCATTAGGTAACATTTTATTTTATTTTTTAAATTTATAGCCTTATTAATAGATAAATAGGAAGGCGGATTGGGTAGCGCACGTATTTCAATCGATAATTACGAACATGTTAACAGTTTGCTTCTCTAAGGTACCAAAATTCAAATTTTTATTTATTAAGTAAAGGATCTGAAATAATAGCGCCCCCATGACGTTATGCATCGTGCCTGGGCGCGTTTAATAGGAGAAATATGGTATGCTGATAATGTCAAAATATTGATCACCCATGACAATTTTCTAGTCTGAAGGGTTCCTGATCCAAAAGAAGAATAAGGTTAAAGATTTCAAAATTGATCCAAAGTACTACCCCCTCCCCCCTAATGCTCCGCATCTGGTGGCCCTACATTCATGATTTTAGCTATTTTATTTTAGATCCATATCCTTATCATCCATGCCAATATTGAAGTCTGTAGGGCTCCTGGTTCATTAGAAGATGAAGGTTAAAGTTACAAAATTTTCACAAAAGTACTACCCCCTCCCCCCTGGTACTCCACACCTGGCGGCATTACAGTCATGATTTTAGCTATTTTGACTAAGGTCTATGAGCTGATCATCCATGCAAAATTTTAAGGCTGTAGGGCTTGTGGTTCAGAAGAAGAAGAAGGTTAAAGATTACAAAAATTTCACAAAAGTACTACCCAGTCTCCCCCCTGGTGCTCGGAACCTGGTTGTCCATCAGATATGATTTTAGCTATTTTTATTAAGGTCTATGAGCTGATCATCCATGCCAAATTTCAAGGCTGTAGGGCTGCTTGTTAAGAAGAAGAAGAATTTTAAAGATTTTCTGAAATTGTTAACTTTGGTTGCCATAGCAACCAGAGTTTTTCACCAATTTCAATTCTTTTGGCAATGCTTAAAGGGGATCACCTAAGGAACATTTCTGCCAAGTTTGGTTAAAATTGGCCAAGTAGTTTAGGAGGAGATGTCGTTTAAAGAAATTGTTGACGGACAGCGGACGACAGACGGACGCCGGACAAAAGGTGATCAAAATAGCTCACTTGAGCATGTTGTGCTCAGGTGAGCAAAAAATAAAAGTTGTGACATCATTGTATGTACTCATTGCAAATCAGTATTTATTTTTAAAAAGCAATTTCAAACCTCTCTGGTTTACAAAGAAAAGTCAGTTTGTGTAAACTTGGATCAGACTTCACATATGTGCAGTCTGAAATATGTCTATTCCTCCTGCCAAAGCCGATTTATTCCGGGCTCATCATGCCAAGGGTTACCATTTAAGAGTTGAGGATCTTCTTGAGATCTACCTTCTTAGGGACCATCAAGGGATATATTGCTCAGAAGCTATAGATATGAAATTTGGTCAATCTGCATTAAGAAAACTTTCTCAGCCCATGACAAGAAAGAAGGATAATTATCTCTTACTATTTTCCTCTCTATCTTTGTCATTTTTCAACTATTAGTCTTTTAATTGTTAGCTTCAATATGGTGCAATCAAGAATGAAGTTGCAACAAAATTCCTTTACAAGGCTCATAGAAACTGTTGAGGGGTTTGGGCAGGGTTTGGGGTGTAGGGGTTCTGACAGGCTCAATAATTTTTAAAAGTTAAAAAAATGTCAATTTCCTATGTAGGCCTACACAAAATTCTTAGTTTCCAAGTTAGCCTCCAAAATGTTGGCTTTCATTCGGAATGGCATATTATACCTGCATTGAATATGCATTGGCATGCCAAGCGTCGTACAATTTGCAAACAGTTTGCACCGGATTCCCATCCTGAATGCAGGGCTGTTTTAGACTAATTACCCTATCTAGGAAGGATTCCTGTAATGATCGATAGTGGGTAGACTCATGACCAAGTGCCCGGCCGGTTAGATCAAATGGATCTCATTTTCAGCCAGAGAACGTATTTCTCATCTTAATATTTTAGAACACTTGATATATTTGTTTTGAAATGGTATTTGACCTGATTTACCTGTTTTCAGCGACACTCAACAAATAGTCGAGTTGTTCCGTCCTTCCTCGTCCTCCGACTTCTCAGAGCTGCAGACGAAAATGAATTTTCACGTGTCAACGGTCACGTTATTGACAGTAGGTGGCGCTGAAGTAGTTTTAGCGCCAGAAAATCAAAACTTTTCTTTCTTTTTTTTCTCTCTCTTTTTTTTAAAGCATAACAACCTAGCAACATGAAAAAGACATAAAAAGGAGGGTTTGAGCTCCTTTTGTTCAGAAATTTACATTAACAAAGACGGATCATGCCCATTAGTCTAGAAGTAATTTGTATTACCTTCTAGGATGGGAGCATTGTTAATCAAGGGTCTTCTCAGGCGGAGACTTAGAGGTGAGACCGGAAGTCCTGAGACCATTTCTTGCAATTTTGGCAAACATAAGTCGAAGCTCGGAACAAGAGGCTCAAGAGGACCAGTGTCGCTCCACTGTCATTTAATGCCCAGCAGATTTATGAAAATTCAACATTTTAAAACATTTTCAAAAAGTGTTGAACTAGGATATTATATATTTGTTAGCAGATAATCATAGATTCTGCACGAATGCGCCCCTTTCAATGATGTAAAATAGTTGTAAAATAGCAGCTTTAATATGCCCATGTAGCTTTATGATAAGCAGCAATTTATTTATTTATTTATTTATGTAAATCTGTCATGAAATGTATTAGTTGTGGTAAGAATAGTTGCATTACAAAGACACAGCATCATAGGCCTATCACCCACAAATAAATTAATCTGAACATATATCAAGGATAATTCTTGTGAAGTTTGGTTGAATTGTGACCAATAGTTTCAGAGAAAACAGTTTATCTTTTAATTTCATCATAAACTGAAACCAACCAATCGGTCACAGTATGTTTCCCTATTTTCAACACATTTACAAGAAAAGAATTGAATAGAACATTACTTTCGTGCAAAGACAAATCAATTTCAGAGATTTTAGTGAAAGACTCGTGTACAAGGGACCGACAGAACGATTCTAGCAGACAAAAGAAGACACCAACCCTACTTTGAAAAAGTTACAAAACTAGCAAAATGCAGGGAATTTTCACAATTTCAGTGTAGTAAATACCAATATGTTTTTGAAAAATCTCTATCCTTTCAATGTCTTATAGGTAGCTGATGCGTAACTGAGGTTAATTTGTTGAATTTACCCCACCAACCGATGTTAATTTTGAAATTGGGGGTAACAATGTTCTCATACAAGTTAAATAGCTTTTCCCGGGGAATTTTTTGATGAATTATGCTTTTGCTACCTACCAAGTAAATGGCCTATCAGCATTTAACAAACACTTGCATCTTCAACTTAATCAAGCAATATTTTTCGTGCTTCATTTGAGTGACCGATTAGATTATAAGGACCATTTTTGGTGACTTGACAGCCCGTAGAGCCCATTTTATTATCCCGACAAGGTTTAAACAAAGCAATCTGAAAGTGCATGTCCTAAGCATTATTTTGTGTGTGTGTGTTTTTTTTTTTTTTTTTGTTTTTTGTTTTTTAAATCTAACAAGTAATTTCGGCGAAGAATTAATTTAATATCTGTCATATCAGATATGTTTTCGGTGTCTTTAAAGTCTGTACGCAAAGCCAATGGTACCGTCCCAATCGAATTTTAGCGAAGAAACCTGATAGAGTATGTCTTAAGCACCATTCCTGTGAAGCTTTCCAGAATTCTGAACAGAAGTTTCAGACGAGATTCTTTTTTATATTTCATCAAATGTGGCAATTTGTCAGTGACGTAATAGCCCGAAGAGCCCATAACATCAGCCTGATCAGAATTTAAGAAACCTGAAAAAGATATTAGGATCACCATGCAAGGGCGTAGCTCCCATTACGCACATTACGCAATTGCGTAATACAAATAAATCATCTTTCGAAAAATCTCGTTGGTGAATCATCATAACATCGAAACTACAGCTTATTCAAGCTGTAGTTACGATGTTTGATTATCCACCAGCGCTCAAATCATATAAACGGGGAGCAGGTGGAGGGCATAAGTCTTTAGCCACAGTCCACATATCGCCTTTATCCTATATATTCTTTGGTGGTCGCCTTCAATTGCGTAGAAATTTCAAAATCCTAGCTACGCCTATGCCATGAGTCTGTAGTGTGTCGTCTATCGTCAATAAATTAAAAATTCTTCTTCTCTGAAAACCACTTAGTCGATTTCAATGTAATTTTGTAAGAATATTCCTTGGGTGATCGTCTTCAAACAATGTTAGCGAAATTCTGATTGGCCCATAAATATAGCGCATAGAATTTTTTTTTACTATGAAATCTTTGAACAAGATCTCCTCCTAAACTACTGGGATACTGGGCCGATTTCAATGAAACTTTGCCAGAATGCCCCTTTGGTTACCCTCTTTAAGCATTGTTGGCATAATTCTAAGGGAAAATACTACTCAAAGTTTGCTAAACAACAAAACTTTTTTATACTATAATTTCAGGAAAAATGAAATTTGATTATAAGAATGATGGAAAATGGTCGAATGTTATCGGTTTATCAAATTTTAAGAAGAAAATAAAGCTATATAATGATAAGAAGACTTTAAATGTAGACAAAAACAGGGATACCCTAGAAATTGGTCTGTTTTCTTGAAAATTGATAAAATCGAATTTGAGCAAAAAGTGTTCTTTCAATTGCATTTCGTTCAATAACGACTATGAGAGCCGGAACTGTCAATAACAGCCCGAAAGCGCCTCTGCATACTCCTGATTAGGTTCTGGATAACTCTTTAGGGAATAACAGACCATTCTTCTCTAAGGATCTGGCAGAGCTCCTGGAGCTGGACCTGGCGAGCCGAAACTCCGACCTGTAGCTCATTCCACATATGCTCTATCGGATTTAAGTCCGGTGAGCGAGCCGGCCAGTCCAGACGTGGAATGCCCTCTTCTTGGCGATACTCTTGGACTATACGGGCCGTGTGTGGACGGGCATTATCATCCATTAAAATGAAACCATCGCCAATAGCACCAGCATAACAATCTTACATGGGTATTGAGGATTTCATAAATGTACCTTCGAGCTGTAAGAGTAGCTCTTTCTAAAATAACAAGATCAGTCCGCCCATTCCCGCTGATGCCACCCCAAACCATGATGGACCCACCCCCATAACGATCGTGCTCAGCAATGTTTGCTGCATGAAACCTTCCCCTCGGCCTTCTCCACACCCTAGCCCGTCTATCGGTGTGGTCCAGGCAAATCCTGGACTCATCCGTGAATAGCACGGGGCGCCAGCGTCTTATGCACCAGCCAACGTGGTCCAATACCCATGTTAACCGATGCCAATGAACTCGGGACAGCGGAATACGAATACATGGTCTCATTGACCCCAGGTTGTGCTCATGCAGGCGTTTTTGTATGGTTAGAGTCGAAACTGGCACTCCCGAGGCGTTTTGAAGGTCGGAACGTAGCTGCGTTGACGTAGCAAACCTGTTCCTACGGACTTGAATTACGGTCTTCTGCGACGAAGGAAGCTCTACTCCTACCTCCACCATGTCTCCTAGCAGGTGTACCATACTGTTGGTATCGTGCCATAGCTCTGGTTACAACAGTATGGTGTACCCCTAGTACCATGCCAACATCACAGTGGGAAGCCCATTGCTCCACCATACCTACAGCATGCCACAATTGTTCGACAGATAAATGTCGTCTGACACTTGGATTAGCCATAATTAACGAATTAAAAGTCAATTAAGTACTGAAAAACAGAAACTAAGCATCTGTACGAAACCTGTACATGTAGAAAATGAGGACAGGTAAGAAACCAGGCCCAGTTTCATCAAATCATTTAAGACGTATTTTTGTCTTACCGAAACCTTACCATATATTTAGGACAAAAATCACGTATCACCAAACTATCAATACATATATAAGGTGGTTATTACTGTTACTATTTCGAATGCCATCGGTAGGACAAAAATACGTCTTAAATGATTTGATGAAACTGGCCCCAGGGTTCCTCTTTTTGCATGATTCTCTCGAGAAAATTGCGTGTCAAATTTGGAAATGTATACATAAGATATCTTGTCAAAACATTATTGTACAATTTTAAACACAAACACGAATGTTTTTGTTTTGGTTTTTAAATCAGCACCTGTAGGATAGCGAAAAAGTTTGGTGCTTAGCAAACTTTGAGTAGTATATATAATTTAATTTTAGATGAAATTTCGCAAACGCGGACAAAGATCTTAAAGATCACGTGTGTGTACTACACTCCCACCAATAACTGGTACATCATTCACCAAACACTGTCTCAAATGCTTTGAAAATGAAATGATGTGAAGTATGAAGACAATCACTTATCATTCCAAAGTTAAAATTTAAATTTTTCGACAACGCTGCCCTCTCTCTGATGGAGAGTCCCTCCCTGTCTCTAAATTTGCTTGAAAATTGGATTTAAGAGGCTTGTAGTAGAACTACAACAATAATATTTTCTTAAAATACTAACAAAAACGACTGAGTCCAGTCTAGAGGCTGTTCAGCACCTCATTCACTCCACAGGTCTGAATCTTTTGGTAGTGATAAAAGAGAACTTCAAATCATTGTAACATGAGAGGTAACTCATACATTTAAATAAAGGAAAGTTCAGTTCGATTAATGAAGTTACTTCCCTTATACTCTGCCAAAAAACGTCATATTTTTTATCCAATCAAAATCCATCAATCCTGAGATACACATTCCGTCAAATCTTTAAATCTAAACCAATATGAAATATAATAAGATAAATGAAAAGAAATTTGTTAATCAATTCATGCTAAGTTTGCTTGAAATTAGCCCATTTGTTTCAGATGAGATGCTTAAATAAAATGTATTTCAAAATCATGCCTTGCCCATATGTGGGGGGTCAATCAAAATTTCAGGGACTAGTTTAAAGGAGGGTCATAAAGAAAGAGGCATAATTTGTTCAAAATGCTTCTCAGGTTATCCCTCTCTGATGGAGGGGGTAGAGTTATATGCAAAGCAAAATACTTTGGCTATGCTCTCGGATTTTAGCTTTTGCACATGACTCCTCCTCCATCATACTTAATTCATGGACATATTTGAGAAAAAAATAAAAAAAAAATCATAAATAAAGGATAAAGTTTTTGAAAAATAAAAGCTATGGCAAGCATTGCCTCCTGTTCTAACAGTTTTCTATCCTACTTTGCACATGTATACAGTTTTCTACTCAAAACATACTTAAATTGTTGTCTGTAGCATCTTTTAGTTTGAGCCAGACAAAAATATTGTTGTGTAGGTATCAGGATATGGGCTGTGAAAAAGAAGGCAGTAATAATTTCCAATTAAATAAAGCTTCTAAAGCCCTTGGAGCTGCCGTCATAGCGTAGTGGAAGCACACTGGAGTTTCATTCAGAAGGTCCCAGATTCGATTTCTGATGGTAGTACTAATGTGAGATATACTACCAGAAATCCGTTGCTAGGTGCTCCAGCCTCTACAATATGAAAGATAATTGAAAGCGGCATAAAACCCCATTCAAGCAAACAAATTACAACCCCTTGGATGCAGGTCAGAGAAACATTCCTTACACATAAAAAATTCTTTCTGGGATGAAATTAAAATACGAAGAACACTATTTTCTTCAAAGAATACTTTTATTCATTTTTCAAAATTCAATACTACTAACGCAAATTCTTCCCTGCATTCAGGGTGACAAAATGGTGCAAACTATTAGCAAATTATACTCCCCCTTGCACATGCAAAGCGGGATTAAATAAGCAAATAGTTTACACCGTTTTATCATTCTGAACACAGGGCTTTAACTTTGCTTTAGAGTATGATGGAAATATCAATTCCAAGTGCAAAAGATTAAGTTGTGTTTAAACAATATTGATCTATTTGCAAATACAACCTTTTAGAAGCGCAACATCAATAGTCAAGCTCTGTTAAGGCAAAAAAGACATTTTATTTGAGAGATATTACATTAGTGCTGGTTTTTATTGCTCTTAACTCAAAAATGCCATTTTTTTCTGTTTTAGAATGACATGCATTATTGTTATAGGCAACCAAAATGTCATTTATCTTATAACTTTACAAATATCCATGTGATAACATCCCATATAAATTTTAAATGACATCACATGGATATTTTTAGGACAATGACATAATGCAGTTATTTTTAGAAACTTGCATTTCTGTTAGAAACATTGACGAAAACAAGACAAATAGAGGTTATAAGATAAATATAATACGTCTTGTATGAAAAAATATCTAGCTCGGTTGTGGGAATTGATAATTGTCGAGGGTATTATCAATTTTCCCAACCTCGTTAGATATTTTTTTCATACAAAACAGTGAATACATATTACATATATCTACAGCTGTAGATACAACGTTTTGATAACCATTCATAATGTGTATTTAATCTTTTGCCTCTATAAATATACATGACCTGTCACATGAAAAGGGATCATCTGGATATAGCATGTAAAGTGTTAAAAACTGCGCAGGCTGACTGGGGTCAAAATTTTCCACTCTTGTCTGATTTTTTGAATGATAGTCCTTCCTTTCTGTAAAAAATTTATAAACACAACCTTTGGTTGACCTATACTGCACTCAATATTTTTTTCAAGTATTCATATTACGTAATTCCCAGATGGTTTCTTTTTGTGTGACAGCTCACATATCGTCAATGTTATTCTTAAACCTCACACTACAGCTTGATCAAAGTTGTAGATGTGAGGTTTTGGAATTGCAACGATAATATGCTTTCAATTGTACCCATTTTTTAAAAAGTTTGTATTCCTCACAATAAAGTAAAAGACACAGTCACAAAATTTGTCATCATCAATAAATAAAGTGTGTAAGAGGTGGTATATCTGTTATTGCATGGTCCCCAGTGTCTTCATTGCATTGATTAATTTCTCTATCTCTTGTGACAATTCTTCTTGCTGAAATATAAAACAAATTGAATGAATGAAATTAGGCATTTGCTTCACTTTACCAACAATTATACATAAGCATCAATTTAACCCTTATTATGCTATTTGGTCAAATTGTGGAAAATGCCCTGCCATGTTTCGTGTTATTTTTCTTCAAATCAAGCAATTTAGGCACACAAAAGCTCTGCAATTTCTCTTTCAAACAAGTTGTGTTTGTGAAACTTGAATGCACCTGAAACAGCATTTCTTTCAAATTTTTACCTTGACAGATGACCTTGACCTTGTCAAGTGACCTTTACCAGAGTATCTGTAGATGTGCACCATTAAGATCTATCATCATACAAATATGTGCATTGTATCTTGAATAGCTTTGAAATAATTGGCAATGTTAAGTTTTTTTTAATAAGTTTTGCAGACAGACAGACAGTTGTAAAAACAAGAGGGCCATAGTGGCCCTAAATCGGTCACCTGAGTTAACAGTCTTAAGATCTAACCTCTTAACCTAGTTTTTAACCACACTTGAGCCAAATTCGAACCAGACAGATTTTTAAAGACAATTTCAATCTGACTAATTTTCTGGATGATTTGGCAAAAGTTATGGCCTCTAGAGTGTCTATAAGGATTTTCTAAGATTTGACCCTGTGACCTCATTTTTGACCCCACTTGACCCAAGTTCATCAAGAAAGTCATTCTGACCAATTTTCTAGTTGATTGAGCAAAAATATGGCTTAAAGAAGGAGTGTCTACAAGGTTTTTCTAAAACTTGACCCTGTGTCCCCATTTTTGACCCATTTGACCAAAATTCAAACTTTAACTAGACTTCATCTAGACAATCAGTCTGTCCAATTTTTAGGTTGAATGAGCAAAAAATATGGCTTCTAGATTGTCTACAAGGTTTTTCTAATATTTAACCTCATTTTTGACCCCACTTGACCCAATTTTGAACTTGTCCGGGATTTCATCAAGACGATCATTCTGACTAATTTTCAGTTTGATTGAGCAAAAAATATGGCTTCTAGAGTGTCTACAAGGTAAATGTTGACGACACACGACGGACAACGGACATCATGCGACCACAAAAGCTCACCTTAAGCACTTCGTGCTCAGGTGAGCTAATACAAATGCCCCCCGAACCTTTTGATGCAGGGTCATTAATATAAACATATTTACTACTTTTATTAATTGTCTTGGCTGAGCCTGCACAATCTACAAAATTTTATGAGAGACAAAGTACTTTTCATTTCTTTTTTAGAAAACATTTTTCTGCATAATATTACCTTTTCTGTGTTCTTTTTTCGTATATCTTCTGGGACTTTATTTTCATAATCAGCTATAGACATGGCATCCTCTACCTTCTTCAGTTGCCCAGACAATCTCTCTTTTTTACTGGCCAATTTACCTAACTCTTTATTTACATCTATCAAACCCTGTAAATGATAGTGTTGTGAATTAGTTGAAATTTCTATCCAAATGTCAGATTTGAATTCATATTAATCATATCTGAGCTTAGGTTGAAGCAATCAGTCAACCATACTAGGTGCATTCATAAATGTAAGTTATGCATTGGATAAGTTCTAATTAAACATTTGACATTGACGTGTAACTTTGGAGCTATCTGAAATACTCTTTTATATCACATTTGCACATAATGATGACCAATAGAGAAAATTTATTTTAAAATCTATAAATAAATCAAGGAATAGAATTGTCCAAACAAAACTGGATGGCCTAATAGACTAATAGACAGACAGGTGCACAACTGCCGACAATGACACCAACGTCAAAGTGACCAGACAATCCCATTCTACGAATAGTAGAGTTAATGAGGACACGGCCTACTGGTGCATACACTCTGCTGTTCAGTGCTTGATGGTGGATAAAAATCTAAGTAAAAAATGGGGGATAATTAGCACAAAATGCATCTAGATTTTTCCCCTTGATACTATAGGTTGTTCTTTTGATGGTGATCATGTGTGCAAAGTTTCAAGTGAATGCCTTTAGTAGAACCAGAGATATCACAAAAAAAGTTTTTGCATGAAGAAGACAAAGATGACACCAAGGCTATACATTGTAGCTTTACCTCTGGTTTTCTCTGAAAACAGCTGAGCTAAAAATTACATACAAATCTGTCCATAATAATAGCACAAGTTGTGTTCAGAAATGTGGCCAAAAGCTTTCATATGGCAGACAGGTTGAGAAGATGCCATTATACAACCAACTTTGGCATGGTATAAAATTGATTGGAGATGGGTTTATCATTGAGCAGACAGTCATAACCAGAGAGTAAGGTTTAGACTTCAAGGAATGTCTTTATACAAACCTTGATCATGAGATGGGTTTCACACTTAGCTGAAACTGTCTGTACAGCACAGCCCGTTGGTGGGGTCTGGTCCACCATGATTTCAACACAACTAGTGAGAGCCAGGACACGGATCAGATCTGGATGGGTACGGATCAGATTTGCTGTCTCTTCATCAGAACACTTGATATACACTGTAAAGAAAAAGAAAGCAAGAGTAGTTTAATGAGAGACATATTGACTTTGGCTTGGAAAGCCTTCACGCTCAACATGTGCTAAATCTCGCGATATGATTCTGTACAGTGTACACATTCCTATTACCGTTATCTAACTTGTAAAACATTAAAAGAAGCTGACAGAATATCTACTCTAAGTGAAAGAGGCCACAAATCACAACCAATGGGCTTTCCATAGGAAAAAAGCAAACACTATTTGAGAAGGAAATTGAGAAAAAAAATATTTGCAACAAAGGTTTCCCCCTTTTCCTACAATGTTTCTCCACACTGTTTTTCTTCAAAGCATTGCAATAAGCAGCAAGTAGCAAGGGCATAATTACACACATTACGCTAGTGCATAATATGAATAAATCCTCTTTTGAAAAAATGTTGTTGATGAATTACCATAACATTGAAACTACAGCTTATTTAAACCGTGGTTATGACGTTTTGATTTTTCACCAATGCTTACATCATAGAAAAGGGGAGCGGACGGAGGACACTCATCTTTTGTCACAGTCGATATTTGCCTTTATCCTATATATTCTATGTTGGTCGCCTTCTAAGTGCAGACAAATTTCAAAATCCTAGTTCCACCTATGAGTAGGGTTGAAACTTACACTCAGGTTTCATCTTGGTAGTAATATTATAGTCCCCTCTAACAGACCGTACAGATTTTACAACATTCTGCACAAACTCAACCTCCTCCTCTAGTTTGATGTTCCTCCACAATGACTGAAAATATTTATGGAAATTGAAAATGAATTAAACTGAAAACAAGGTGGGTTTGTGAAACACTAATGCCTCTGAAAGACCAGTAAATTAGAGATTTGACCTTGATAAATGACCTCAACTTTTTTAGATCTCTGTGATTTGGTCATCCAAACATTGATGAAATCAATATCCATGCCAAATATGAGATCCAAATCTTAAAAACATATTAAAATGTTATGCTTTTTGGCTATATTTTACAATGTTTGACCTTCATAAACATCTTTATTCAATTACCATGACTGTAGTGTTTTAGATATAACTATTGTACCTAATCCAGTGAAATAATAAACAGATATCTGCAATATTATGTAATATACAATAACTAGAAAGCCATGAATGGCTTGAGTTACTCCACAGGCTTGAAGTTCTTGTAAAGCAATAAAAGTTTTGACTAGACTTTTAGATATTTTGGATTCTACTGATGTTGAAAATGATTTTCAAAGTTTCAACTATGTAACATATAGAGAAATGACATCTGCCCATAAAATGCATATTTTCATCTGATCACAATAATTTTTTGTAAGCTGATAAAGGGTCACTAAAGAATCATTCATGTAAAATTTCATTGGTATCCATCAATTACACTTTGAGAAAATGATTTTCAAAGTTTCAATTATATAACACATAGAATAATGACCTCCCCCTATAAAATACATATTTTTCATCCAATCACAATAATTTTTTGATGACTGATAAAGGGTCAATCAAGATTCACTGCAGTGAAATTTGGTTGATATCTATCAGTTAGATTTTGAGAAAATGATTTTGAAAGTTTTCACTATATAACATATAGAGAAATTACTTACGCCCATAAAATGCACATTTTTTATCTGATCTCAATAATCTTTTAGAGACTGATAAAGGGTCACACAAGGATCATTCATGTAAAATTTGGTTGATATCCATTGGTTAGATTTTGAGAAAATGATTTCCAAAGTTTCCACTATATAAAATATAGAGAAATTACCTCCGCCCATAAAATACATATTTTTCATCCGATCACTATAATTTTTGGTAGACTGATAAAGAGTCACTCAAGGATCATTCCAGTGAAATTTGGTTGATATCCATCACTTACATTCTGAGAAAATGATTTTGAAAGTTTTCACTATATAACATATAGAGAAATTACTTACGCCCATAAAATGCACATTTTTTATCTGATCTCAATAATCTTTTAGAGACTGATAAAGGGTCACACAAGGATCATTCATGCAAAATTTCATTGGTATCCATCAATTAGAATTTGAATAAACTCACTTTTTACCATATTTGGAAATTAGCCACGCCCATTTATTCCATGTTTTTCATTGCATCAAAAATTCTTGAACAACTTTGAAAGAGGATCACCCAAGGATCATTCCTGTGAAGTTTGGCTGAAATTCATCCAGTAGTTTCTGAGGAGAAGATTTTTAAAGAAAAAGTTTACAACCGGACGCACGACGGGCACATCGCCATGACAATAGCCCCAGTGGCTTTCAGCCAGTGGAGCTAAAAAATTATTTTTTGAGTACTAGGAATATAGACCAATTTTCAATGCAAACACTGGTTTCCCAAATTCAATAATTTTTTGTTTATGACACCATTTTACAAAAGTAGAAATTAATCTATAAAGCTAAAAAAAAGTGCCAGAATGGCCCTTAACTGATCACCTGAATTTTATTGGTCCAGTGGATCTCATCAGAGTAACTTTCTGACAAAGTTTCATTCACATGTGTCTACTTGTTGAAGAGGAGATGTTATTCCAAGAATTTAAAGTGAAAATAGACCCTGCCCACCCATTCTCAGGCAACAGACTCAGGGTCACCCTAAAAGCTCCCCTTGAGCATGTTGTGCTCAGGTGAGCTTAAAAATTTGTGCCTCTACTTGAACATGCATCAACACCTCCATTTGAGCCTGTGCTTGACATTTCCAACAATTTGAAATATGCATAAAACAAAGACTCTGACCAGCCTGTGAATGCGCACAGTCTGACCAGGGTCTTCTCTATACGTTTAGTAGATAGATAAGGCCTCAAAGTATCTGTAGACCATCAGGTAACTGTATACTTACAATGTGTAGCTGTATAGGCTTACCGATGTTTGCACATCACTAATATTTCAAAATGTTGGAAATGTCACACACAGGCTCATTTATTATGCCTCACCTGTTCTGGTAATGGATATGATGTAACACATAGACTAGGTGGTTCATTGTCCGTCCTCCGCGGTAACCGTTGGAACAATTCCTCCGAGACAAATGGCATCATGGGATGTATCAGTCGTAGACCCGTATCTAGACACGTATACAGAACATCTAGAGTGACCTCCTTCGCCTCCTCATCCTCCCCGTACACAATTGGCTTAATATATTCCTAGAAGATTAAGTAAAACAATGTGAACAAAATTAATCCACATTTTCCAGTTTCAATTACTACTATTTATTGGAACTTTATAGCATATCTAGTTTGATACTTTTGTGTCCCTCTAGAGTGGCAGAGGCTGTATCCTACTTAATTTTATCACAGATGTTACCAAATGTTTCAGATTTTGTGCAAATGTTAAGGCAGGGATAGCTCTCAAACCAAGAGCTAAATCCAAGTCTTAAGAGTTTTATTGAAATCTTGAATAGTTTATATTCATCAGTGATATGAAACTGCCTTTAATATCTTGGCATTTACAACAGATATGGGGCAAGGTATCAATACGTGAAAAGATGCATATAGACAGAAGCTCCTATTTTACAGTGGTCATAGTTCTCAACTCCAGTCTTAAAGCTCTGTAGAAATCTTGAATGGCCTCAATACATAAATGACTCAGACCAAATCAGTCAAAAAACATTTAGGCAATTACAGCTATTTCCCTACAAGTTGTTGAAAAGATACAAATAAATTGACAATCCTTACTAGATACCAATCTCAGAGTTCATACAACCTAAAGTTATAACAGGCCTGTGTGACAGTAGGGAAATCGTAGTTTTCAAATTAAGTCTTACAGCTCAGTAGAAAATATTGAATAGCCTATATATATAATCAATGACTAAGAGCATAACAGTTGTAACTGCCTATAAACATATAGGCAGTTACAACTGCCCAGCACTAAGCCATCGGTTTGTGATAAGATAAACGCAAGAGAACAATCCTTACCAGATACCAATCACAGAGCTCGTACAACCAGAAGTTATAACAGGCCTGCGTGACAGTGGGAAAGTCGTAGTTCTCAAATCCAGTCTTACAGCTCTGTACAGCGGCTGACACCTTACTTAGAATCCACAAGTCCATCTCCTTCTCTTTTCCACTTAACTGTAAACAGAAGTAGGGACAATTCTAGCTAAGAATATCATGAGCAAAATTTTCTCATTTAGCCAAATCGAATCAGAGATTAAGAATTTATTGAGAGATATTTAACCAAATCCTTCTATAAATTACATTTTGGTTTGAGATTTTTCTCTCATTTATCTAGTTTCCATTAGATTTCTGACAGAAAAGTGAGAGAATCCCTAAATATCTCACCCTAAAATGATCCCTGCATAAGATAATATTAAATTTGCTATCCTGACACACCAGGGTAACTTAAGGTAGTGAATCTGTAATAGTTCCACAATATTTTGGAATTCATGATCTTTCACAATGTTAATCCAGGTTTCCTAATGAAATCATTAGGAAACCTTGGTTAACACTGTTAAAGTTCATGACTTCCAAAAAGTTGCTGAACTATTACCTTAACAATAAGGGTACCACAAGTGGATTCCAATGCTAGGATGTTTTTAATACTGAGAAAACACAAAAACAGAGGCTCAATCAAAACTTGACCTTTCACTGGCTTTGACCTTTCCAAAAGGTCCAAGTTTCATAATTAATGTTATGACTGTTTCAATATTTTACTTTTGCATTCTATCATGTGAATTTGACCTTAAAGTACATTTTGAAGAGGTTTTATGCCACTTTTAACAGATTTTTAGTCATATTGTATGACTGGACCACCTAACATTTTATTCTAGGTATTTCTGGCTATTATTACAACCTTTAATGGCCTCCTTCTCCTAGCCCGCCATTACCTGTAAAATGATGCAAAGTATATGTCCCATGATTAGGAATTGAACATAGTAGTATATGATGAATTTTTTGAAGACTTTTTTAATTAAGTAAAGAACCCTAAATAGTTCTGTCACATTTCGGAACTCATGATCTTTCACAATGTTGACCAAGGTTTCCTTATGAAAACATAAGGAAACCTTGGTTAACACTGTTTAAGTTCATTACTTTTGAAATGTTGTAGAACTAGTAACGGTCCACTATCTTAAATGTGAACACAAGCACACAAGTACATACTAACCTGTGAAGTTGGTTTGGGTTTGAAATCCTCACCAAGGACATTTAGCGCAAATCTTGTAGCATTCCACAATTTATTACAAAAGAATCTATAGCCTTGAATACGTAGAACATCAAGATTTATATCACGACCTGAAAAAGGAATCTCATAATAAATTTTGGTCTCATACCATGAAGTAACAAGCTGATCTTTTCTCTTTTCAAAGACATTGAGTGTATTCAAAACAATAAAAAGCCTTATCTAACCCTTTCTATACTGAACCCATAATAATACTACTGACATAAGTGTAGTCTGATCTTTGTTTATGCAATTTTTTTCCCCTGTTAAATCAGAAAAGTTTATACGACAATTTTTGGCATAAATTTTAAGTGACAATGAGTACATATAGTACTTTCAGCACTTTGATTTTAATCAAAATTTGCTAAGGTTTTTATTCAGTATGACAAGGGTTAAAGGATGTAAATACATATAAAGACACTCTGATGACTGAGGAAACCATACAGCGACTACATCTTAATCAATATGCACATCAATAAAATAAAATATAGATCTATGCCCCATTTCTCTTGATGAATGCCAATAAAGACAGTTGCATTTATCTCCCTTGACAATATCAGTGTTGCATCTAGGAGTCTAAATTTGGAGGACAATTGCCTCCTCCAAAAATTTTGAGGGACAAAAATATTCTGCCTAGATGCAACTCTGCAATATGGAATGCTCTTATGCTATCAAATACAAATGTTATGCTTGAAACAAACATCAATAACAATAATAAGTGAGTATGTGCAATATAGAAGTTTGTAACACCAACACCATCCCTACCAACACCAACGCCACTTGCTTGCATCTACTTTTTATTCAAAAGCTGTGGGCCTAAATGTGAACACATATCCACATAAACAATTTTTCTTTGAATCATTGACATAAAATATATAGACAGTGACTCTACTGCACAGGATTAACAGTAGGAGGGTTAATACTAATTGAATCATTCATTTCGGCCAGATGGGCAAAGTTTCACTCCAAAATTGATTTATGTTATAATCTTTTTTTGATGCATTACTCAAAAAGACAAACTGCAGCTTATTCAAACTGTAATTATAATATTGAGGTTGCAGATTATCCATTCAAATGCTATTGTATGTCTTCAACCAAATATCTTGTTAAGTTAATGATTCTACAAATTTGACATGATTTAACTTGCATCCAAGTTAACAAAGCAATGCCAGCAAAGCATTAAAATATGAGCCTGTGCGTGAGATTTCCAACAATTTCTAATGTGCACATAGCAAAGACTCTGACCAGCCTGTGCACCCACACAGTCTGACCAGAGTCTTCATTATGCACTTAGTAGATAAATAAGGTCTTAAGGTATCTGTTGACTATCAGGTAGCTTTATATTTACAGTATGTGGCTGTCAATGCAGCCCAATGTTTGCTCCTCATGAACCTTTCAAATTGTTGGATATGTCATGCACAGGCTCAGTAACATACCTTGAGCAGTGTAGGCAATAAGAGCAAATCTCAGGGCATCAGTGCCACATTCTGGTATACCATTGGGATAATCAGATCTCTGAAAATTCAAGAAGGTTATGTAGTAAAGTATAAAGGTAGTGGAGCCGAAATAGCCCCACAACATTTCGAACCATATGTTCTTTCACAATGTTAACAGAGGTTTCCTAATGAAAATCACTAGGAAACCTTGGTTAACATTGTGAAAGTTCATTACCGGTACTTCAGAAATATTGTGGAACTATTACTGGTACACTACCTTAATGTTGTTGCACACATTTAATTATAAAGATAAACAAACTGTGTTTTTGTTAGAAACACGCACCCTTTAGAAATTTTCCAAACATGTTACCTTCATGTAAGAGCTTTTATATAGATACTTCAGCCTGGGTACCAAAATTCAGATTTCTGAGAGGAACCTTTATGCCAAATATGAGCATTGCCAGTTGAAAAGTGTTTAATTTTTGCAGATAGTCCGATGAATAGACAGACAGACAGGTTCTGGTAAAACAATATGCTCTTAGTCAATAAATATGGGGGCATTTTAAGCGATAGTACACATAAATTATAGTTTAACTTATCTCACCTGTCCAGCCTTTGCTCTCTCAACTTCTTTTTCATCTAAATTTCCTTCTAATAACCTAGCATGGAGATTCTGTTGGAAAGGCAAATATAGGTTATAAGCATTTGACTTCAAAAGAAATTCCAATACATTGCAAATTTTTATACATAAAGACATATATTAAAAGTCACAATTAGTATGTCTTAATTTCTTTCTTAACAAGAGATGTTTGTATAACATCTATGTCTCCAAAGAGAGCAGGTCAATAGCCTTTTCTTTGTCAATCAACAAAGGGCAAAAACTCCGAAAATATTATGAATAGAGTTATGGCCTTGTTCACTACACTTCTCCTCAATGAGATCTATCCACCAGCATGATTCTAGCTTGCATACTTTTGAGATATGCTCCGCGCAAAAAATGGTCTATGTGGGATCGACAAGTGCAAAGCAATATACCCTCTCTTCTTCAAATCACCCATTTTGTGAAATAAGTTAGCAGCCATTTCTTATAGGTCTTTACCTTCCTGCTGTATAGAAATTCTGTCTAAGATAAATTACAAATTTTTAGAAAATTTCGATCTATTTTTCAATTCAAGATCAGACTGTCAGTCAAAATTTTGTGAACATTAGACACATGCAATGAACAGCACGACAAGGAATCATTCTATACTGCAGTAAAGTCTCAGTGGTTCGTATATCAAGGGACCAGGACAATTTATACGAACTAAACATAGTATGAACCAACCAATGTCAAGCGGTAGGTAATCTTATGATGGCTCAGATCAGACATGGTCTTAAGGTACCCTATATTTGTGACTTTATTCTAATGTTCTATGGAATTTGTTTTAAATCAAGTTCTAACGAGACAATTTTGTAGAGAGTAAGGACGCAACAAATCTCACTTGAACAATAATCATCTTTCGTTTTGTCCATATTTAAATTCTACATAAAGTAATTGCGGCAATTATATTTACATGTCAGATATTAACTACATCAGAGTGATTTCCCTTTGGATCAAATTACTTTGAGTACTCATTCAGTGGACGATGAAATCTCGGCATTACGATGAATCTGTGTGGAAGTCATACTCACAATCAAGACTACGAAGATTTACAGAGTCATATATGCATAATCGGTATGAGAAAGCCAGATGAAATACAATAATTAAGGTCACTGATTGATCCTTTATTCGATTAAACAACAAACAATGCCTGTAAATATTGATGCAAAACAATAACTTCGATTTATACCAATCAACAGGTGTGAAAATCAAGGTATATGTCTATTGTTACACCTAGGACAGCTATTGGTCGCACAATTCACACCTACGGATTAAACATATTAATTTATTTGGAAACTCTCGGGACTTGACACGGGCTACGAACTACAAACCACCGATGTGCGAATTACTGAGAGCCTTCTTACAAAGATAAAGAGGGAAAAAAATCGGGACGAAAGAATGTATACGAACCAACACATACCTACGAATCAACGGCGTGAGAACGACTGAGATTTGACTGTATAATCTTCTGTAAGTTACTGTAACTCATCATATCATGTCCGCAAATTTTTACTTGCTGAAGAATACAGCTTTTTAGAAGGCAAAGAATTTGCTGATAAGAAGAATTTGCTGAGAATATGCACATTTTTTTTTATTTGGAATTTTTCCTACCTTCTAAGGGAATAGTTTTTGTGAGGAAACTCGCATATCCATGGCTCAGTGGGAAACAGTTATAAATGCCTTAAGAAATAAAGGCAGTTACAACTGTTTTGCGCTGAACCATCAATATCAATATTGCCTGCATCCTTAAGGATGTTCTATTTTACTATGGAACAAGCAAATTTGTTGAGTTGATATCCCCTGCCGAACATATTTTCATTGTCAATGGAGTTAATATCAAACTTAGGTACAGGTTATCTTTCATCTACATCAACCTATAGTTTTCAAGAAATACGAATATCACTCTGTATGTATATGGCTTAAACAGTCAGGGGTAGTAACTCTAAATTCGACGGTCTAACCGGGTTACCCCGACGATATGCGCATGTCCTCTTTGTAGTGAAGCTATGGGCTAAGTTTCATTGAAATTTGATCTATAGTTTTCAAGGAATAGCGCGGAAACGAATATCACTCTGTATGTATATGGCTTAAACAGTCAGGGGGCAGTAACTCTAAATTTGGCGGTCAAACCAGGTAACCCTGACGAAATGCACATGTCCTCATTGTAGTGAAGCTGTGTGCCAAGTTTCATTGAAATCCGGTCTATAGTTTTCAAGAAATATCGCGGAAACAAATATCACTCTGTTTGAATATGGCTTAAACAGTCAGGGGTAGTAACTCTAAATTCGACGGTCAAACCGGGTAACCCCGACGATATGCGCATGTCCTCTTTGTAGTGAAGCTCTGTGCCAAATTTCATTGAAATCCGGTCTATAGTTTTCAACAAATAGCGCGGAAACAAATATCACTCTCTATGTATATGGCTTCGATGGTCGAACCTGGTAACCCCGACGATATGCTCATGTCCTCATTGTAGTGAAGCTGTGTGCCAAGTTTCATTGAAATCTGATCTATAGTTTTCAAGAAACAGCTTGAAACGAATATCACTCTGTATGTATATGGCTTAAACAGTCAGGGGCAGTAACTCTAAATTCGACGGTCGAACTGGGTAACCCGACGATATGCGCATGTCCTTATTGTAGTGAAGCTGTGCGCCAAGTTTCATTGAAATCCAGTCTATAGTTTTCAAGAAATAGCGTGGAAACGAATATCACTATGTATGTATATGGCTTAAACAGTCAGGGGCAGTAACTCTAAATTCGACGGTCGAACTGGGTAACCCCGACAATATGCGCATGTCCTCATTGTAGTGAAGCTGTGCACCAAGTTTCATTGAAATCCGGTCTATAGTTTTCAAGAAATAGCGCGGAAACGAATGTTGGACGGATGGAAGGACGGACGAACATGGCAAAAACAATATAAACCCCCCCACCCCCAAAGATTTCTTTGGCGGGGGATAAAAATAGAACCAAGTGCTGTTTTTCATCTGACAGGTTTAAATAATTGACATACCTCTAAACTAATTCCTTGCATGACATCTAATGGATCAACGACATTGCCCAGTGTTTTACTCATCTTTCTGCCATGAGCATCTCGGATCATAGCATGTAAAAATACCTGTAATATACATCAATAAGTTTATAGTATCAATAAGGATGTTCTATATGTAAAGAAGAGATTAGAATTGCCTGTGAATTTGACCAAAAAAGCCTAGCTTGCTCTTTTCCAGTTCATGCAAATTAATTCATATTCTTTTCAAGGGAAACTGCCTTTTCTATATTAAATTTCAATTTAAATTTAATGAAAGTATAACAATAGGTTGCATTTATGTGAAAGATGCTATACAAGTTAAGCAATGTAAGTAAAGTTGGAAATATCGGAAATATCCTTAATAAAGTCACTGTTATTCTTTAAGCATTTTAGTTTTCCTCATTTTAAATGAAATTTATTCTAAAACATTATATTCTTTTTATAGAGCAAACAAATTTGATATTTAATATGTTTGATAAGACTTGGATTTTCACATATACTCGGTTATTACTCACTTCTTTAAAAGGTAAATCTCCTAACAGCTGTGAACCTAGAGTAACCATTCTTGCTACCCAGAAAAACAAAATATCATGCCCTGTCTCCAACAGTGTGCCTGGATAAAACTTTTCTAACTCTATAGTCTAAAATATAAAATAGGATGTCTTTATAATTAATATGTGCTATACAAACTTCTCATTATATCCTTATCATTTCTTCATACTTTTAATTTGACTTTAAACCTTGCAGCTATAAACTGAGTTGGCATATAATCTCACAGTTGAGACAAAATATTGCTTCAAAATGCATATGTTTTTGTCTAGTTATCAATATTTGACCCCATTTTTGGCATTTAAGTTTTAAGAGTGACCTTGACATTATGGAATATTGTCCAGAGATTTGTAAAATACACATACAAAATATTTTACCATGCAATTCAAGAACCCTATCCACACATATAAGATATAGGCTTTGGTGAACAGCACTAAACCCTATTTTAATGAGCCTATTGTTGGGGCACTAACGGCATAACCAAAAGGGAAGACCTCAGTTCCTTTAATAGCTTAAGTGGCTTCAAGTATTGCTAGAAAAAATGTCTTTTAATTCAAAATAGAGATGTATATTAATGTAAAAACTTTTGTCAATCATCATAAATCTAACCACTATTTGATAATTAAATGAATAATCTCAATAAAGTCTGCAAAAAGACATTTTACATTCAAAGTTACCTTTTCTGGCCAACCAAATATAGAGAATGGAAAGAGAGCTGATGAGAACCAGGTATCTAATACATCTGGGTCTGAAATATGGAAAGTTGGATAGATTTTAATGAAATTTTCTTGAATCATACTTTATCCAACTTATTTATTTTTTCTATAAATCAAATCAAGATCACTGTACATTTGAATTCAAAACTGTGATTAAAATTGTACTGAAATATTTTACCTAAGCAATTATCTAACAACATGTATCTAACTTAAGTGTACTACTAAGCATCTGCCCATTGGTGGGTAATAAATGGTTTATAAGTAGTGAAAGCACAAACAATGTTTGCCTATAGCAATTAAAAAAGTTCTGAGGAGCAGTTTGATATGGTTCTACAATGTTTGTTTCGACCTTGTCCAGGGGCCCAGATAAGGGGGTAGAGCCAGTCTAAAATCTTTATTTCACAATGAAACCCTACATTGTGGGTACTCATTTGAATCGTCTTAATGAGACGTTTCAAATGAATACCAACAAAATAGGATTTAAACCAAATCTTATGAAATGTTCTAAAACCAAATTTCCCCCTCTATCTGTAGCTCTGTTGTCTATAAAATCTTATGTCAATATGGTAAATGTTACACATATAGGATCTCACCTTGAACTAGTGTCACTTTATCTACAGAAACATTGAACTTCTTTGCGACCTTCTCTTTCGCCTCATCTTCCGTTCTACCTGAGAACCAGTAATCACCATCTGTATCCTTCCCAGCAGGTACATTCGGATCATCGACTTTAGCAAAATAGGCGGGAATACGATGTCCCCACCATAGTTGACGAGATATACACCAGTCTCTGAAAATTGTAAAGAGATGCATATTTATTCAATGAAGCTTGTTGTGTATTTATTCTATGCTCCCTGTACTATACATTACCACCTTTAATTTTTGGATCATATTACTGGAATGTATTCTATATAGTCTCTGTTACTATTGTAACTGTAGTTCAGTTCTTTATTAAATCTATTTGTTCTTCATTTCATTTAGTGTTATTTATATACAACATTTATAATATTCTCTGGGTTTTTTTTGCCACAAGTAGATAACCTTAAATATTGATATTTTCATGACCAATAATTTTTTTATTTAAAAATCATCAACCTTTACTTAGGATAGGGCCAAGTTCATCTGATATCAAGATTATTAATAAAGAAGTGGACCTGTATAGTTCTGCAATCTTTCCGATGCATGAACTTTCACAATGATAACCTAAGTTTCCTAATGAAATAATTAGGAAATCACAGGAACACTGTTAAAGTTCATGACCTCTGAAACATTACTGAACTATTACGGGTCCACTATGTTAATAATAATCTTGACATAATCAGAAGAACTTGGCCCTATCCATTGGACTCTGAACACATGAAAGTAGGGGTCCGAATTTTAATAACGGGAAAACTTTGTGGAAAACGAAAAATTGCTTTTTACAAGTAATTTCTTTTTTTCCACAATGTTTCTCCTTCCCAAGAAGATAGTTTTCTTTCAAAATACTACAAAATGCAAACAATGTTTTCTCTGACAACTATTGTAGTGAAAAGATCTACAGTTCTGGCAAGCGTTGAAAAAGAAACTGCCCTGAGTATTTGTTTTTCAAAATATTTTCATATGACCCTTTGAGTACATCAGACTCCTCACTTGCAAAAGGAAGGAGTCCCAACTGGTAAACACGGGGACTCTCACTCCTGGACTCCCATAAGTGTCATACACTGTTGGGAGAAACTACCTACTCAATTATTTTTCCTTTACTCATAATAATTCTAGCTTTAGATAGTGCTTTATGTTTTTTAACCCAAAACTCTTTGAATTTGGACAAGTTTTGAAATATACCAAAAAAATTAAACATTCTTAATACATATAAAAGACCATTGAAAATAAAATACCTAGAATTTTCCAGCCAATAATACCATGTTTTCTTGTGTGAATCGGGTATAATTTTCAGCTCATTTTCCTTCACAACCTTTTGAAATAGAAAATATAATATAGATATCTTCATGACAGTTCACATATTTGTATTGAGCTCCATTCTTATATGAGCCTGTGTGTGAGATTTCCAACAATTTCAAATATGGGTAAAGCAAAGACTCTGACCAGCCTGTGCATCGGCACAGTCTGACCAAAGTTATCACTATGCACCTTGTAGATAGATTAGGTCTAAAAGTATCTGTAGACAATCAAGTCACTTCATATTTATAGTATAAGACTGTCTATGCTGCTGAATGTTTACATCTCAAGAACATTTCAAATTGTTGGAAATGTCACGCACAGGCTCATATTTGTTTGGTTGTTTTCCGAATAAATACATCTAGAACCAATATCTATTCATCCAAAATTATCTGTTGATGGCTTATCAACTATAAGTAGAAAAGAACTTTCTAGTTACAAGATGGTTATTCAAGTATTAATTTCTTTCATTATTATCCTTAGTTTAAAGTCATAATAATTCGTCACCTTATAATCATTTTTTTAATGTGTAAATCCAGTTCTGCTTTGAAGAGTATTATGGCAAAAGAAGGAATTGCTTATATCTTATCACAACATTTTCTGTACAAGATAGCACTTCTTTTTCAAATAGAAATACAATTCGGGTTCTTATCTACAATCTTTTTCAATTGTTTAAAGTCAAGATTTGTCATCTGTTTAAATGATTATGGGTTACCTTAACAGCTTTTGCACTCATATCCTTCATATCCACATACCACTGGGGCTTCAATAATGGCTCTATCACATCTTTTGAACGGCTAGAAATATATAATACATACTTAGTGTTTTGTATAAAAAAAAATATCTGACGAGGTTGGGAGAATTGATAATTGTCGAGGCTCTGCCGAGACAATCATCAATTCTCACAACCGAGTTTGATATTTTTTTCATACAATACACTAAGTATGTATTATATTTATCTTATAACCCATATTTGTCTTATTTTCGTCGGTGTTTCTAACTGAAATGTAACTTTCTAAAAATAACCACATTATATCATGTTCTAAAAATAACTATGTGATATCATAAAAAATATCATACAGCATGTTATCATACGGATAGTTGTATGGTTATAAGATAAAACAGGATCAACTAGAGCTTGTCACTGAATGTGACTTAATACCCCCGCAAGTGCCTTCAGAGAATGAGATACTTTGAAAGAAGAGGCAAAGAATGCTTCAAATATAAAGATAACTCTTGGATTTGAGACCTCTAAATTGCATCTTGCAAAACTTAAACATGTGATAAATGTTTTCAAGCTATTGAAGGAATACCGAAGGAGGAGTTTGTAACACAAAATTACTGTATATGTGAACGAAAAAGAAAAAAATGTAGTAAGTGTAAGGGCAGATAATTCTTAAACCAGGAGGAGTTGGGACCTCATAATTGTGTCTTGCAAAACTTCATATGTGGTAAATGTTTGTATAAAATTTCAAAGGTATTACATGAAAACTGATTAAAGGAAAACTGAAGGAGGAATTTGGGAAACAAAATTACAAGTATACATGTTCAAAAAGAAAAATTGTCTTAAGTTCAAGGGGATATAATTCATGAACCAGGGGGAATTGAGACTTGAACTTTGCGTCTTGCATTACTTCATTATGTGACAGATGTTTGTATAATGTTTCATAACTATTGAATGAAAATTGAAGGAGGAGTTTGCGACACAAAATTATAAGTACATGGTAAAAAATAGGGAAAAATGTCTAAGTTCAAGGGGAGATAATTCATGAACCAGGGAGAATTGAGACTTGAAATTTGCGTCTTGCAAAACTTTAACTTGTGATAAATATTTGTATAAAGTTTCAAAGGTATGGAAAGAAAACTGTAGGAGGAGTTAGCAACACACAATTATAAGTATATTGTAACAAATAGGAAAAATTGTCTAAGTTCAAGGGGTGATAATTCATGAACCAGGGGGAATTGAGACTTGAAATTTGCGTCTTGCATTACTTTATTATGTGACGAATGTTTGTATGAAGTTTCATTACTATTGAATAAAAATTGAAGGAGGAGTTTGCGACACAAAATTATAAGTACATGGTAAAAAATAGGAAAAAATGTCTAAGTTCAAGGGGAGATAATTCATGAACCAGGTAGAATTGAGGCTTGAAATTTGCGTCTTGCAAAACTTTAACTTGTGATAAATATTTGTATAAAGTTTCAAAGGTATTGAAAGAAAACTGTAGGAGGAGTTTGCAACACAAAATTATAAGTATATTGTAACAAATAGGAAAAATTGTCTTAGTTCAAGGGGATATAATTCATGAACCAGGGGGAATTGAGACTTGAACTTTGCGTCTTGCATTACTTTATTATGTGACAGATGTTTGTATAATGTTTCATAACTATTGAATGAAAATTGAAGGAGGAGTTTGCGACACAAAATTATAAGTACATGGTAAAAAATAGGGAAAAATGTCTAAGTTCAAGGGGAGATAATTCATGAACCAGGGAGAATTGAGACTTGAAATTTGCGTCTTGCAAAACTTTAACTTGTGATAAATATTTGTATAAAGTTTCAAAGGTATTGAAAGAAAACTGTAGGAGGAGTTAGCAACACACAATTATAAGTATATTGTAACAAATAGGAAAAATTGTCTAAGTTCAAGGGGTGATAATTCATGAACCAGGGGGAATTGAGACTTGAAATTTGCGTCTTGCATTACTTTATTATGTGACGAATGTTTGTATGAAGTTTCATTACTATTGAATAAAAATTGAAGGAGGAGTTTGCGACACAAAATTATAAGTACATGGTAAAAAATAGGAAAAAATGTCTAAGTTCAAGGGGAGATAATTCATGAACCAGGTAGAATTGAGGCTTGAAATTTGCGTCTTGCAAAACTTTAACTTGTGATAAATATTTGTATAAAGTTTCAAAGGTATTGAAAGAAAACTGTAGGAGGAGTTTGCAACACAAAATTATAAGTATATTGTAACAAATAGGAAAAATTGTCTTAGTTCAAGGGGATATAATTCATGAACCAGGGGGAATTGAGACTTGAACTTTGCGTCTTGCATTACTTTATTATGTGACAGATGTTTGTATAATGTTTCATAACTATTGAATGAAAATTGAAGGAGGAGTTTGCGACACAAAATTATAAGTACATGGTAAAAAATAGGAAAAAATGTCTAAGTTCAAGGGGAGATAATTCATGAACCAGGGAGAATTGAGACTTGAAATTTGCGTCTTGCAAAACTTTAACTTGTGATAAATATTTGTATAAAGTTTCAAAGGTATTGAAAGAAAACTGTAGGAGGAGTTAGCAACACACAATTATAAGTATATTGTAACAAATAGGAAAAATTGTCTAAGTTCAAGGGGTGATAATTCATGAACCAGGGGGAATTGAGACTTGAAATTTGCGTCTTGCATTACTTTATTATGTGACGAATGTTTGTATGAAGTTTCATTACTATTGAATAAAAATTGAAGGAGGAGTTTGCGACACAAAATTATAAGTACATGGTAAAAAATAGGAAAAAATGTCTAAGTTCAAGGGGAGATAATTCATGAACCAGGTAGAATTGAGGCTTGAAATTTGCGTCTTGCAAAACTTTAACTTGTGAGAAATATTTGTATAAAGTTTCAAAGGTATTGAAAGAAAACTGCAGGAGGAGTTTGCAACACAAAATTATAAGTATATTGTAACAAATAGGAAAAATTGTCTTAGTTCAAGGGGTGATAATTCATGAACCAGGGGGAATTGAGACTTGAAATTTGCATCTTGCATTACTTCATTATGTGACGAATGTTTGTATAATGTTTCATAACTATTGAATGAAAATTGAAGGAGGAGTTTGCGACACAAAATTATAAGTACATGGTAAAAAATAGGAAAAAAATTGTCTAAGTTCAAGGGGAGATAATTCATGACCAAGAGGGAGTTGAGACTTGAAAATTGTGTCTTGCAAAACTTTAACTTATGATCAATGTTTGTATGAAGTTTCATTACTATTGAATGAAAACTGAAGGAGGAGTTTGCGACACAAAATTACTGGTAAAAATGTCCACGGACGGACAGACAGACGGACGGATGGACGGACAGATGGACAGACAGGCTGATTCCAGTATACCCCCAAAAACATTCGTTTTGCGGGGGTATAATAAATAAATAAATATTCATTTGACATAGTCTATAACCTAAAGCAGGGACTCCCAAAATTTAAGAAAGGACCCCTAAGATCTTAATGATCAAGTCCTTTGGACACCTTTTTTGTTGATGTCAGACTAAAACCCTGAAATATGAGCACTGTATATACAATCGTTTTTAAGTTTCTGTTATTTGTTTTGGACAGATAGACTAGCATATGAATACTGTTTATACAATACCCCTTTGGTGTAGGCAAATAAAATAATCTTTGGATGAAATTCGTCTCATAACTTGTGCATCAATTTCATCTGAATTGGTTAAATTCACTGCTTCTAACAATCTTTCAGTTATGTCATGGCAAAATCCATTTTTTTATGTGCTTCTTGGACCTCTCCAATACTAGGCTGGGGCTCTGAAATGACTTGCCTAAAAAGGGACAGGATTCAATTCTATGACCTTTTAATTGTCTCAGATCACAAGTAGGCCGCCTCAACCACTGAAACACCCAGAACACCAACATGTGAGTTAATGTAACAATCCCTGTTGCATAAAATGTACATTTATGGGTTGTTATAGACATACATTAACAGACAATTAAAAGCGTCAATTCACGTTTTTTCAGGCGTTAACTTTTGCAGAGACCCTCAAAATGCTTGAACCCCCTCGTACCTCGCACTAGGGTGTTTTATCATTTTTCGGGTCTCAGAAAATATTAACATTTTCAAAAAAGTGAGTTAACCCTATATCCATGGGTTAACCTGTAAAAAGAATATATACCTGCATATTGGTACAACCATGGGATTTTCTTTTGTTTCTCTGTATAAACCTTTCTGTTTTAAGGCATCCAAAACAGCTTTTCTGGCTTCAAAACGTTTCATACCCTATAAAAAAAATACTAAAATCATTTAACAAACTCTTATTTCAAAAATAACATCAAAAGTGTTTTTTCAATATTAACTTAATTATTTGTAAAACATAGTAAAAGATTTCATTGCAATTTGCATTGTGGAAAATAAAAGCAATGAAATTGATTAATTTTCAATTCTCTGATTATAGGATTGGCGATGGTAAATGTTCAATTCATCAATTAGATTCATAATTACTTTGTCAACTGAAATTGATTTCAAAAAGAACAAGATGGATATACAAGACATCAACTAGCTAAAATTGTCTGATCAGATCTAATCTAACCTCTTAGTATGACCTTGAACTCATAGATAACAACTAAACATGTACACATGACCTTGACCTTCAGACCCGAAATTAGCAAAATACAAATAAGGCTATGTTGATAGTGATGGTGACGCCCATTTATTAGAAAACGCTTCAACCAAGTTAGGTATACAGCATAGTTATTCTGTATTGCTTTGCTGTAATCTGAAGTGAAAATTTCTTTAACTAATAATTTCAGAATGAAATCTTTCTTTTAAAAAGCCATTGTTAATAATTCTTGGGGGTCATTTATATCCCTGGACCCATTTATAAGTAGATACTAAGATGCAATATTGTCCAACTCCTTTAAACCAGGGCCGGATTTTATAAAAAAAACTTTTCTCAGGCTCAAATGAGAATTTTCTCAAATTTTAAATTTGAATAAATGTATGAAAATAAAAGGTAATATGAATAAGTTGTTATTTATAGCAACTTATTAATATTATCTTTTATAAAGACATTAAAATGAGTATTTAAGAGAAAATTACGCTTTAATCTCAAATTGAAATTTGAGAAAATTTGTTATTGAGAATGAGAACAGTTTTATAACCTTGGGCCCTGATGTACCTACAGAAAATTCTCCACAGTCTCCAGTTATAAGGCCCTTGTCATCTATAATTGTGATAAACGGAAGACTGTGTCGTACACCAACTTCATAATCATTGTTGTCATGGGCTGGTGTGATCTTCACAGCACCTAGTTTAAGAGAAAGTTTCTAATGGTATATTGATTGATTGAATGGAGTTTAACGCCACTTTTAACATTTTTCAGTTATATCGCGGTAGATAGAGCACCTAACAATGGATACCTGGTATTTCTCTCACCAGCACAACAATCACATCCCCTCCTAGCCTCCAGATGCTATCTCACATAGGTCTACGATTATCAACCCATTGGTGAGAGACAAATATTGGAAAGAATGAGTGCCGCCGTCAGGGATCCAACCTATGACCTTTAAATTGACAGTCCAATGCGCTACCAACTGCGCTATGACGGGGGAAATTTTCTAATGGCCTAGATCTAAAAGCTTACAAGTGACTATACAGAGGCACTTATGAACTTTTAGCTCTGGTACAAAAATTTGTTTTTCAATCTTTTTAATCTTACATAGCTTTATCTATGCTCAAAATATCTAAAATTTTGTGCCAATTTATCAACATATGTACTGATCACAGAAGTTTTGATGAGTCTATGTTTCAGAAAAATTTGTAAATGTAATTTATAGACAACACATTCTAAAGTAACATGACAAAAGCTTAAACAAGCATATCTCTTTATCAACAGCCTATCTTAACCCTTGTCTTGCTGAATTAAAATATGTGGAAAAATTGCATCAAAATCAGAGTGCTGAAAACACTTAGTGTACTTATTAAGAGTCAGTTTTTGTTTTAAAAAGGTAATTTCTAAACATTTGTGATTTGAAAAGTTAACTCAGGTAGTAAAGACTAAGATCAGACTGCACATGATGTGCAGGCTGACCTTTGTTTACACTTCCTGCCGAAGGAATATTCTTGGTTCAGCAAGACAAGGGTTAAGACTTAACCAATTTATCTCAGAACCAGCCATATATTCTAACATTAAAGCTTTTTTATAGCAGTCTTAAAATGTGAACCAAGTGAAAATGCGTTGGTGGCACAGGTTACATTTTTCATTGTAGAAAGGAAAACCTTTGCCTAGAAAACAGACATATAGGGACTACCAATAATCAGACACTGACCCCGAACACATCAATGGGGTCAGCGCAAAACATTTGTAAGTGCCTATATATTTATAGGCACTTACAAATAGTTTGGCACAGACCACTGTAGATATATCCTATTAAAAATGTTGGGCAATTGGTTTCAAATTGTAATCAATTACCGGTTTTTATTTGGAAGAGCAACTACTACAATCGTTTTTTATAAATCAAAATAATGCTCATGTACACTATGACAAATATCTTTCATAACATTAAATGGTTGCCATTTACATGTTACAAACCCATTAATCGATTGTGAGATTTCTTAATCAATAGTTGTAATCGGAAGCAAAAACCACCTGATTATTGATTAATCAGCCCATCACTACCTATCAACCCATTCTAACACAATCCCATATTTTGATACCCCTATACATGAGCACTTGGAAAATTTTTCATATACTTGACCTTTGAAAATGACCTTGACCGAGGACATTGTAGATGAAAAATAATATAACCCCTGATCTATCAATTTGTACACACCTTTGAATTTGGAGAAGTCTAAAATTTTGTCCTCAAGTAATTGATTAACCCTTTTATTACCAATAAGTCATTAGATCTACCAACCTGTACCAAACTCCATATCTACAAACTCATCACAAACTATGGGCATCCGTCTATCAATCAGGGGATGTTTGACATATTTGCCGTGTAGATGTTTATATCGAGTGTCATTGGGATGAACAGCTACAGCCGAGTCACCTAACATGGTCTCTATACGAGTTGTGGCAACAACAATCTCTACATCTGAAAGGATTGATTATTTGATTGATTAAATGAAGTTTTAGGCCGCTTTCAACAATTTTTCAGTTATATAGCAGTGGCTGGAGCACCTAACCATGGATTCCTAGTATTTCTTGCACCAGTACTACCATCACATCCTTTCATAGCCTCAAGCGGCTATTTCACATATCATCTGAAAGGTAGTTGACAGGGGTACAGATAGAAGGAGTATTTTGGATTTTAAATAATGATATAACATTATTCCTGACTTAAACCCTATGTTATTTGTATTCATATGAAACATCTCTTTGAGAAGATTCAAATGAGATCCCACAATGTAGGGTTTCATTGTGTAAAAGAGGTTTAAAGCTGGCTTTATCCCCCTCTTATATGGACACTCTGACTTGATTCAATATATGATGCAGGCTTTCATTTTCAAACACATATCAAAATGCCAGGGCTAAAAGGTTATAAGTGCCAATGCATTGTACAGGCACTTACAAGATTTTTTGATTGATTGATTGATTGAATGGAGTTTAACGCCGCTTTCAACATTATTTCGGTTATATCGCAGCGGATGGAGCACCTAACAATGGTTTCCTGGTATTTCTCTCACCGGTACAACCACCACATTCTTTCCTAGCCTCCAGCTACTATCTCACATAGGTCTACGATTATCAACCCATTGGTGAGAGACAAATAGTCGGAAAGAATGAGTGCCGCCGTCGGGGATCGAACCCGGGACCTCTAGATTGACAGTCCGACGCGCTACCAACTGCGCTATGACGGCGGCCACAAGATTTTTTGAAATTCATTTTGCTTTTCATGAATATTGAATTACAACTTTATACAGGTGATTCATCGAACCTTTTATTCCTAGGTCAGGGGTGTGGGATTCCCATGCCGGACTTGTCCAATATAAGTTTTTCTGCCTGCGGACAAGTACATTTTTCTTTGTCACTTGTCCATGGACCATAAATCAAGGGCAAATCTTGGAATGGTACTTAATAAAGGTAAGAGATTAATTAGACAAATGTTTGTTTCAAAAGGCAGAAATATTCTCCACACAGTCTGACCAGAGTCTTCACTATGCATTTAGTAGCTAGATAAAGTCTATAGGTATCTGTAGACCATCATATGATAGGGTTACTTTGTATTTACACTACGTGGCTGTCTATGTTGCTCAATGTTTGCACCTCACACACATTTCAAATTTTTGGAAATGTCATGCACAGGTTCCATTTATCTTTATAAATTCTTGTTCAATATTAAAAAGAAATAACTTAATATTTTCATAAATCTAGCGATTGACCCTAACATCTGTGAGTCAGGGGTCAATTGGACTCCCAACATGTGAAATTAAGGAATCCAAGCTAAAAATAAGGAGTCCCAATTTTCATATTGGGAGAACATTGTGGAAAAGAAGAAATTGCTTCTTACAAGCAATTTCTTCTTTGCCACAAGTTTCTATGTCAAAGAAAATGACCAAGTTTTCTTTCAAAATACAACAAGTTCAAAGCAAATGTTATCTTCAACAACTTTTGTAATGAAAAAATCTTTTTTTTTCTCAAAGTATTTTCGTATGGTCCTGAGAGTCCAATGGACTTCTAACCTACAAAATGAAGGAGTCCCAACTGGTAATCAAGATGTCTGGGACTCCCGGTCTCCCCTTAGTGTCAAACCCTGAAATCCTACCTCCACTTTTCAATTCGTAATTGAATTGTCACTTAAATTGAATATAAAGAACCTAGTTCTAGTATTAACTCATTATTTGTAACACTTATCATTAGCTAATTAAATCAACTAATGAATGTTTTTAAGGAAAAAAGATAAAATTTATAAAACCAAATGTTTACAAGCAAGCTATAAAATTGTAAAAGGCAATTATTCGATGTTTGACGTAGATACCTGAGCCCTCAACAGGGTAAGCAAATGAGATCAGCACTCCAAATTCTACTTTATCCTGGTACCCTGGGACTGGTAATAAAGTTCTCCCCGTCAACTCTTTCTTATCTACTTCGATGTCCGATATGGCAGAGTTTAATGTACATGACCAGTTGACAAGACGGACACTTCTGTAGATCAGACCTTGCTCATGTAACCGAACAAACGCTTCTGTGACAGCTTTACATAGTTTCTGAAAATTTAGTCATATATTCATTATTTTTGTTATATCATTTTTTAGCATAATATTTTTCAGTCTTTATATTTGATTTTCATAATTTACAACTTGATTTTTTTGAAAAACACTTGTTTCAAAATGGCCGAACTCTATGAAAATTAGGATATTCATTTGAGAAGCATATTAATGCAGGAGGGAATTTTAAATTTCTTTGAAAGCATGACCAAACATTGTGACTTCGAACTTACATCTTTACATGACAATATGCCCTTGACTCAGATTCCAGATCAAAATTTAATCATAACCAGAAATAATTTGAATTGATTGATTGATTGAAGTTTAACACCACTTTCAACATTTTTTCAGTTATATCGCGGTAGCTGGAGCACCTAACAATTGATTCCTGGTATTTCTTTCACCAGTACAACCATCACATCCTTTCCTAGCCTCCAGCTGCTATCTCACATAGGTCTACAATTATCAACCCATTGGTGAAAGACAAATAGTCGGAAAGAATGAGTGTCGCTGTCCGGGATAGAGCCCGGGACCACTAGATTGACAGTCCGACGCGCTACCAACTGCGTTATGACAGCGGCAGAAATAATTTGAAACTTGATGTAATAATTTGAATAAAGATATTATTTTTCTACACAATTCTTACTTACAGGGTCCATTGTAAAGCAAGCCCTATCCCAGTCATAGGAACCTCCCAACTTCTTCAATTGATGATAGATTCTGTCTCCTTTTCTGTAACAGACAACATAATATGAACACAAAAAATAACTAGAACTGTCACAGAGCGGACTAATACCCCCACAAGCACTTTGTCAGAATGTAAGTGCTATTAGTGCAGGATGTGTTTGTAACTAATATTGAGGTCATATGTAGCATTTGCATGAAGTTTCATGATTCTAGGTCGCTTGGTTTTTGAGATCAGAGTCCAGAAATGAAAATTGAACAAAAATTGACTGTGACCTTGACCTTTGACCTATGTAACCCAAAATCATTAGGGCACTTCCTTGGATCATAAGCAACATTTGCATAAAGTTTCATGCATGTAGGTCACTTGGTTCTCCAGTTAGAGTCCGGAAACGAAAATTGAACAAAGGCTGACTGTGACCTTGACCTTTGACCTATGTAACCCAAAAACAATAGGGCACTTTCTTGGCTCATAAGGAACATTTGTATAAAGTTTCATGATTGTAGGCCACTTGGTTCTTGAGTTAGAGTCCAGAAACGAAAATTGAACAAAGGCTGACTGTGACCTTGACCTTTGACCTATATGACCTTAAAACATTAGGGCACTTCCTTGGGTCATAAGGAACATTTGTATAAAGTTTCATGATTGTAGGTCATTTGGTTCTTGAGTTAGAGTCCGGAAACGAAAAGGTCTACGGACGGACGGACAGACAGACAGACATGGTTAAACCAATATACCCCCCTCTACTTCGTAGGTGGGGGGTATAATTAGGGTTTTTATTGTATACCAATCTAACTTTAAACTTTCAATAAATTATCAAAAGTGATCACAAATTTTCATAGAAAATTTGAATATGTCTTGACATACCTGTACAAAAAGTCAAGTTCAAACAATCTGAAGAGTTCCTTTTTTATTTTGTACTGCCAAAATACATAATTTATAATATGAGCCTGTGCGTGACATTTCCATCAATTTGACACTTGCGACAGAGATCCAAACATTTAGTAGCCCTGACACTTACATACATGTAGTTCAATTATAAGATTGCCTAACTGTCTACAGATACTTTGGGACCTTATCTATCTACAAATCATATAGTGAAGACTCTGGTCAGACTGTGCGGATGCACAGACTGGCAAGATTATTTGCTTTGCACACAGTTTATATTGTTGGAAATGTCACACACAGGCTCATATTTAACTTTTTTTCCAATTTAACTTTTTTAACCAATTAATAAGACACTAGGTTCAAAATCTACTAATAGCTTAATCTTGATAGCTATCAAACTACATGTATGATAAGTAGTTTTGAACTTACTCATTTTTCCACTTCCATACTTGTTCGACAAATTTCTCTCTTCCAAGATCATGACGTGTAATTTTCTGCTCCTTCCACAGTTTCTTCTCGACAACTACCTGTGTAGCAATACCAGCATGGTCACATCCAGGATTCCACAGTACTAACTTGCCATTCATTCTGTGCCTGAAGATACATAGTTTAAAAGATAAATTTAACAAACTTATATGAACTAAGGTGTTTTTTTTTAATCAAACAAGAGTATATAACTTTACAAATGAGCAGAAGCTTACAACTTTTTTTTTTCAATGTAAAAAATTCAAGAATTTTATTTATCCATTGCCAAGATCTAGGAAGAACTTGAAATAGAATATGGTATTCAATACATATAGCTTTTTTTCTATTTGTAGATTTATTTATTTCTAAGAAATTCCACTTCAGCACATCTACTGCAAGTGTTTAAACTAGTCCTACATAATACTACTTTCTCGACATGCTTTTTCAGGAATTAACATTTGGAAAGCATTGAGGAAAACAAAGAAATTGCTTGTTGAGCAATTTCTCTATTTCCCAGGATGTTACCTACTACAAGTTCTTTGAATTGGACCAGACTATTCTAAAATTTTATTTATCTGTTAAAAGGTCATGCAACACATTATAATCACTCAAGATATAAAGGATAATCATTTGTTTCAGTGTAATATCAATTCATATTTCATTGAGTGAAATGCAAAAGTTTTACTTTCACTAGAGACATTTGTTGTTCAAGAAATGAAATATCAGTCCAGCTAAATAGAAAACAAACAAATATTTTATTTCTTTTAATTCATAAATAAGTTAAAATGTCAAGTTTTAGAACAATTGCTTATCATTTTGCATGTGATTGCTATCCAACATTCATGGTGACATCACTTTTTGGGCTCCACTTAGATGATATCAGATAGGGTGAAATGAACGAAAACAGGGTAAACATTTTTGATAATTTCACTGGTAAGGCAATGAGTTTATTATCCCCTGCCATTCGGCAAAGGGGATATAGTAATGGTCTCCCTCCATCATTCCGTTGTTCTGTCACTAAACTTGTCTGGATCATATCTCCTAAAGTATCAAAGTTATCAACTTGAAACTTTATAGGTTGATAGATCTTAAGGAGGAGAAGTGCAAACTACAACTCTTGCATGCATAATGTTGAAAATATTGCCCTTTGATTTAGGCTTCAGTAATCAGCTTACTATCAAGCATTGATGGTGGGGGATAGCCATGTCCGACATGGCTCTTGTTAAAATGATAATCTACCGTTATTCCTCAATAAACCACCAAAATGCATTAAAGATGTTTCTTTCTCAGTTATTGACTTACCATCTAGAGAGACAGTCCTGTACAGAGCTGGTTAAGGCGTGTCCAAGATGTAATGATCCTGTAACATTGGGTGGTGGGATGACCATCATAAACTTCTCTCGCTTTGTCAGGTCCATATCTTTATCCTAAATAGAATTAACATGAAATGACTTGAATATATAATAATAATGGATTTCTATTCTTAAACCAAGTCTTTAATAAGAAAACCCATAGATTATAATACTGAAAGAAGCCCCTGGAAAATTATTATATAAAACATTGTCCTGCTAAAACTTAGATTTTGTAACAAAAAATAGAAAATTTCTGGGACACATCAACCAGTTTGGCAGGGCTTGTACTAGTGTTTGAAATTGGGGAGCCATTGACTCCTAAACCATGATATTCTGGGGGTCAAAACTCATCCTTAAAGGGACAAAACAACAAAAAAGACAAAAAGGGTGTTGAAATTTAAAGGTTTAAGTGTGAATTGACTTTTTGTTGTAATAATATAAAGGGAAATAAAAATCAGTAGAATTCTAAATACTACACAAGATAAATCATTGAAAATTTGAGTGACTAAACCCATTTTTGACCCTTAGAATTTTCTCTCAAGGGGTCAAAATGACCCCCTTGTGAGTAATTTCCAAGGGTCAAAATAGTAAATTTTCAGATTGTTGAGGGTTAAAACCCTGGTTTAAGGGTCAAACACGAGCCCTGTTTGGCTCAAGTTTTCCCAATGAAAATTGAGAAGAAAGCAGGGAGTGTAGACTAAGACTAGACTGCATATAATAACAGGCTGATCATTTCTATACTGTCTGCCAAATCTTTGTGTACAAAAGGGATATATCTTGAACAGCATGAGGGTTATTTTTAAAAACCTTAAATTAGAACACTTGTTTTATCTTTTATCAAACACTTTCAACAAACAAGAGTTTCTCTTAGGAAAACTAGAAGCTGTCTAAGATAGCCAAGGCAAATACTGGATTTTGACTCTTGACCCAATTGACCTTCAGCCATGACCTTGAGTGTTTCTGGACAAACTCTTCGCATGACACCAGTACTCATCCCAACTGTGCCAAATTATTGTGAAATTCATCCAAAAATGAGGAAGTTATGCTCCAGACAAGAATGGGACACACACACCTAGGCACACATTCACAAATAGACAGAGGTAACTCTATATGAGGGGTCAGTGCAATACTATTGCAAGTGCCTATACATTTATAGGCCTTTACAATAGTATTGCACTGATCCCTGGATATGCCTGTTACCATTTCATAGGTGGGCATATAAATAATTTGACAACTTACGTAATATTCTGGCTTAAAGAACCCTTGTTCCACCCACCAGTCATACCAGGCGGCTTCTACATAGGCAGGACTGTAACTATCTGGCATTGGACATTTGGTATCTGTGGACAGATAGTAAAAGATGTATAATTGATTTTTTTTCAAATTCTTGTTGAATAATCATAGATAGACAAAATAGAAATTCCTTCATAACAAATAACAAAATAGTTGATTACTTAAAGGTCCTCATGTTATATGCCTATTAAGTATTTACTACTTCCTTCAATTAAGCGAGGGTAGAAACAACCCTATGTTCGTGGTGAATAGGTTGGCCAAATGTTATCCCACTTTGCCTGTGTTCTCACATGGTAAGCAGGGAACAATTAATAATTTAAGTAAACATTTAAAGCATTTTTGCATCCTGAAAAAAGTGAATGCAAGGCTGTATTTCCACTTCTTGCTCAAAGCGTCTCTTACTCATGTGGCTCCCCAGGGTTTTGGTCCGACTTAAACAAAATTGGGTCTAAACAACTTGACAGTTTAGATCTTGCGTGTGCTTTCTGAACATTTGGGGGTCCCTGCTTAGATGTAGAATGTTTCGTTTAAGTAACAATTTTGTTTTTGTGTAAGCTATTCCCTGATTAAAGGCAGGGTACGTGTTGGATATTATATCTTAGTTGGGGCTCAACTTCAGGGAAGAAATGAAGACTGTTTTAAAAAGTCTTCAATTCTATTCAGAAGTTGATCCTAAGAGGGTCTAATGGACTCACATGAAATTGTAAATTGTGGGTCCTAGCTTCGTATTTTAGACTCAGACTCACAAAACCCGTGTCCCTTTAAACCCTGAATCTTCCATTATTGTTGGATGTCTGCAACCTCTACCATTTTCACCTGTGTTAAAATATGTAATTTGGCAATGGAAAAATGTACTTGTAGATCAAAATCAATACCTTTCTTTTGGCCCTTTGGTGTAGGTATGTCATAAGTCACTACCTTCTTTTTGGCCTCTTGACCATCTGGCTCCTGGAAATATGAAAGAAATTTCATACGAGTTATAAAAATGTTTCTTATACAATGTCTCATCTATTTCTAGTTAAGAGTTTTGTTAAGCTTAGGGTTTTAAGGGATGCACTAGTTTTGCGCTTCTGAAATACAAAAATAAGTAGCCAGGACACTCAAAATTATATGATGTGAGTCCTTTAGACTCTCTAGGGATCAAGTTAAGCCGCTGCCACTGGCAACTGAATGGTTAGACATTATTATACCCCGATTAGCAAACGAGTTCAAAGCTGAGGTGACATTTCCCAAATGTTTTGTGATAGCAAGTAAAATGGGCATCTTTTCCCAGAAGAAATGCTCAATGCATTTTGAGTTCAAATTGACTCACCTTTTTGTCTTCTTTTGGTGGTTTCTTAGGCTGTTCTTGCCCTTTCTTCTGCTTCTTTGCTTCGAACTTAGCTAACTTTTCAAGCTTCTTCTTTTCTTTAGCAAGCTGTTTCTCCGTTTTCACTTGGTTTGCACCGGCTTCACCACCGGCACCGGAGTTTTGACTACTCCCATCGTCTGCCATCGCACAAAATGTAAGATCTTACAAATAGTGACTTTCAATGTTCTTTTATTTTTGTATATCTTACCAATACAATGATGAAAACCAGAAGAAATCGATTTATTTGACAAGATGTTGCAAATGTTGCATGAGACTGAGGTCACGATTTTACCCGGAAGTGATTATTTTATTTAGACTAAATCATTGTAGACTGCAAGGTTTTAACCCCCCCCCCCCGCCCTAAAGATGGATAGACTTTCGTATTTACCACGATTAGAAATACAAATTTATACATGAGTTGACGGATGACGTCAGAGGTCACGTGATGTTTACATCCGGGGACTCGCTGTAGGCAGAAAGATCTACCAGCTGCATACACAAATAGTGAAATATCCAATATTCAAGTTATTCGATTGTACATTTCTAATGATTATTCCCAAGTAACAAAGGTGTCAAAATTTAGATAAATCATTCAACCTTTTGATTATGCAGTTGTCATCACATGACATTGTCTGTGAAAAGTATATTTCTCGTTGAAAGATAACCACCCAGAAATGCAAATGAATGCAAACAAATCGCTGTCGAGCAACTGATATATCGCGCATTCGACATTAATTCAGCTGTTTTTACGTTTTTTGTTCACTCATAAACGTTAAAATTGTATATCTTACCTATACTGAGCTGATTCGAGTTTAAATGCCGATTTTTCTTTGTTCCGATTCCGTTATTTATCCTGTCACAGAAATTTCAAACATTGGGAAAAGTTTTTTATGGCCCTTTCCCCTGATTTTTCTGAAAATTATGAATCCAATTATTAGTTAAATCTGTAAATTTTGAGAACACCGCCTACTGTTGAAAACCGATTTGCTTCCGTAATAAGTCACCCGCACATTTAGAAAATTGTTTAATTTGAGTAATAAACGAATGTCGCCAAACACACGATCTGCCGACTTAACAGCTTTATAGTTAAGATTGTAAAATCCTATCAAAAAATTTTCATTATGCGACATAAAAAATATTAGCCGCTTTTAACACAAACATGTGTCATAAAATTCGCTGTTTATAACGCAATGATCCATACTACACGGCCGCGGAATCTCTTTCATCTGACCGTAACCGGATGCGCTTATCGATATTGCCCATGACATAAAACAGTACCCGCTAATCACACACTTGCATGTGTCATAAAGACAAACTTCTATAACATGTGCCAAATTTTAATTGATCTGACGATGCATACGCCACTGATTGATTGCTTTCATCTGGACACAACTTTTACCCATTCATTCATAGATTAAATCAAGCTTTTGATAAAATATTTCATCTAAGATTCCATTTCAGCGGCGATAAATAAGGCCCACACGATTTTTCAATTCTGAGCCGCGTTCATTTAGTAGATCGATCCTTCGTGTCATTAACAAGCTGTTCGTCCCCCAAATTTGAATGAAAAGGCCGGGATAATTTTTAATGAAATATAAATTAGGCCTACTGCATATCTGAAACGCAGCGTTTGCTTCAGCGGGAAATGGAAGCCGCCAAAAACGAAAATGTACTCCGAACCATTTTTCTATTTTGCTTTATGTAGTTCATAATGAATAATAAGAGGGTAAAAATCGAATCTTAACGGGTAGGAAAGAAAATGAAGCATACGTTATTTCTTTATTTGTTAAAGATGTGATCGTTCTTTTATAAATCTTCGTTTTTACCCCGACCAGACGACAAAAAATAATTTTGAAATTGAAAGCGTTGGTGGCGAACGAAACATCGCAATACAGCCTGATTAAAATGGATTTGCGATGTTCTGTTGCTCATCAACGACTTTAACTACATAAAAAAAACAAAAATATAAAATGAATATGAGGAATAATAAGTAGAAAGTTCTGAAATTCTGGCGAGTGAACGAATTAACGTTACAAGTCACTTTTTCCCCAAACGTTGTTTAACCAGAGTCATCTTAAACTCGGTAAAATTACTTTATTGGAAAGGGTCAATGAATTTTACTTATTCATCTTACGTTTTCCCCAATATCAATCATCACGATTGTAGGAAAGAAAGTAACAGGAAAAAAAGTAATGGAAAAAAAGTAACAGGAAAAAAGAAACAGGAAAAAAAGTAACAGTTTTACATAGAAGCAGCACTATACAACTTATTCATGGCTTTAGTTTAAGGGCCATTTTGAAAATAATATTTATTTCAATAATGAAAATTGAACTTCAATGATTTTATATTTTATGGGTTTCATTTTGGTAAAAATAATTAAACACCTGTTCAGGTGTACTTGTCAAGGGGGTACGGACAAAAGCCCACTAGGTCAAAAGCCCACTGGGACAAAACCCCAGCGGACAAAAGCCCACTGGACAAAAGCCCACCCAACATAGGACAAAAGCCCACTCAATATATAAATTATTCATATGAATAAGTCTTATCCAAATTACATTTTCTTTTGTTTTTCTTTAATAATTTATGTTGTACATGTCTTTAAGGTAACATCCCATTTGGTCTACTCCCAATTCGTCTATTCCCATTTCGTCTACTATTTTGTGCACTAGTCCCATTTCGTCTACTCCTGTTTTGCGCAAGTGTCCCATTTCGTCTACTATTATACTTTGGGAGGGTTTTTTTAGGTTTTGAATTGTCTTTATGCCTCTTTTTTACCTAAAATTTTGAACTCTACACTTTTTGGACATTATTGTTAAATAATTTTAGTATTTGTTGCTGATATATTTCACACATTTACAGACTCTATGGCAGACAGAAAGTAAGGTGTTGAGAAGATTGAATACCTGTATGACATCTGCATATTTGCCTTTTCACACCTTTACATACTTGATTTTAATCTAATTGTTCAGTGTCAGATTTTCTTAATAAGATTAAAATTTAATTAAAAGCATCTTTTTGCCTTTTAAGAAATTATAAAATACTGTAAATTTCTTTTCTTTTTACAAAAGCTTGAATTGTCTGAAGACAAAATTGTACAAAAATGCAAACATTGGCTTTGCACAACGGTACACACCCAAAAACTTTGCACAAAAGTGCACTTGCAACAGCTTAAACTTAATTTGGCATTTAAAGTGATATTTTATCTTTGAATTAACAAACCCAAAGAGCAATAAATTTTGGTAATTATTATTAATTAAAGGGTAGACAAAATGTGATAGTAGACGAATTGGGACAGTAGACAAATTGGGACAGTAGACGAAATGGGACTAGTTGCAAAAATAATACAGTAGACGAAATGGGAGTAGACCAAATGGGATTAAACCGTCTTTAACAGCATTTCTATTTATATTTTGTCTACTCTTGTCTTCCTTAGTCACTTTTATTCAGCAAATTCCAAAATGAACATGAATGAGAAGCCCATCAAAGTATAATAAATTATTGTAAGACTTTTCTAATGTTTTGATTAATTAATTAATTAATTAATGACTTTTTTTTCAATCATCCAATAAATAAATCATTTAACTTCATTAGAATAGAATAGCATTGTTTAGATAGTGTTGAGTTTCATCCACTATATGTCAATAAGATCTTGGTAGTGGGGTTTTGTTTGTTTGCCAAATGAAATATTATACTTTGCCTTTGCGAATAGTAAGATGTATTGTTTTAACTTTTTCTATGATCTATTGAGTATATGGCATTTATGTATTCTAAAGTTATCCTTAAAAAACTATTTAATTAGATATTCAACTATCTGTATAAGCGTATTTGGGGAGATTAAAGTATATAACACCTATATGACATCTACTCTTCTTCAACACTATATGACACCATACCTTGTATAGCTGTAACTCATCAAATACAAATTCTAGACTGAATGGAAACATGACACAATAAGGTGTATATTGTATATACAAAGAACATAAGATGCCAGCCACATTGGCGAGAGAATCTTAATGAAAATTTATAATTGTACATAAAAAGAAAAAAAAAAAAAAAGAAATAAACAAATATTATGATTAAAAATATTTTACTACACTAAAATATATACTGAGTGGGCTTTTGTCCTATAGGGGGTGGGGTTATGTCCCAGTGGGCTTTTGTCCGCTGGGGTTTTGTCCCAGTGGGCTTTTGACCTAGTGGGCTTTTGTCCTACACTCCTTGTCAAGATCTTTGGTTTTACATCTTAAGTGTGAATTTTTGTACTTTTAACCAATTAACAAAGTTATGCTTATTGCTTATTGTAAAATGTAAATAATTTTAAAGCTTCAGATTGTTTTTTTCTCAGTTGATTTTTTTCCATATTCAGTATGACAAGTTGTTTCTTAGCAAATGTACATGACTTGTTTGAAATTTACAAAAACATTGGTAGAAAAAGTTTACTTAACTGTAAACTTTCTTAACAACAACTACACCAACAACAACAACATAAAACCCACTTCATCTTGTTTTTCTCTATCCTTAATTTGTCTTTTAAGTTTCTCCAAGTTAAAAAAAAAAACAAAAAAAAAAAAAAAACGCCTAAGATCAATGAAGTCTTTATAAATTTACTTTAAATTTTAACATGCATTGGCCTATTTCTATCATATTTCAACAATCTTTAGTCAAAATTCATGTTAAAGTTTATATATTGTTAATTAAATTATTTAAGATACCAAAAGACTCATTTTAGAAATAAACTAGAATGAAGTATAAGCAAAATGTGATATAAATTAAAAAGTTGTTACTTTCTTTCCTGATACTTTTTTTCCTAGCTGAAATTGTTACTTTTTTTCTGTTACTTTTTTTCCTGTTACTTTCCTTCCGTTTACCAATCATCACATATGGCCATTCCGTCTGATTTTACCCTTGAAAACGGCGCGACTACGATTACAACAGATCTCGATCGGCTGTAGTTACGAAGATTTATTCTACTTGACGCCGTCAACCGATAAATCTGAGTCAAACTTTTTTATTTAGTACAAGTCATACAAATTCATTGCGTTATGGAAAGCGGTAAAGAAAGTTAATTTGTTCAAGTGGCCGATGCAAAAAGGGGTTCAAGGGATTCAAACAAACCCCCATCTGTGGCCTAGTTGTGTCATTTTTACACAGAAATTCAAACAAAACTTTGTAATACTAGGAAAACGAATCTTCTCTCCCTTTATTGTACATTAGTACCCTTTTTATAGAAATCCTTCACCCACCGCCGTTTCACCCAACTTTCCAAAAAAATCTTAAAATATAAGCATTTCTGGGTTTGTTTACAGAAATGGTGCAACTACCGCTTTGTCAGAACTTTCATGAGTGCTGTAGTTACGAATGTTTGAAAACCAAAATACTTACTATGTTTCATACATAATTTTGAACTTTCTCTATGAATGACGTGAACATTGACTTAAAAAAAAAAATCAAGTTTACAAAGGAAGAATATTTGCGCTAAACCACGCACACGTGTTTTAGAGTCCCTCGAGCTAAATTGCGCAACTCGAGCGTCTATATAAGGCAAACCTTAGGCCATGTTTATTAAAAAATTTTAGGTAACAATCTTTCTAAACAAATACATTATTTAAAGAGACAAAAAACTAATTCTAAAAAGCTAAAAGATCCATCGTCGATGGCAACTTCGTTCAATAAGTCGGGCGAAATTGTCTAATCTCGGGAAGCTTATTAAGGGCTATTACGTAATAGATTCTTTAAATATCGATTGTTCATTAACGGGAAACATTCGTACAAATAATATTTAATTTTCTTTTTATCTTAAATTTAATTGAACGGTTGATTTTGAACCAGTTTTAATTGTCTTCTCGCAAAGAGATCTGACTCTTTTTGCCTACCAGTAATGCGCATGCGCGGGAAATTCTCAATAAAAATAATAACAATCAACTCTCCTATAATATCTATGTCGCTGTAATAAAAGTCTAGAAAATAAAAGGTTTTTCTTACACAAGAGGCCCAAAAGGTCCTGTATCGCTCCACTGACTTTAACATCTTCACACTTTCATTATACATTTCACGGTGAACAGGGAGGCTCTCAATAAACATCTGTATATTTAGAGTCCGTGATTTGAAGCTTACTCTGACTGAAAACAACACATTGAGGTCTCTTTAAAAGTATTTTGTAGTAATTTACTGAGTCTGGCCCACATTGCCCCAAAATACTCAATCACCATTAAGGCATAAAGATTCACAACATAAAGGTGATTGCAATAAGTAGCAATCCGAAAGTAAACATATTTTCGGGAACAATTTAAGGAAAGGTTGATCCATGGAATATCCATGCCAAGATTCAGTGATATAAGTCCAATCGATTGGAAAAGAGAAGGTTTTTTGAGATTTCAAAGCGATGAATTGGCCTCGCCCTGCAACACTCAGTAATATTTAAAGCCAATCAAAATTTTGCGACCAAATTTGGCGAAGGTGCATCTAAGGAATATTAATGCGAAATTTCATTGGATTTGGCCAAAAATGAGTGGGGAGAAGAAGATTTTCTTAGATTTTAAAGTGAAAAAAAAAAAAAAAAAAAAAAAAAAACGGCCTCCCTACCCCGCCCATATCTGGGGGGTCAATCAAAATTTCCTTAATAATTTTAGTAAAGGGACAGCCAAGGAACATGCATGACAAGTTTCATTGAAATTAGCCCAATGGTTAGGGAGGAGAAGATTTTTAAAGATTTTAAAGTGAAAATAAGTCCCGCCCTACCACGCCCATATTTAGGACAATCAAACTTTTTTAACAAAGGCAAATTGAGGATAAACCAAGGAAGATGTTTGGGAGGAGAAGATTTTTAAAGCCTTAAAGTATTTTGTAGTAATTTACTGAGTCTGGCCCACATTGCACCAAAATACTCAATCACCATTAAGGCATAAAGATTCACAACATAAAGGTGATTGCAATAAGTAGCAATCCGAAAGTAAACATATTTTCGGGAACAATTTAAGGAAAGGTTGATCCATGGAACATCCATGCCAAGATTAAGTGATATAAGTCCAATCGATTGGAAAAGAGAAGGTTTTTTGAGATTTCAAAGCGATGAATTGGCCTCGCCCTGCAACACTCAGTAATATTTAAAGCCAATCAAAATTTTGCGACCAAATTTGGCGAAGGTGCATCTAAGGAATATTAATGCGAAATTTCATTGGATTTGGCCAAAAATGAGTGGGGAGAAGAAGATTTTCTTAGATTTTAAAGTATAAAAAAAACCGGCCTCCCTATCCCGCCCATATCTGGGGGGACAATCAAAATTTCCTTAATAATTTTAGTAAAGGGGCAGCCAAGGAACATGCATGACAAGTTTCATTGAAATTAGCCCAATGGTTAGGGAGGAGAAGATTTTTAAAGATTTTAAAGTGAAAATAAGTCCCGCCCTGCCACGCCCATATTTAGGACAATCAAACTTTTTTTAACAAAGGCAAATTGAGGATAAACCAAGGAAGATGTTTGGGAGGAGAAGATTTTTAAAGCCTTAAAGTATTTTGTAGTAATTTACTGAGTCTGGCCCACATTGCACCAAAATACTCAATCACCATTAAGGCATAAAGATTCACAACATAAAGGTGATTGCAATAAGTAGCAATCCGAAAGTAAACATATTTTCAGGAACAATTTAAGGAAAGGTTGATCCATGGAACGTCCATGCCAAGATTCAGTGATGTAAGTCCAATCGATTGGAAAAGAGAAGGTTTTTTGAGATTTCAAAGCGATGAATTGGCCTCGCCCTGCAACACTCAGTAATATTTAAAGCCAATCAAAATTTTGCGACCAAATTTGGCGAAGGTGCATCTAAGGAATATTAATGCGAAATTTCATTGGATTTGGCCAAAAATGAGTGGGGAGAAGAAGATTTTCTTAGATTTTAAAGTGAAAAAAAACCCCGGCCTCCCTACCCCGCCCATATCTGGGGGGTCAATCAAAATTTCCTTAATAATTTTAGTAAAGGGGCAGCCAAGGAACATGCATGACAAGTTTCATTGAAATTAGCCCAATGGTTAGGGAGGAGAAGATTTTTAAAGATTTTAAAGTGAAAATAAGTCCCGCCCTGCCACGCCCATATTTAGGACAATCAAACTTTTTTAACAAAGGCAAATTGAGGATAAACCAAGGAAGATGTTTGGGAGGAGAAGATTTTTAAAGCCTTAAAGTGAAAATAAGCTCCGCCCTTCCACGCAAACACTGATTTAAAGGTCACCAAAATCTTGTGACCAATTTAGTTAAAGGGTCTCCCAAGGAACATCCATTCGAATCGGCCCTTATGGTTTCGGAGGAGAAGATTTATAAAGATATTAAAGTGAAAATAATCCCCGCCCTGCCACGCCCATATTAAGAGCAATCAAAATTTCTTTAATAATTTAAGAAGAGGTTCACCTGATGAACATTTCTACCAAGTTTTGTAAAAATACGCCCATTTGGTTTAGGAGGAGAAGATGTTAAAAGAAAAAAGTTTACGCACGCACGCCGGACGGACGCACGCACGGGCACATCGCCATAACAATAACTTGCTAGCCGTCGGTCAGTGAAGCTAAAGATAAAATAGAGATGCAAATTTATCATCTAATTTGCAGTGATATTTTTAATGTAGCATATAGGGTATGATGTTTAAACACGGACCCTAAATATTAGTATACATGTTTATTGAAAGTCCCTGGTTTAACATTACTTGTCAATTGTCACTTGTCGACAGAAACATCCTCGACCGTAAAAATCAAGTCTTTGAGAAAAGTTAAGTTAGAGCACAGATCCTAAATAAGAATTATATCACGGACCCTCAAATATACGTGTAGTTTATTGATAGTCCCTGATTATATTAGAGTCCCTGCTCAGAGACATAGATGGCTGTGCCTATGTCTGTGGTTAAATAAAAGGATAAAAACTTTTCAATAGTGCATCACAACTAGCCTACTTTTGTCTAAAGACAATCATAATGTCAGTCGAGCCAGGGACTCTCAACTGACTTACATTTAGGGTCCGTGGTCTAGCCGGGGATCGAACTCACAACAGTAACTGTATGGATTGATAGCCAAATGCTTACCCGACTGAGTATCTGGCCACAGCAACTGAAATATATCCCATGTCTGAAAGGTCGCAATTGGTGATATACTGTGTGAGGGCGCTTTCGAAATTTAAGCCGCTGATTTCGGGGGCGGAACCTCTATTTAAAAAAAAAATATCAAGAGGTACACGCCCTAAACTGCTCACTGATTTTCTTTTTTTTTTTTTGGTTCAGCGGAATACCCTGCCCTGCCGCACTGATTTGATGATCAAATAAATAAAACACGAACAATTTTTGAAAAGGGTCACCAAAGGAACGTTTCTGCCTAGTCAGTTTTGGTTGAAATCTGCCAATTGGTTGCCGGAAAGAATACGTATAAAGTTTTCAAGATCAGAAGAAGCCCCGCCCTTCCACGCCCTTATTTAGGGTTCAATCAATATCTCACGAACAATTTTTAAAAAGGGTCACCCAAGCAACCTTTCTTTCACGTCTTGTTTAATCTGCCTGTTGAAGACGGGAGACATTTAAAGGTTAAAGAGTCAAAATAAGCCCCTATTGCTTAGCACATATCTTGGATTCAATCAAAATTTCAAGCACAGTTTTATAATGGGTCACACAAGCTTTGGTTCAAATCAGCACATTGGATATTGAGGCGAAGATGTTTTAAAATAGGACGCCGATATTTTGGAAGGGGGGGCGGGTTTCCATCAAAATTTCAAGATCATTTTTTAAAAAAATGGTCGCGCAAGGAACATTCTCGCAAAATTTCAGTCATTGAATTGGCCCAACAGTTGAGGGGAAGAAGCTTTAAAAAAGTTGACGACGCACTGACGCACAACGGGCTACGAACGATGGACTCAAATGTGATCCTTATATTTCCCATTGAGCATGATGTGCACAGCTGAGCTAAAATACATGTTATATTTTTCGCGACCAGAGCAAGACAATATTGTGTTCCTGGGGATAGCAACTTGAAATGCATTCTAGATAACGCATGATCTTGTAACACGCAGTATATTTTCGGATGAACTCTTTTTTTTGTTTGTTTGTTTTGTTCTCTGGGTGCAAAGTTGTTAAAAATGTTACACAACTTAAACGATTCGAGAACGTGTTCATCTTTAAAACATGACCAGGAGCCCGTTTAACTGAACATCTTACGATCATTTTTTTCGTAAGTCAAAAATTTAAGTTTATTCTAGATTAGTTGCTAAATATGGAATTCTGTCATGCACCATCTCATTGGAATCGTCTTCTAAAGATGATTCCGATGAGATATTGCAAGACAGAATCTAACATTGAATGAAAACACCAGGTACGATTTATGATTTTGACTTACGATAATCTTTTTCGTAAGAAGTTTAGTAAAACGGCCCCCAGATCCATACATGTAGTCTCTGTATGATAATTTTTGTACCATTAATGGTGATTCTTATATTTGTGTCGATCCTAAATTGTACATTGGCGAAAACCGTAAGCTCTGTATTTATTAAATGGTTTCTTTATTCATTTTCATTTTTTTTCATTAATTTTATTTTACCTATTTCATTTACTTATTTGTTTTTATTTCGTTTACTTTTTCGTCCATTTTGGTCGACTTTGCTCCGAAAATGCAAATGATGCACAATTTGATGAATTTGCCACTCTGTAATAATTAAATTTTAGTTGCACGTGTACCAATCAAGATTCGTGCATTCTGGTCAGTGGCGGGTCCAGGGGAGTTTGGGGTATTCACACTACCCTTTTGTGAACTTATTATTTGAGCCGGTGCGTGCCATTTCCAACAATTGACATGTGTGAAAGGTGCAAAAATTAAGCAGCCTAGAAACTCCTTCAGTGTAATTAGAATATTGTCTGACTGTCTAAACATCATTTGAGACATTATCTATCTACCAAGTGCATAGTGAAGTCTTTGATCAGACTGTGCCAATGCACAGGCTGGCCAGAGCCTTTGCTTTACGCACTTCTGAAATTGTTGGAAATGTCACTCACAGGCTCATTTCATTTGTATGCAGAAATTCAGTCAATATTGCGCAACATTAATAAAACGACCCCTTATTTCGATATGTTCGAACCCCCTTAACAGAAATTCTGGATACACCGCAGCTGGCTGAGCGAAATATAAATTCAAACTCTAATTCCTTTATTGGTTTAAAAACCCAGCTATTGCTAGGATTGTCATCAAGAACAAACATATGTGACAAACATACAAGACAGCTTATCAAAAAGGTATATATCAGCTAGGTATATAATCTATGAACTGATATTAGATACTTGCATACATATCAAGAGCCAGAAATATATACATGTAGTTTCATGCCGAAATGAAAAGAATTTAGCACACTCAGCTATTTTGTTAACTTACTATCGTGTTATTCGGTCATCGTTCTCCCCTGTCCCGCGCTATCGTCATCGTAATTTCATGTAATCGCCATCGTACTGTCGTGTTGTCCTGTAATCGCAGGTCTATTTTATTTTTTTACATTATTGTTATCGTACTATCCTGTTATCCGGTCATCGTTCTCCCTGTCTCGCACTATCGTCATCGTAATTTCGTGTAATCGCCATCGTTCTGTCGTGATATCCTGTAATCGTACTTTTGTCTCTTGTGTTATTGTTACCGTACTATTGTGTTAATGCCACCGCACTCTCGTTTTATCTGATCACCGTACTTTCGTCTATAGTGTGATCGTTATGATTTTGTCGAGCTATACGATGAATTATCGTTATCGTACTCGTCTCCCACGTCATCGTAGCCTACATGATCGAGCTATCGTTCTATTACCATCGGATCACCTGTTATCCGAACATCTTACTTTCGCCTCTGGCGTTATTGATATCGTTACATCGAGCTATCGTCTCGGGTTATCGTTATATCGAGCTATCGTCTCGGGTTGTCGTTATATTGAGCTATTATCTCGGGTTATCGTTATCCGTTATATCGAGTCATCATCGTTCTATAAATGGTCTCCTTTGCGCTCGTTCTCGTGCGCTTGCTACCATTATTCTATCATAGTATCTGCCGTATCATCGTTCTCACTTCTCTCGAGTCCTCGTCATCAAACTCTCGCGATCTCACCATCTTACTCTAATTTGTTATCGAAATTCGTACTCACACATGGCTTAAAATCTCAAGTTGAAACATCTACGCAATCGCAGTTCTACATCCACGCTATATAAAAAAAACAACTGATTCAATAAGGACCCAAACGGTATTCGATAACTGAATATCTCTCTACAAAAGGATTTAGTTAGGGTTTTTCGCAAGTAGATGTAGATCTGCGAAGTAAATAGACGCTATAAAAAGGCGAATTTCGGTATAAAAAGTTCAAAATAGTTCAAACAGGTTTTTGAATACAATCACTATTGGTTTTCCCTTAACTTTGTCTGCATATAACTAAAACGTTCCGGCGCTAAAGGATCGTAAGAGCCTATACAAAGTATAGGCGCTACGATTTTTTAGCACCGTAGCGTCGATTTACGCATTTTGACGATAAGTATAAGCACTTACGCTCTTTAAGCATCGGAACATCGATTTACGCTTTTTGACGATACGTTTAAGCACTTGCAGTGCCGGAACGTCGATTTACACAACTTGACGATAAATATAAGCACTTCCGCTCTTATAGCGCCGAAACATCGATTTACACATTTTAAAGATCAGTATTTCGTCGACGCCAACGATTTATAGTAACACTTACGCTGTTTCAGAGCTGGAACGTCGATTTACGCATTTTGGACTGATAAGATTATTCGGGTACGTCGAGGAAAGTGATAACCTACTGGATTTCGAAAAGTGATAATTCTTTATGACATACAAATCTCCTTTTCTGACGAGTGTATACAGTGATAGGTGACGGGGATTTCGTATCTAAGGACCAATAGGCCTGGTTAAAGATGGTTATCAAATTCAGTATATAACTATCTTAACATTTCATATAATGCCTTAACAACCGTGTAGGTACATTTTGACATCATTAATTTAACTTTGAAAAGGACTAATTACGAGGGTAAGTAAATTTAACATATTCATTTTATTTTGTCAAAATAAGCATTTCATTTGTCAGGAGGCAGTTTATTTGAAACATCTTTTGAACGTTTTTTATGATTTATAATTATGTATATATAGGTCATATTTACGAGGAAAAACATGGAAAAGGATGAAAAATGGCCTGTGATCTAGATACATGTACGTGTTTTGATTAAGTTAAAGAATTTTGGCGAATAAAAGCGATAAGAAAGGGATTGAAGTTTCTCGGTGCTCGAGAGAGTTTATGAAAGATAAGGACTTCTTTTGTCGGAGATAATTAAGCTTTATATAGACATATATTTCTGATTTATATTATATGCATTTTAGAAGAAACCTTCTACCGAAGCAATTTCTCCCAAGAAGTGTCGGGTATTGATTATTTTTATGTGTTTTTACCACTCCTTCAATAAAATTTCAGACATATTACTGCTATTGGAGTACCCAGCCAGGGGCTTCTTGCATGTGCTTCTTACGTTTGTCGATCCCGTTCCCCTACGCGGTGACAAGGTCACCCTGTTTCCCCCACGGTGGGTTGAAACGTGGTTGCAGTGGAATATAGTGTAAATGGGAGTTATATCGCGTAAATTGTCAAAAATGAATTACAACTACATGTGTATACCTATCGTATCCGCGATTTTAAAGCAAAATCGATAAGCAATCAAGAATTGAAAATTAAACTTTAGAAACAATTTAAGTGTAAAAGCAAGATGACTAAGAAATAATGCTTCTATAAGTACATACACGTGTGCGGTTCAAAATTACGATTCAAGAGATCTTAAAGATGTAAGAAAATAACGTGTTGCTCATGCTCAATCGAAAACGATAAAGCAATGACATATTGACATATTGACAATATGCCTAGGATTTTGGCAATGATATTGCCAATGTCCTAGCAAGTAAGAAATATATTGACCCGACATTGTTGTAAGTGATGTTAGCAATAAATTATACTAGTAAGGGTGAGTGACACTTTATCTTTGGGGTTATTTAAGGTGAATAGTTACATTTAAGAACATCGTGAAATTGACATATGAATGATTTTGGAAATATTTTGGAATGAAATTGAATGAGTATATAGTGCAAAATTCGAGCGAAATAAATGGGAGGTAATCCAATAACGCTAATTTTGTTCAAAATGAACAAAATTAGCTATATTTATTACCTCCCGTTAATAAAATATGCATACAAACTCTACGAGTAGCTTTCTATGGCTTCACGAGCACATGATACGCTTTCAAAATTCAATAATGTCGGTGAAATCGTTTTTTTTTCTATCGAATTTTATTTTGAATGTGGTTTGATCTCATCACTTTAGTGATTTTGGAGCGTTTTTAAATGGTTTGAGTGAGTGTTTGGAAAGAAGAAATGGAGCGCTGATTGAGTGAATTAGAATGCTTATGATTGGAATGGCAGTCAATTTCACGAAGTTCTTTACTATACTGTTATATGCATTACCCCTTATATTGCGGAAATTAAATTTGGTTTCAAAAAAAAAAATACCAATTGAGATGTAACTTCAACCACCCTAGCCAAAATTTCTTCAAATTCATGTTTTAGAAAGTAGCTAGTGAAGGGTAAGGTTAGACCTCACATCTGTGCAGGCTGATCTAAGTCTACCAAAGCTTTATATACAGCGGGAAATTAAAGTGATCATTATGAGAATGGATAAAGTAGTGTTTTTTTTTCAAATATTATTGGGTCATTGATCTTAAAACTGAACAAATGATCCGCGAGATAACATTCCATATAATATTTTTTATGATATCACACGGATATTTTTAGAACGTTGACATAATGCGGTTATTTTTAGAAAGCTTGCTTTTCTGTTAGCAACAACGACGAAAACTAGGCAAATAGAGGTTATAAGACAAATACAATACGTACTTAGTGCATTGTATGAAAAATATCTAACTCGGTTGGTGGAATCGGTAATTGTCTCGGCATAGTCTCGACAATTATCAATTCCACAAACCTCGTTAGATATACTTTTCATACAAAACACCAAGTACGTATAATATATATCATCGTTTGTTCAAATACTGAAATCCGGCGCTAAATAGATGATAATTTCAGCGTGTCATCGTTCCAGGGCAAGTTTTAGTAACAATGTTTTGATGATTCACTCACGTTAAAATCACCAAAATAATTCCTCGAACCCCCTCCCTTTTTTTTCGCTGCCGGGGATGAGGGTTCGTTGTGAATTTTCTTTTTACTTCCTTGCCATCCTCTATCCAATAAAATCTGTTTTATTTCATTCAGGTTTAGTCTCAATTTTCGTCGATGAATATTTCTTGATCAGCCAAAAAATAATATCACATACGAATGACACGGGGATATTTCTAATTTTCCTCTTAGATTCAAATGTATTCATACCAAGGTGTACATTTATTCATTCACATAAACGTTGAACTGATTTCGATCTTGGTCGTGTCGTGATTCTGTGTACGTCTGAAGTTTTCATGAACCAGCAATTATATAGAGGATAATCGTTTGTTTCAGTGTAAGATCGATTTATATTTCATTGAGTGAACAACAAAAGCTATATTTTCACGAGTGGCAGAGCCACGAGTGAAAATAAAGCTTTTGTTTTTCACGAAATGAAATATCAATCGATCTTACTCGAAAAACAAACGATTATTCTATTTCTTTAATGCAAAAATGAGACAAAATGTGAAATTTCTAGGACATATTTTCGTATAGCGCGTCATTTTGCACGTGATTGCTATGTAACGTTCATTGTGACGTCACTTATTTCGCCTCACATAGATGACGTCAGATAGGGCGAAATGCACAAAAGCAGGGTATAAAATTTTGATAATTTCACTGCTTTTGCGGTGAAATTATCAAGTGATAATCTACCGTTATTTCTCGATAAAACACCGAAAAGCATTTAAGAATAAGATCTTAACTAACTGTCATATAACGATTTTTTATGCCCCTCTTCGAAGAATAGGGGGTATATAGCTTTGCACTTGTCGGTTGGTCTGTCCGAATCGTAGACCGTTTTTTTTTCTCCGGAGCATATCTCAAAAAATATGCAAGCTAGAATCACGAAACTTTACAGGTGTATAGTTTTCATTGAAGAGAAGAGCAGTGCATAAGAACCGTAACTCTGCTCATCATATTGTGTGAGTTATTGTCCTTTGTTGATTGACAAAGAATGGGCTATTGACCTGCTTTTATGGGGGCATAAGTGTTTTACAAACATCTCTTGTTTTATTAGCTTTGATGGGATAAATACGAGGCGATAGAATTGCTTTTTTTGCACCTCTGCAAATCTCTGTGCACGACAATTACAACATTTAGAGAATTTGACTTGCGCATACTATTGTAACTTATCGCCCAGTCAAACAAGTTCAGAAATCATCTTATTGAAATTAACAAGGGAAATTATTTAGGAATTATTTCCGAATGAAATGGAATGTGCGCGAGGAGCGAGTTTTGAGTGACATTAAATGGTAATCCAATATTACTAATTTCGAAATTGTTTTACCTCTCTAAAATAAAGTCTGAGTCTATTCGTGTTTATGTGTCATCAAGGGCCAATCAGACGCTACCGAATAACACCCACACCAGACATTCGGAACATCGCTCGGCCATTTCCGTAAACTGCAACAGACCTCGGATGTATGTAAGGCGGATGGATAAGTAACAAAATTGTGCATTTTGTTAGGCGGAAACAGTGTAAGAAAAACTAGCACTGTAGATTTATATCTTTTACAGTAAATAACGGCTGAAAAATCTTAATTTTTGAAAATGACGAATCATTCTCAAAAATTAAGTTTTTTCAGCCGATATTTAAGAATTTAAAGAGATTTATATAAGGATACGATGGTTTCACTTCAGTGACTTAAACGAGTAGCGTTGGCGACGTCGAATGTTTTCACTCACAGTTTCGAGGGCTTACGCCGTTTTGACTGACGTCATCGAGTTTTTCCAAGGTTTTCCCGTACGTTTTAAAAATAGTTCGTCTGTGTACATCCGAGGTTGATCGTGAGATTGGCCGAGTGGTATTCCGAATGCCACACCAGACAATAAAATCGTGAAAAGTTTTGATCGATTCGAATAAAATGTCGACATTTTCCAACGATCTCGGAGTGTTTTGAACGATTTTGGAACGATTATGATTGGTTTCAGAGAGTGTATTGAATAAACGAGCGGGGCTTTGAGCGAGCGATTTGGAATGATTTTGAATGAGTTTGATATCAATTTCACTATGTTACTAACTGCACATCCGTAATGGCTACTTAAAATGCAGTCATCTTACGACAACGTTTCTTCGATATGACCCATACCTTTATATGATTTGGTTCCCTACGTGTTCGATTGGGACTAAAGATTTTGGTATTAACAACTCGGTAGTACTAAGAATAGTACATGTCGAAGTCGGCCAATATGTTCATGATACTTGTATAAGAAGATTTTGCGGGGTGAGCCGCGAAGTGTAATTTCATAGATTCCCGAGCTCAGTTTTGAAAATACACCTATAGTACATACCTAGTTATTCAACCCGCGCTATTATAAGATTAAATAAGATTAAGAGCAGGTCACTAGAATAGAAGTGAGATACTACCCTTAAATACTTCAATCTATTTCTTATCCGATTAACAGGTTGGAAAGTCATGAAAAATTCGAACCAATTTTAATAACTTGAAAATCAGGTGGTTGCAACAGGACAACTGCTGTCGAGCCCTCAAAACTTTGACCATATCCCCGGATATGTCTTATTTCAACATTCGGTCTTGATGTTTGTCATTGACGTTGGGGTTATGTCAAAATTACTTTCAAAGTTACTAAAGCCTATAACTGCCGTTTTAACTAAGAACTAAAAGGACTGATAGACGGACTATCGCACCCACACCGATGCGTCATTGTGGCAACCATGCCTCGGTCACCGCAGGTGAGTTCGCAAATAAATAAATAAATAAATAAATAAATAAATAAATAAATAAATAAATAAATAAATAAATAAATAAATAAATAAATAAATAATAAATAAATAAATAGATAAATAAATATATATATATAATAAATAAATAAAAAGAAATGATATACATGTAGTCACTTTTTTTATTTTTTTCACAAAACTTGATGTTATATATTTGGACCAATTGAAATATTCTTCTAAGAGACTTTATTTGGAGTGCGAATTGTTTTGATCGGGTGAGACTGAGCCGATTGCGCAGTTTGACAAAAAAAAAAAAATTCTCGTTTTTTAAGATTCTTAGAGGGCAGAGGGATTTTTTGTCTTCAGGTTTTTCTAGTGCATCGTCTAAGACAACTGGCGAGTTTACTTTTATCCTTATCGTAGGAAAAAGAGTTTTTTTTACCAAAGATTAATTTATTGGTTGGTTTATGAATATACTAATATAATACATTTTCAAAAATATTAAGGGAGATCTATACAAAATATCACAGATGCAAATTGACATAAAGATAAAAGATATCACAGCTAGAATTACCAATTATCACGATTAGTAATAGGTTGGATAATATTTAACAATATTTACGGTAAAAGAATGATCAATAACTGCATGGTTGCTCGATAGGTTGGTGGTAAGATAATATAACCAGTTGATAGTATTTCGACTCCTTTGATATTTCAAACCCGGGACTTCTCTGTCCCAAATAAAGTGCCCTCCTACGTTACTATAAAAGCTAACTAGGCAGATGGCTGCGCAAACTCTCCTTCTACACAACCCGGCTACAAGTATCATATATGTATGTGACCCGTCACACAACAAAAGACCATCAGGAAACGCCGTAAGATAAATATTTGAAAAAAAGGTTGGTGCCAGTGCAGGTCAACCACAGGTCACAATTCAAATTTCCCTTCTCGGGAAGGTAAATTGATTATCCTAGATTCAGAAAATGGGAAAAGCGCGAAAAGTTTCGACCCTAGTCAGTCTGCGCAGGCCGCGCAGTCTGACTAGAGTCGACACTTTACGCACAACCCAAAATATTCTATTATCGCCCGACGGGTTACAACGCACATAGGATTACCTATGAAAGTTAAAATTTTAAATGCAACTTATTTCCTATGGGGTCCTATATTCACGTAATGGGATCACTAGGCCAAGGGTTTGAAATTATTTAATTGTCAAAGCTTTAATCTGTATTAAACATAAAAAGATTATATATTAAAAACTATCACCTACTGGTCGTGACGTTATTTTGTTCGACATCTTACAAAGGCTTTTCATAGGTCACGGAATTTCATACGAATACTTACAAAGTCGGACATTTTTCTCTTCTTTCAGAAAATGGGTTTTATTTTAGGAGAAATTATTTAAAGTAAAACGAGTTTTAAGCACCCTCTGGGTGAATTCTTTATCAAATACATTTGTTTTTCGTTTTATTGCATATTGATATATAGTGTCAAACCTGCCTTAAGCAAGCACCTAAGGGACATTCAAACAGTGCTTGCTTAAGACAGGTACTTGCTTAATACAGGTCAATTTCAGAGTAATTTGTTCATTTGGCAACTCAGTGGCCGCTTGTTTAAGGCAGGTTGCTTGCGGAATACAGGTGGCCGCTAAGACAGGTTTGACTGAAACTTACCAGAATCGATTCGTCTAGACGATCCTTGTGAGTTACAACGACATAAGATTAAGTAAGTTACGAAACTGGGTATGGGTGTGTCTGGCTATCCGTAAACTGAACGTTTCTTTAGGCAGCATTCATGTATGTGACCCGTCAGGCAAAGAGAGACAATTTGGGCTGCGTGTGACACCCTTGGCTGATCATAATGAATTCGGCGTGTATGTTTTACTCAACTTCTAACCAAAAATTTAATCGTTAGTCAAAATCACAAATCGTACCTGGTCTTTTCTGCATAGTTAGATTCTGCCTTGCAATATCTCATTGGGATCGTCTATAGCTGACGATTCTAATGAGATATTGCATGGCAGAATTCCATATTTATTTACTTCTGTACAAGCTATTTAAATTTTTGACTTACGCAAAAAATGATCGTAAGATGTTTAGTAAAACAGGTCTCTGGTACCTACCGGTACTACGTTTCACATACGACTGACCATGATTTCGGCAAAACTGTGATAGCAGTGGAATCGTTGTGCATGCGAGACTGGATAGAGGCGGGGGGGGGGGGGGCGTGTCGACACAGCAAGGACTGGACAGGCGGTCTCTTTTCGCACGATGAAATTTTTAGACAAGGCTATCATGCAAAATAGGACCATAAGAACACCAGGTAGAGTGTCAACTAGTTACAGATTAGTCCACCACCGTTCGAGCAGTGAATGCATTTGAAAAACGGGGGCGTATAAAATTTAGTTTGAATTGTCGTTAGACATTCATAAAATGAGACAAAGGCGAAAAGTGTTGACCCTGATCAGCTAGTACGGTCTGATTATGACTATCTGGATACTGCGATAAGAGTTGACCCCAGTCGGTGTGCGCGGGTTGCGCAGACTGACTAGGTCAAAACCGTTGGCACTTACCTGATTTTCTGCAAATACAGAGATTACTCTGCTTTCTAATTTGATGGTGTTGGCAATGCGACTTCTGTTTGACCTAGGCTTGATCCGATCACTTTTCAAAAATTTATTTCACGGAGTTCCCAGATGGTCCCATTTAGCCTGACGGATCACAAATATATACAGAATACAGCGCTGGAGGTCATCAAATAACCACATCCTTAAACATCCTTGATAAGGCGCCCGAAATATATCAACCGATTGAATGATAATTGAATGAAACATGCAAATCGTGATTTGCTACCATTAATTATACTCCAATCCCTTCTATATAAATGTTAGTTTATGTCGTTTCTTTCTAATATTGTATTTGAGTGATTGAATTTCAACTGTGCTGTGCATAAGAATCGTATTCTTGCCTTTCGCTTGGTTCATTTAAGATAGTAAGATTTTATCAATTGACCGACAGCGCGCGTGAGCATTTACGTAAAAATCATTTTCCAAAAAAAAAAAAAAAAAAAACAACAAAAAACCTATTGGCTGTATTTCAATCAAATTTCGCGGAACTTCTTCGCGAGTAAACATTTTACCTGTATCGCATTAAAGTTTGGGTGTGGGTGATGAAAATACAGTACACAATCATATTGTGCGAATTTCATCAATTCAGTATGTTTTTTTTCGACAGCATAAATCTAAGTTTTTAATTCAAGGCCTTTTAGCACTTTGATCTTGGATTATCTGTTCAGCCGGAAAATATCAAGGAAGTTCATTAAGTTCATATTCTTTACATCCTGAATGAGATCATAATTCACATATAGTCCTTACAATTGTTTTCCCAGAAAATCTAATTATTTTCTACCTGCGAACAAGGATGTCGAAATCAGAAATGCTTTATTTTGTCAAAGGTGATCACTGAAGGGTTCATGGGGTTAAGCAGTGAAGAATAAGGGCCTTCTTCTCAAAATTTATTCCACCGCCTCGTCATTTTTGTCACTTTCTGGCGAAAGCTCGTAAGATGTAATATCTAATAAATCTAAGAAAAATCATCTTATTACTTGGCCAGGTGGGCACCAAGAAGTCGTAACAACAGTTTTGTTGCGACATTCCGCTCTCCCATTAAGGAATATGATGAGAAAATTACATTTTCAATTCAAGTCCTAACACCAAGTCCCCACCCCCTTGAGAAAATTCTGGATACATATATGGGGTAGCTTGATGATTTTTTTCACTTAAATACCCCTTGTTTACCTCGGTTTGATCTAATCTCTTTTTGAAATAGTTTGGTGACTTTTTAGCTTAACAGATTGTTGGAAGTGCGATGGAAATATGCCTATCCTTGTATGAATAAATGTATCCGAAAGAAGAGTTGTAACCGATCCGGTAAAAGGGCCATCTTGGAACTTCGCCAAATAAATATTTTTCTGAAAATATTTTATTGGCTCCAGTACAGCCCTGCGTTCAGGATCACCAAACGGTGCACCAGTTTTCTAATTATACCCCGCTTTGCACGTGCGCTTGCGGGCAAAGCGGGGTATAATTGGAAAACTGTTTGCGCCGTTTGGTGATCCTGAACGCAGGGCTGGCCAAGCGGAGGCCAAATTTAACCAATTTATTACAGGAAGGTAGAATGATCATTCTAGATTGTAAAATAAAGCCAAGTACAGAAAGTTTCGAACCTTGTCAGCCTGCTCAATCCACGCAGACTGACCAGGGTTGACGCTATACAAACTAAACAGACGGTTCCTTTGCGTCTGACGGGGAACATTTTTAAAGGAAAAATCTACGTTATAAATATGTTTACAAACACATCGCATATCTGTATCCAAAAATCTTTAATTAATGATGATGGAAAGTATTAAATAATTATCGTTGGATCACTGGCGCATTATTTCAGTGAGTTTTATTTCTCTTGCGACGCCATTTATATCAAGATGTCGCCGAAGTCGTCGTTTGTTGTCTGATATCATTTTTTATGAGTTTGTTGTTTATGAATTTGTTAGTCAATTTTAACAAATTAATGATGCGGGTGGTATAATCCATTACTGTTCATCACACAATCGAAAGCCCCTTTGTAATAGATTCCTTTGTTCTCAAATCATACGAATAATCGCCGAGCTAAAATTCCAATTCAAAGTTTTTTCTGTGTTTTTGTTCCGTGTTGCCCTGCATCAATATTATCCCTATTTTTGATACATTATCAATTATCGCAGTAGGCCTATAGATAAACAACTGTTTGGATTTCACTCTTAAATCCTTAAACCTTTTGTTATCTGTATGTAAATGGGCTACAGCTAACGACATCCTGAGTGATTTTGGAATGAACTTGAATGAGAGTGATGAGTGAGTTTTAGGTGAAATTAAAGGGAGGTAATCCAATACCGCTAATTTTGTTCAAGATGTACAAAATTAGCGATATTCATTACCTTCCTTTAATAAAATATGTACTAAAGTTCTATAAATAGCTTCCTTTTTCTCAAAGAACCAATCAGACGCTTCAATTTCAATTATTTTTCTATTTATATTCATTTTAATTGTAGCTATTGAAAATATCCCTTTTCGGTCATTTTTAGGCGTTTTTTAGTGGTTTGAGTGAGTGTTTGGAATGAATGAATGAATGAATGAATGAGTGAGCGTTTTAGAATGGTTTTGATTGAGGTAGATGTCAAGTTCACGATGTTGTTCCGTAAATACCACGAGTAATGTGAATAGTGTACATTCATCTGGAACCTGTAAGGCAAAGCTTATACACGATCATTCATATTGACAATAATACCGTTAAAAAATTATTGCCATTTATATTGACTACGATATTTTGTCTATGATATTGCATCTAATTGGATCGCCTTATACCAATGTCGTTAAACATAAGAGGAATAAAGAAAAAAAATGGCTGACATATTACAAACGTATAATTATGTCTCTGTTTCTATTCAACTATTTGGGCTACAAAAATGAACAATTTTCTCAGTAAAATTCTTAATTTCGACCAATAATAATTCAAAAGAGATTCGGGCTTCCTAAAAGTTTAAAGTTTTCTAAAGCCGGTAACACCCCCTTCCTATTTTTTGTGTTTTCTTGTTGGGTACATTTCAAACTTACTTTAACCCTTTCCTGTTTTACAAAATTATGGACCTGTCCAAATTCAAAGGCCGTTTTGCAGACGAAAATTTAAAGTGGATTTAATTTGAAAAATAACCATTCAGTAGGGTTGAAAATAGTGTGGAAAAAGAAGAAATTGCTTGTCAGAAGCAATTTCTTCTTTTTTTTTTCACAATGTTTTCTCGATCATAAAATCACAGGCACGTAAAGATCAGGGAATAAACAGCAAAAGGTTATGCAAGTTTAATTGAAACTCTATATTTTACGATAAACTGCAGCATGAATCCATTGTCCAGATTTGACTAATAGGGATGAATTCACAAAAAAAAAACCAACTTTAAAGTTTCTTAAGGAAGTGGACCCGTAATAGTTCCACAACACTTATGATCTTTCACACTGTTGACCGAGGTTTCCTGGTAAAAATCGTTAGGAAACCTCGGTTAACACTGTTCAAGTTCATTACTATTACGGGTCCACTACCTTAATAGCGTCCAAACGCTTTTTGGCGATCAAAACCTCGAAACAACAGTTTGAATGATCATGATATGAATATGTAGCATGCCCTAAACTCTTACTTATTCAACGGCAGGATTTCTACAAAGGGCGTCCGAATACAAAAATTCCGAAAGGGCTTTATGTCTACGGAATCCTTTTAAAATCAACTTCATAAAAGAATGAAAGACTGTTTAAACAGTCTTCAATTATTCTATGAGACTGATCTTCACATACATCTATCCAAAACCAAGAGTAGCTAATCCAGAAACTATTACAATATTTGCACAAAAACACGAGAATAGCTAAAACATTTAAAGCAGGGGCTTAAGAGTCTTAAGAGCGGACGCTTATTAGCCTAACTATTGAGTTCTTGCGACTCTTTTTTTATTGACGCCGTACCAAAACCCGGAGGTTCGTTTCCCTAATATTAACTAATTTTGATTGGAATTCCCCATGATTCGAAAATAAATAGGGCCCAGAGGGGGTTCTTTTGAACCCCCGAAACCCCTCTTGATCTGCCACTGCTATTTTCCAACGAATGGGAAAAGGTTCAACTTATATAAGGTACATTTATTTATAATGATGTATAGCTTTATACCCGAGATAGGCGAATGCCTTACTTTATACGTTCTCGTTTGGTGAATAAGATCGTTTGAACGTCAAAAAGGTATGGGCACAGAAATAAATTTCATTTAATATTGATTTGTTATATAATAATTTTGCTCATTTTGCTTAACATTTTGTACTGTCGAGTGGAAATATTGACTTAACTTTTTCAAAGACGTTTCTTTTCCGAAAAGACAATTTTTTTCAAAATATTGTAAACTTTAAATTGTCGTCTGCAACACATTCGAGTTTGGGCCATTCTAACATTGATTAAAAGAATGATCATTATAGGTTTCAGAAAAAATAGTTTAAAGTTTTCGATACATTTATGGTTTCAGGGCCCGTTTAAATACTTCTTAAGAAAAAAATAATCGTAAGTCAAAAAGCACAAATCGCACCTGGTGTTTTCATTAATTCTTAATTAATTCTGCCTTGCAATATCATATAAGAATCGCCTTTAGAAGACGATTTCAATGAGATGATGCATGAATAAATTCCATATCAAGTTCCTACTGTAGAAACAATTTTAAGTTTTGACTAACGCAAAAAATGAGCTGTTTAGTAAAACGAGCCCCAGAATCCGCGCAGCGTGACCAGAACCTATGTTTTCGCAAGACGATCTGAACGATTTTTAATTATAGGCCTACATACCTAAAAGCTAATTTAAAGGTAGTAGACCCGTAATAGTTTACGTAACGTTTTGGAAGAAATGAAATTTAACAATGTTAACCTCAGTCAACACTGTGAAAGATCATGATTTCCGAAATGCCAGTTTTTTCATTATCTCTCCTTTTTTAAGCAACCTTTCTTTAAAAATGATCATCTGTAACTTATTTCTTATTTTGTTTTGGGCATGTCTAAAATAATGTCCTGTTTTAAAAGGGTTTAATCACGAAGGACGTTTATTTGAAGGAAGTATGAAAGAAACCCTGCTGGGTATTATTTTCAAAACCCAAATATAACCGAATACCTGTTCGAACACAATCTTTCTAAATCTTAAATATTTCACCGAAATATCAAGATGATGTAAACTTAACACTATCCTGATTGACTGCCGACAAGTAATATCGTAACGACAGCTTTGACGAAATTAAGTTACTACAAATTTCCCTCAAATCAACGAATTCTGTATCTACAATAACAGGGATCAGTGCAAGACTTTTGTAAGTGCCTTTTAATCAAAGGCACTTACAATAGTTTTGCGCTGACCTCTTGAAATAATGTTTACATCATAAATTTCTTTTACTTTGTTTAAACCTAATAATTTGGTAACTGCTTATATTATGTGTGAACAATATTTGTTTGAATAGGGCTTACCGCCACTTTAAACAGAATTTCATATTGAGGCAGCTTGAGTAACTCTTCGGGAACTCCGGTGTTTCCTCTTAAGAATGATGCTACAACTACATCCTTTCAAGGTCTCCTGCTGTCGTAAATTATTCTTCTCACCACACGAAAAACCTATTCACATCGTAAATGAGAGACAGATTCATATTTAATTCCGATTAGGTATGACACAAAATTTTCAACCAATCAATAGAGTTTTTGCGGAAGTTGTTTTTGAAAACTAAATTATTGAGCCATGAAACTACAATCTAAATATTCAATACAAGATATTAGGAGTTCATAGTGGTACTAAACCCCGGTTAAAATATTTTTCTCCACTTCTAATCATATAATTCATCTATTTACAGGTTTCGATTCCAACCATCATGGACACTCACGCAAACCACGCCCACAATCATCATCATCACCACCACCACCATGAAATTATGACGACAGAAACCACGACCACAAACACCGTACATTCTCACCACGACCATCACCACCATTCCCACCACGACCTACATTCACACCATAACCACCATGGCGCGCATAATATGGTAAGTAGGCTGACAAGCAATGCTAGATGGATTTTTGAATTTCATAACTTTCAAAATAAGTAAATTTGATAGGGTTAATGATTTGGAAATAAAATAAAATCATCACCATCATCACCATCACAATCACCACCATAAGATGATGACGACATAAACCACGACCACAAACATGGTACATTCTCACCACGACCACCACCATTCACACCATAACCACCACGGCGCGCATAATATGGTAAGTAGGCCTACAAGCAGTGCTAGAGGGGATATTTTGAATTTCATAATAGTCAAAATAACATCATGAATTTGAAAAGATGAATGGTTTTCGAAGATTTCGGAATGAAATTGAATGTGTTAGAGGAGCGAGTTTTGTATGAGATTAAAGGGGAGTCATGCTATATCGATCCGAAATTATAGATGTTTTATTATCCCCCCTTTGAAAAAGGGTATTTCTTCAATAAAAACGATTTGCGAGTCTTTCTTCGCAGACGCTTTCAAATAAAACAGCTCATAGAAACGAGGATAGATTTGTTCGGTTAAAATGAAGTTTTGAAGCATTGTGAACAATTCAGGGGGTATTTCGAAGCGTTTGGAATGAAATGAGTGAATATTTGGAATTAATGAATAGAGCGTTGAATGAGCGAATTAGATGGGTTTGGATTGGAAAGAGTGTCAATGTAATGATGGTTCTTGTTGTAAATTAAAGAACGAAGATTTTATGACTGACGCATCTAAAATACGATATATAAACGACGAACGTAGTCGCGCAAATTTTCTTAAATGACTTCCTCATTAGTTCGAAATGATTCAATTGAAATTGTCCCACTTTTAATACGCCCGTCGAAGACGGGGCGTATAATGGGATCACCCGTGACGTCCGGCGGCATCCACTTCTTTGTCCGGAGCATAACTCTGTCACTTGAAGTCCGATCGACTTCAAACTTGGCAATTGTATTCTTCTCATCATTGCGGAGTGCAGTGCACAAGAACCATAACTCTACCTGGCCTATTTTTTGAGTTATTGCCCTTTGTTGTTTTTCACACTAGAATCTTGTCCAGAGTATATCTCTAAAAGTATTATAGCTAGGATCATGAAACTTCATGGGTGTATATATCTCTCCAAGGGGGAGTACAGTGCACAAGAACCACAACTCTACCTGGCCTATCTTTTGAGTTATTGCCCTTTGTTGTTTTTCAGACTTGAATCTTGTCCAGAGTTTATCTCTTAAAGTATAATAGCTAGGATCATGAAACTTCATGGGTGTATAGATTTCACAAAGGGGGAGTGCAGTGCACAAGAACCATAACTCTACCTGGCCTATTTTTTTAGTTATTGCCCTTTGTTGTTTTTCAGACTTGAATCTTGTCCGGAGTATATCTCTTAAAGTATCATAGCTAGGATCATGAAACTTCATGGGTGTATAGTTCTCACCAAGGGGGAGTGCAGTGCACAAGAACCACAACTCTACCTGGCCTATTTTTTGAGTTATTGCCCTTTGTTGTTTTTCATACTAGAATCTTGTCCGGAGTATATCTCTAAAAGTACAATAGCTAGGATCATGAAACTTCATGGGTGTATAGATCTCACCAAGGGGGAGTGCAGTGCACAAGAACCACAACTCAACTGGCCTATTTTTTGAGTTATTGCCCTTTGTTGTTTTTCAGACTTGAATCTTGTCCGGAGTATACCTCTTAAAGTATAATAGCTAGGATCATGAAACTTCATGGGTGTATAGATCTCAACAAGGGGGAGTGCAGTGCACAAGATTCATAACTCTACCTGGCCTATTTTCTGAGTTATTGCCCTTTGTTGTTTTTTCAGACTTGAATCTTGTCTGGAGTATATCTCTAAAAGTATAATAGCTAGGATCAAGAAACTTCATGGGTGTATTGATCTCATCAAGGGGGAGTGCAGTGCACAAGAACCACAACTCTACCTGGCCTATTTTTTGAGTTATTGCCCTTTGTTGTTTTTCAGACTTGAATCTTGTCTGGAGTATATCTCTTAAAGTATAATAGCTAGGATCATGAAACTTTATGGGTGTATAGATCTCAAAGGGGGAGTGCAGTGCACAAGAACCACAACTCTACATGGCCTATCTTTTGAGTTATTGCCCATTGATGTTTTTCAGATGAAACTTCATGGGTGCAAAAAATATTCATTCAAAATAACCTCAGTTCTATTCAAACCCCCAGTTAATACTAAGCAGTGTGACGGGCGTATCTTGTGACAATTTGGCACCTTGTTGATCTATAGGGTTAAACCTGAAAACTGTCGGTTCATCATCAGATTGGTATATGTAAAAAAAATACAAGGGCCGTAAGCGACGGATTATGCTCCTCGAATAGTAACGGCTTGTCAAATAAAAAAGTGCTTGCCCCCCCCCCCCCAAAAAAAAAAAAAAAAAAAAAAAAAAACATTTCAGAATCAGAAAATACTGTATGAAGTCATGTCGAAAATTTAATGAAATTAAGCCCCTTTTACTGTGACACTGTTTCATTGAGTCAGACTATGAAGAAAACACAACCTAGTGATCTTTTTTATAAACAACACTTTATCTGGAGTTAAAAAATTTCGGCAAATGGTAATAAAGATATTTTTCTTAATTAAAATTTGATCCCTTTTGCCATGATGAGGCATCAACTACAAAAACCGGGAAAACACATGGGTCAAATATCATAGGGGGTTCACGTGAGAAGTTTCAGTTGATTTGATCGATGGGTTGTGGAGAAATAAGGAAAGACGGTCGGACAGAGCGGCGGCTTTAAGCTCTCCCTTCGGTGAGCATAAAAGTTTAGATTGCATGAAGGAAAACATTGTCGAGATAAGGCATTTTGGAAACATACCCTCTCGTTGATCTCTTTCATACAAGTAATTCGAGGGGTCGGCAAAAAGCTATTAAAGGTGCCTAAAAACATAAAACTTTTACTGGTTTCGTGCTAACCCTTCATTATTAACTTAATATACTCAGCTAACTATGGCAAAAAACAAAGAAACCCGTTGTTAAGGACCATCACACCAAACCAACAAAGTTCAATCGTGACATCTGAGAATAATTTAACATCCGAAGATGATCTCCGTACATGAAACAAACATGCCAACGAATAAGTGTTAACGATATTTATATACGTCTGAACGCATGGGGTCAAATATTTCGCGTAAAATATGTTTCCCTGTCACACAAAGAGGAACCACGCAAACTTTTTTGAATTACAAAATTCGCAAGTGGATATGCTCAATCGAAGGTGCCGCCGTCATAGCGCAGTAGGTAGCGCGTCGGAATGTCAATTAAGAGGTCCAGGGTTCGATCCTCAACGGCGGCACTCATTCTTTACGACTATTTGTCTCCCACTAATGGATCGATAACAGAAGACCTATGTGGGATAGCAGCTGGGGGCTAGGAAAGGGTGAAATGGTAGTACTGGCGTGAGCAATACCAGGAATCCATTGTTAGGTGCTCTAGCCGCCGCTATATAAATGAAAGATTGTTGAAAGTAGTGTCAAACTCCATATACGCTAACAAATCAATCGAGGGTCAACTATAGATGGTATAACTAGATAGTTGCCCCCGGCACATTTACTCTCAGTGAAGAATAACTTTGTCGATTTACTTTATATCTATCCGTAAATGTTGGAGTAGTAAGTTAGTCCGGACGGACAAACCGGCACATACACTGACTTGTTATAGCGCTAAATATGTCTCGCTCACCGTAAGTCGGACTTTACTGATCTACGCTTCGATCGAAATAAATTTCAAAATTAGGGATATCTGCTAATTACAAATAAATTCAACCCTGCTCATGCTGCGAACAACATAGCAGATACTGACAAGTCCATCATACACGATGAAGGTGCAATGCGGAGTCTCAATTGAGCCTGTGCGTGAAATTTCATATAATTTCATCTAAGCGTGATGGACAGAAATTGTCCGCATAGACAACCAAAGCGTAGAATAAGCATAGTCCATGTACACCTTTACTGAGGTTAAGATTTTATCTATCTGTATAAAGTGCATAGCAAAGACTCTGGTCAGACTGTGCGGATGCACAGGCTGGCTGAAAACTTTGCTTGATGCGCGTATCAAATTGTTGGAAATGTCACGCACAGGCTCAATTTAAAGCGTTTTCAAAACCACATTCATGTGTATTGAGAACTGCGCATGATCGATACAAGTATTTTCTGGGGACTTTTCAAATGAACATTTTTCGTGTGAAGGCTCATGCACATATTAGAAAATTCTTTGGCAGTTTTCAGGGCCTAAGATTGAAAAACTGTTTTGTTATCCAAGGATAATTTACGACAAACTTGAAATTTCAATCAATCGTTTAATCTCAACTTCAACAGTACAACAAATGATGCAACAAACAATTTACTTACATCATCTTTTATTTTCTTGCATATTCTACAATATTGCAGCATTATTACAGGTTTGATCTCAAAACGAATTCGCGTAGATTACCCTAGGAGTACGAAAAGTTTTACAATCTCGGTCCTGAAAATAATGGAGATTACTACTATATGACCAAAGGTTTCAAAAAAAGTCACCCGATTACTATAGGTAGATTTTGTGTGATGTGTCGTTATATATATATTCATACATAGATTCTCGAGCTCAGTTATGAAAATACACCTACAGTATTTCTCCATTTAGCTGACTTGGTGCCTATGGGCAGGGAATTGATGCGCTCGCATGCGCCTCGGAAATGATTGAGGGACTATATACAATCCATTTCCGTATGACGGGGCCATGAGTGATATTTGTGATAGATCAAACGTAAAGTAAAGACTCAGATCGGATGAGCGACCAGAGCCTTAATTATGTGTTTTGAAGATTACCGACTCAAAATTTCTATATATGAAAGAAAGTTTTAAAAATTTGCAGTTGCCTTTCAGGCTGTTCGATATACATGTTTATCATATAACTATACAAATATCCGAGTGATAATATCCCATACATTTTTTTACAATATGAAATCGATCTTTTTAAAACAATGACATAATACGGCTATTTTTAGAACTTGCATTTCTGTAAGAAACTCCGACGAAAGCAAGGCAAATAGAGATTATAAGATAAATATAAAACGGAAGAAAAAAAGAATCCGGCAAACGCCGGCCCGGCAAAAGTATAAATACGTGAAGAAAATAAAACTTTGACTTCACACGCCTTTGATTTAATTAATTAATAAAAAGATAAAAGTATAATATTTGGTTAACCAAATATTATACTTTTATCTTTTTATTAAATAATTGAATCAAAGGCCGTGTGAAGTCAAAGTTTTATTTTCTTCACACACACACACACATATATATATTCATTTCAAACATAAGTGAAAACATTGGAAATGTATGTGTGTTTTTTCGTTTATTTACTGTCTCTACCGTAGCATACGCGCATATGAGCGACGGCCACAAGAGATGGTTAGTTGTTACGAGGGATAATGCAAGGATAATTGACTGAACTTTTGCCGAGATCCGCAATGATTCTTTAACATGCTCGACGTAAAGCATCGTGACTCGGGACATGGGTTTAACGTCTCATCTGAGAGACAATTAGTTTGTTAAGTGTGGCAGCCCGGGAATCAAACCCACGATATCGACCTGCATTTGTTTTGAAGTCAAGTGTTCTACCGACTGAGCTAATCGGGCTGACAGAAAACAGTTGTAAATGTATCGGACAGGCTCATATAATAAATTTCTGTCTTTTACTTCCAGATGTCAATGGACATGCCAATACATATGACGCAAGGATTCACCCTTCACACACATTCTCATTTCTTATTTGAGGGACTACGCATCAACAAAATACAAGGTACGTGACGGGAGATCCGCTACCTCATTATCAGAAGATAATTATGAAACCGGTCAAATTCGAACGAAGCTACATATTACAAACCATGGTGATATGAAATGAAAATTTAGGTTACAAAATATGGTACAGGACTATATTCCATGATTATTGCATTGGCAGGGTGGAGCCTAAGTAACGGGTTGTTGCACTAAAGGTTTAGGTAAATCAGCTTATATTTACAATTACTTACTTCTATAGATATATTTCAATTGGCATTCTTTGCAGCATTTAAATGAACTGACACGCATTTAGGCTACTGTCGAAATCCATACGTTCTCTTGTGACATTACTGCTGATTCAATTCAGCTTTTGTTGGCATTTCTAGATCTGTGGCTTCAAGAATTTAAATTGTACTCAGTAGAAGCAAAACCATTTTCAAAGATGCAGAGCATCAATGGCGGAAAGGTGCAAGAGGGTGTTACCAAGTTTCTTCTATGACAGAGCCCTCTCTCTGAGAATCTTCATCAGCTTAGCAGAAAGAGGGATATGGGCCCTAGCGTGTCATTTCCAACAATTTCACACCTGCGCGAGGTACAAACCTTGAGTAGCATAGATGATACAATGCAAAACCAATATATGAAGACCTCCAGAAGAGGGATTCTGACCTCATCTATCTATAGAAGGAAAAATGAAGATTCTGGTCAATCTGTGCAGCTGCGCACATTTAAATTGTTGGATAAGCCGCGCAAAGGCTCACGTGCTTTTGCATATAGAAATTGTCCATCTTGAATGTGGAATTCTACCTCGGATATTCCTTTTTACAGCAAGACGAATACGCCGTAGCATTTTTAGTTCAGTTTGTTTGAATGTGGTAATTTCGTCGCTTTCAACAATCTTTCAGTTATATCATGGCAGCTGGAGCACCTCAGTATAGTCCTGAGGTTCGTGCGTTAGAGCCAGATGAAAAATTAAAATAAATGAGATTTTTAAGACGTCGTAGTGAACGATTTTCGATATTTTGAGTGAAAATATTCGACGTCGTCATGACTACTCGTTTTAAGCCAATGCAAAACAATCTTCGTTTCCTCATTGAGATATCTTAAGATTCTTATTGAGCGGCTAAAAAATCTCGCTCTACCGAACGCTTTATCTTAACTAGAAAGCCATGAATGGCTTGAGTCGCTCCACAGGCTTGAAATTCTTGAAATAGCAAATCTAAGGTTTGACTAGATTTTAAGATATTTTGGGTTCTACTGATGTTGAAATGATTTTCAAAGTTTCTACTATATAACATATAGAGAAATGACCTCTGTCCATAAAAGACATATTTTTCATCCAATGACAATAATTTTTCGCTGCATGAAAAAGGTTCACTCAAGGATCATTCAAGAGAAATTTGGGTGATATCCATCTGTTACATTCTGAGAAAATGATTTTTAAAGTTTCCACTATATAACATATAGAGAAATGACCTCCGCCCATAAAATGCATATTTTTCATCCGATCACAATAATTTTTTGTAGACTGATAAAGGGTCACCCAAGGATCATTCAAGTGAAATTTGGTTGATATCAATCCATTACATTGTGAGAAAATGATTTCCAAAGTTTCCACTATATAACTTATAGAGAAATGACCTCCGCCCACAAAATGCATATTTTTCATCAAATCACAATAATTTTTGGTAGATTGATAAAAGGTCACCCAAAGATCATTCAAGTGAAATTTGGTTGATATCCATCCATTACATTCTGAGAAAATGATTTTCAAAGTTTCCACAATATAACATATAGAGAAATGACCTCCACCCATAAAATGCATATTTTCCATCCGATCACAATGATTTTTTGTAGACTGATAAAAGGTCAGCCAAGGATCATTCATGTTAAATGTCATTGGTATCCATTGATTAGAATCTGAGAAAACTCACTTTTTACCATATTTGGAAATTAGCCACGCCCATTAAATCCGAGTTTTTCATTAGATCAAAATTTCTTGAACAACTTTGAAAGAGGGTCACCCAAGGATCATTCCTGTGAAGTTTGGTTGAAATCCATTCGGTAGTTTCTGAGGAGAAGATTTTTAAAGAAAAGTTTACGACCGGACGCACGGACGGACGGACGGACGGACGCACGACGGACACAACGCCATGACAATAGCCCCAGTGGCTTTCAGCCAGTGGAGCTAAAAATGCTAATAAGAATCTTAAGACTCTCGGTCTACCGAACGTACCTCTTGTGCTTCTCAAAACAGTTCTACCATTACACACTTCCTTAGTCTCAAGCTGCTATCCCACGTAGGTCTACGATTATTGATCCATTGTTGGGAGGCAAAAAGTCGGAAAGAATAAGTGCAACCATTGGGGATCGAACCCGGGAGCTTTGAATTATAGCCCGTCACGAGTACAGGTTGCTGTACCAATGACTTAAGGATATATAAACCCTATAAATAATCATGCTCTGTGTGGTGTCTGAGCGTCAGCCTCTTGACACAAAGTTGCTGACTTTGATTCTTGGGAATAGCTATGAATCATGGTTCTTTCATTGGCCTAAGCATTCAGCGCAAGTACTGGTGAATTTTCCAGAAAGCAGAATCTAGAGGAGTTAATCTTGGTTGAAAGAATGTATTTTCTAAGTAATTTTAAAGAAATTGGTTTAAACCAAAAGATTATGTTCAATTTTGCCTGTCCCGTTTCAGGTGTTGTAATTGCGATACTCATTACAGTTATTCTCACCGTGTTGTTCGAAGGCTGCAATAGTTTTGTTGTGACTCATATGGCAATCAAAAACACAAGGTATGGATTATTTTCATTTAATCAATGCACAATTATTTTACTCAACATACACATTATTGTTGGGTAAACAATATTTAATAACAGTTTTTAACTTTGCATAACCTGTAGTTATGCTTGATTAGTTTGCCCACTGACAATATAGAATATTCACAGAATAAATCACTTTTTCGTATATTCAATTTAAAGTAAGAAAGGTAAAATTCAAGGATATGCATGTCTCCAGAATATCATTTTCCCCTAATACTTTAATGTAGTCAATTAATTTAGGATGAATTAAGGCTAATGTAACACATTATGATTAATATCGTTGACAATATTGCCCATGCATGTTTATGAAATAATTGCATTTTTGCTATGATGTGTTGATGAATACAGTCTGATGGAGGAGGAGTAATATGCAAAAGTGAAATCCAAGGGTTAAGCCCGAGGATTTTGCTTTGCATATAACTCCTCCCCCATCAGACTTTATTCATCGACACATCATAGCCAAAATGGAATTATGTCCATTTTCACATGATCAAAATTCTTAAATAAAGCTTTTTCCCTTTACTGTTTGTAAAATAGTATAAAAACATTTTTCTGGATATAAAATTAATGAAAAAGTAATATTGACGTAGGGAGAATTTCACAGAAAACAAAGCACATCATTTAGCATGTGGTTTAAATGACGTCAAAAGATTTAACGTTCGTGCTAGAGATGACCTTGAGTAAAATATGGGCGGAGCTATCTGTGTACATGCATGACATATGAATTTTATTGCAAATAAAGTTCTATGTAATTTATTACATATGCGTTTTAAGCTATTGTGTTATAATCAAAAATACTGTCAATCTGCTGAATGATATCATTGATTGTGTAAAGGTTAATCTCGAAGATTGATTCAAGATTATTGGCAATAATAATTATCATGCATAGGCTGCTTCAGAGAAAACTGAAAATACGGAACTAATGTATCTCAGCAATAATCTCTTAGTATTTATAAATTAGTTTTCACTCACAAAAATATAAACTTTGATCTTTTCTACAGACTTTCCAAAAGGATACAGATACTCAAACATGTGCTACTTACACTACTCAAAACGTTCTCAACCTGTGTGGGTTACCTAGTAATGCTAGCGGTAATGTCATACAATATATGGATTCTAATTGCCGTAATTCTCGGATCAGGGATCAGTTATCTGTTCATACGTCCTGCAATATATCGGCATCTGAGAAGACATCACATGGAGTCAAACATTGATCACCAAGAGAGAGAAAAGTTGCACGACTTTCCATCCGAGGATGAAATAAATGCTCCAGTAGCTAATGGTAAAGAGGCTGAGGCTAGATTAATGGGACAACATACATTACACAGTCCTGATGAACTAACCTAGATTACTGTATAGATAAATCGGATTAAGAACTAATTAATTCGTGCTTCAGCCTTAACCCATTCCCATACAATCACAATAATATTTGATAATGCTTTTTAAATAATATTTGAGTCTGTGCTTGACATTTCCACCAATTTAAAGTGTACGAGAGGTGCAAACCTTTAAAAAGCTTAGATAGTCACATACTATACATATAAAGTTACCTGGCTGTATACAGATACTTTGAGACCTTATTTATCTATCAAACGCATAGTGAGGACTCTGGTCAGACTGTGCCAATGCACAGGCTGGTCAGAGTCTTTGCTTTGTGCATATCTGAAATTGTTGGAAATCTGATGCACAGGCTGATTTGATATTGCTTTTAACAAGGGTCCAGCCCTTTTTTACCTGTTGTACTTTACAAGATCTTGTATCAATAAAATACTATTTACAACTTTTTCAAGTATACAATTCATTTAGTCTTTTAATGACTTCATCATCAGAAGTGAACTGTTTTAACATGTCTAATTCCATTGGATGCATGTGACCTGGAATAACCAATGAATGAAGAGGATCTCCGAGGTCAACTGAGGTCATTTTCCCCAGTGTTGATGTACAAATGTCCTGAGTATCTGACCCCACTCTAGCCACTCCCACACATATACTGTCTTCTCTGAGCACTGAAATCAGATAAGAGAATTATATGTTTAGTGTCTTAAGATAAATGAGGCTGTGCATGGCATTTCCAACAATTTGAAACATGCATAAAGGGGCAAATAATTAGCAGCAAAGCCAGTAATACAGAATAATTGGAGGATTCAACATCTGTCTAAAAGAAACTTTGATACCTTTTCTATACAAAGCGCAAAGTGAAGAGTCTGGTCAGACTGTGCAGATGTACAGGCTGGCCATAGTCTTTACTTGGCGCACAAGGAAAGTTGTTGGAAATGTCAAGCACAGGCTCATTTAACAATAAAAAACATACACATATTGTAAATAAACATTGAAATAGGTCAAAAACATATGACTGATGAAAAGATATACCACTGGGACAAGACCTTTCTGTTGATGACGAGGTGAGGATGAAACTACTACTAATCAATTATTTGTGGAACTAACTTGCCCACCCTGTCCAACATGGGCTTTTCTACTAGCAGACAAGTACATTTTTCCAGGCCACTTGTCCACGGCTAAATAAATACCAGAGAAAATCTCTGAATAAATCTAAGAGATAAATTAACCTAATGTATAAAACAATGAAGACAGTTTTACAGGGGCAGAAATTTAATAATTGTTTTTTATAAAGAAATAAATAATGTTTTTTCATTATTCATCTACTCATGGCTTTTGATCCTGGACATGTAGAAAAGCAGCTTTTACTTGTCCAGGGACAAAGGTCAAGTAATGTACAGCTATCTTCCATTTGAGGCTAAACTTCAGAAAAGAATTGAAGACTGCTATAACTTGTCTTCAATTTTACAATTGATCCCTGGAGTGTCCTTTGGACTCAAAACAGCTTGATTTTAGAGTACTGCCATTTATTTGAAAGTCTCAGACTCACAAAACTAGCAATATGAAGAACCATAACTCTACCTAGCTTATTGGCATATTATTTTAAGTTATAGCCCTATGTTGATTTTGAAGCTTTAAACTAAATTCCTTTCCATAGTCAACATCCAGTAGTGTGACAAGGGTATATCTTGTGACAATTTGCCATCAGCTTATTTTTTCAAATCAAAACAAGACTTGGAATGAAGGTTTAATTCATACAAATGAGAATGTGTGTGATATTTTCAACAATTTCAAATGTGTGCCAAGCAAAGACTTATGCCGGTCTGTGCATGTGCACAGTCTGACCAGAGTCTTTACTTTGTGCTTTGTAGATAGATAAGGTCTCAAAGTATCTAAAGACATTCAAGCAATTTTCTAATTACACTTTTTTGCTATAATATATGCTGCTCAATTTTTGTTCCTCATGCACATGCGTCAAATTGTTGGAAATGACACGCACAGGCTCAAACTATACCTGTATCCCCTCCACCAGCTGCTAGTCTGTTTTGAACAATCTCTAACAACTGTTGTGTGGCTTGTTTTACTGACAGATATCTTGGTGGCTCATAAATTTTTCTACCCCTATTTGATAGAGGAAAAACAATTAGTGTATCTGATTTCATGATTATTACTGTAATTTGATCTTGAAACATGCTAACTTTGGAACAAATTGACAACCCTACAGAATTAAATGGTTAAGGTAGACTTACTTAAAACCCAACAATACTTAATATACAGCAACTCTTCAATAAGAGTTTAGATTGACTATTAAGTTATGAAGCATACAAACATTCTATGAATAGGATTAATTGCCTGTGGTTAAAACATTAAAACCAAATTAAATATCATTTAGGTACCTTTTCATGTCTCATTTATAGCAAGCTTTATGATTTCAAAAGTTATCATCCCTATGATTTGACAAACATTCTAACAAAGTTTCGTTAATATTGATTAAAAAAGAAAAAAAATACATTGGATACACATTTATACCTATGATTAAAGGGTATTCTAGGAAGCACAAACTCTCAACACAAATATGTTTTCATGGCTTATGTTTGACCCATAAAACCAGGGTTTTGACACCCACAAATCTGAAATTATCTTATTTAGACCCTTAAAAATTTCTCCAAGGGGGTCATTCTTACCAGGTTTAATCCTTTAAAATTTCTACTATTGCATCTTATATTCTTTCTAAAATTGTACAAATCAATTGCTTACTCTGTATCAAAAGAAAAGGTCAATTGGCAATTGGCAATTTGACCTACATAATTTTACTCATAACTTGCTCTTTCTGTCTTTTTACACCTTTGAAATCAGTTTTGATCCCCAGAATCTCATGGCTAAGGAGTCAATGACTCCCAAATTTCAAAAATTGACACAAGCCATAGTTTTGCTCTGATGAGCTTATCAGAGCCCATGGAGTTCAAACAAATGAACATACACAAACACAAAGGTTTAGTCTGACTTCAACAAAATGGGGTGCAAAGGAATTGATAAGTGGGATCTAGGGGTCTTTTCTTAAAGTTTGGGAGTCCCTGCTTAAGATATAGACTATTTCTTTTTATCATTAAACTCTTTTTCATATAAATTTAGAGCTTTTTCATGATTGAAGGCAAAGAAAGTTTAGATTATAATATTGACTATTCGGGAGTCAAATTCTGGAAAGAAATGAAGACTGTTTGCAACAGTCTTCAATTCTTTTCTGAAGCTGACCCCAATAGGGTGTTTGGGACTCACGGAAGATGGTTTTGAGAGTCCTGGCTACTTATTTAAGAGTCTCAGACTCACAAAACCAGCATCCCTTAAAACCCTGCATTCTTAGAGGATATTTTTACAATATTTATGGATTCAAGTTATTTCACGAAACATGTAAGTATGTAGCACAGTTTGTGAAATTAAGTCAGAAATAATTTGCATAGCTATTCTACAAGTGTAATAACACCCATATAATATTAAAAATATTCAACGGGATTATTTTACTCCGGCGACGTCATATCATAAATATACTTACTTCATGAGGTTTTCTATACTTTGTTCTTTAACCTTTATATCTGAAATAGAATTTAAACCTTTCTCATAATGTATCACCACAATAACCTAAAAATTAATGCAAAGATGAAAGTCAGATCTTGAACATATGGTTAAAAAAAATGAAATGGCTTGGTACCAGAAAACTTCTAGTAAGATAAATCTGTATTTCAAACAAGAGGGAAACGATGGTCCTATATCGCTCACCTGAGTAAGTCAACTCATAACTTGTCAACCATGCTATAAATAACAGAGGTTGTCTGATGTACATTTGGGGTGGATTTAAAAGAAACAGACTTTCATTTCCTCCTACTGCAATTTGATTTTCTTTTCAATTGCAAACAAAGTTATTAATGGAATTGAATTCTTTTAAACAGTTTAGTAGACCTAAAGCCTAAGAATATCCCTGAAAAGTTTAAGATATGCCCAATAGTTTAGGCAAAGATTAACCTTCTCTGAGATTTTTGGCAAAATTTTGACATTTCCAATACCATGGAAACCAAAGAATTTGATTGAATAAAATTATTTTTTTAAAATTTTGGTAGAGCTTCACCCAAATAACATCCCTACTAAGTTTAAGCTTAATAAGCCCAGTGGAAGTTTAGAAGTTTAGAAGTTTTTTAAGATTTTCAGCAATTTTCGGCCATTTTTCAGCCTTTCTGTTACCATGCAATTGATGAAATTAAATTCTTTCAACAACTTTTGATGAACTTCACCCAAGAAACATCCTTGCCAAGTTTCAGATTGATTGGCCTAGTGGTTTAGAGAGAGATTTTTTTCTAAGATTTTCGGCCATTTTTCAACCTTTCCGTTACCATAGAATCCAGAGTTTCTGATGAAATTGTTTTTTTTAACAACTTTTGAGAGCTTCACCCAAGGAACATCTCTGCCAAGTTTCAGCTTGATTGGTTTTGTGGTTGTGGAGGATAAGAATTTTTTCTAAGATTTTCAGCAATTTTCAGCCATTTTTCAACCTTTCCGTTACCATGGAAACCAGAGTTTTTGATGAAATTAAATTCTTTTGACAACTTTTAAAAAGCTTCACCCAAGGAACATCTCTGCCAAGTTTCAGCTTTATTGGCATGGTGGTTTAGGAGGAGAATAATTTTTTCTAAGATTTTCACGATTTTCAGTCTTTCTGTTACCAAAGCAACCAGAGTTATTTATAGAATTAAATTCTTTTAACATCTTTTGAAGAACTTCACCCAAGGAACATCCCTGTCAAGTTTCAGCTTGATTGGCTTAGTGGTTTAGGAAAAGAAGATGTTTAAAGATATTGTTGACCGACGGACAGACAGACGAACGGACCGACGGACTATGGACGGGCAGACAATGAGTGATCTCACTAGCTTGCCTTGCGCACTTTGTGCTAAGGCGAGCTAATAAAAGCTGATACTTCAAAAAAGATACTTAAAGAATGCCCAATTATAGTAAAGTTCATTTTTGCCATTAATATAATGACAAAAATTGAGACAAGTTCAAATTTAAAGAGAATGCAATGTTCAAATCAATATCCCAACAAGAGCACTGCCTACAGGTGCCTACACTCCGCTGTTGAGTGCTGGATGGTGGAAAAAAATCTAAGCAAGCATAATTTGCACAAAACCAATCAAGAGTTATCACCCTTGATAGGATAGGCTGCTCTTGATGATGATCATTTGTGCCAAGTTTCAAGTGAATGCCTTCAGTAGAATCAGAGATATCACAAAAAGTCAAAGATGACAACATTGACATGGCTTTAGTAATACCTCAGGTTTTCTCCAAAACAGCCAAGCTAAAAAGCGTTTAGGTCTCAATTGCTTAACAATGATCCTTTTGCACATTTTCCCTACATAATTCGTTCCAGTAAGTCTAACAGATTGCTTTGTAATAAGTTAAGATTCAAATTCAGATGGTTTCCTTACCTAGAAGACACAATGTATGCATTCCTCTTTGTATATTGGCACAAATTTTATCATAGAAACTCTCAGGTTTCCAGGTGTCATCCCAGAATACTATTGAAACTGTCTCTCCATAGTTGTACAGCTTTAAAAGAAATGTTAGTGTCAAATCATAATTAACCCTTTTCTGTTTAATCCCTGCTTTTTATGTGCCAGTGATTTTATGATCGTAAAAACATTGTGAAAAAGGAAGAAATTGCTTCTGACAAGCAATTTCTTTTTTCACACTTTTTAAGTTGGAATGCGGAGCAATTCCAACTTAGATTTAACAAAACCGCAAAATGAACACAAGATAATTTCATTTCGGGTTTTTTGATAACACATATCACGTGAACAGGATGTGAATACACCCCGGCCTATTTTGTATATCTGAACTTGACACAGACATACAGTTTATTTCATCAAGAAGTAACAATGTTGAACAATTACACAACTATCACTTCATGTAACTTATTAACACGCTAATTTATGTTTTAAACGAAATTTATTGAAACTTGCCTACGAATTTACTAGTAGCAAATGTTTGCATTACTATATTTGGAAATCATGTGATAAGTCAAGTCCAATAAAGTAAGCTATTGACAACAGCACTGTCCAATCACGTGATCTGCTTATTTGGTAATACGCGACCTGTTTTTCGTAGAATTGTGCCAATAGCACAAGCCAATCACGTGATCTACTTATTTGGTAACGTCGCGACCTGTTTTTCGTAGAATTATGTTATAGCTTCTTTTAAAGGTCTAGTTTCTCTTTCTGAACGAACTTTTTACACACTTCAACAAAATACCGTAGTCCAAATGTTCTTTTTATCTAATTGTTTCGTAAACCATTATTAGAAAAGCACAAAAAATCTGCAGATTATTTATCTGTATTAACAATCCGATCCAGCAAATATTCTCTTTTCATTACTTCTCTTAAAAAATGGAACCCCATTTCCAAATCGAGCGACAATTTCACTTGATGGTGGACGCAGCAAGGATCGATGAAGGTATAGATCTACAAGTTTAAGTGATAGATCAAAGGTCAATTTTGTCTAGACACTATAAATTGCGGGTCTATAGGCAAACATTTATCTTCTCTTTCTGATTTTGTCCATTTTCTTTAAAATTGCTTAGACATAAATTCACTTGTGCAAAAATACGCACGTGCGCAATCCTTTAAATATCATTGAAGATTATCACAAGTTAACTACAGCCTTTGTTTTTATCAAATATCTGAACGAGTTTACCAACCCCACTTGTTTTGCCTTCAGGGGCCACGTTCAAGAAAGGTCCTACGACCGAAATTTGATCGTATCGCAATCGTAAGATTGAAATTGGTTTTCAAGAAACATTTTTGGCTTTCAAAAAACATGTATCGTTTAATTTACGCATAAATTTGCGTTACCTAAAGGCTAGTCTTGAATTTTACGATTTTGATTGTACAAGCATAGTATTTTCTCGGATTTCATTTTTATACACAGCTGGAGGCGGTCGTATATTGGTGTCATCTTTTCCGTCTGTCCGTCCGTCCGTACGTACGTCCACTTTTATTGTGAGCACAACTCCTCCAAAATTTCTGGTTGGACTTGGATGAAACTTTCACAAAATGTTCCTTATCACCTGACCTTGCGCATAAAGTCACAGTTTGGTGAATTTCAGCCACGCCATGGAAAAAAAGCCTTCATGTAAAAAAAATCTTGTTAACACAATTTCTCCCTCATTTATGGATCGATTTGGATGAAATTTTCACAGAAAGTTCCCAGTCACCTGACCTAGTGCCTATTGTCGCGGTTTGGTGAATATTAGCCGTGTCATGGAAAAAGAGGCCTTCATTTGAAAAATCTTGTGAACGCATCTCCTCCTCCAATTATGGACCGATTTGGATGAAACTTTAACAAAATGTTCCTAGTCATCTGACCTAGCGCATATTTTAACGCGGTTTGGTGAATAATTTAGTCAAAAGTCGAGACGTAATATGTGATCACCTGGGCGGGAGGCGTCAGCTTCGTTAGTGGCTTGATTTTATGGTCTCTTGAACGCATTCCAACTTATCAGTACTTTCAGTACTTTGATTTCTACCCTACTGAATGGTTATTTCTCAAATTAAATCCACTTTTAAGTTTCGTCTGCAAAACCTTTGAATTTGGACAGGTCCAAAATTTTGTAAAACAGGAAAGGGTTAATATAAATTTTTCATTCAAAAAATTCTTTTGATGTCTTCTATTGACTGAAACTTCAGTTTTTCCTTGCAGAATTCGTCTAGCCTTAAATTATATTTTCCAAATTATTGTTAAGTGGGTTTTATCTTTTAATGCTTTTTGGTGGATTATTGAGAAATAATGGTAGTTTATCACTTGATAATCTTACTGCCTAACAAGTGAAATTATTACAGTCTTCTATCCCATTTTTGTTTGTTTCTTACTATCTGATGTTATCTACGCAGAGCCCAATAAGCAACATAATCATGAATGTTGGATAGCAATACCATGCAAAATGACTCATTTTGATCTCATTTTGTCATTAAAGAAATAGATCAGTTGTTACCTGTAAACCACAGCAGCCAATAGCATTCATTATGGATACATTATGAATAACTTTATACTGGACTCCCTTCTCTCTAGCTCGTAACACCAGGTCTGTATGGGTTGTTGCACTGTTTAAATAAATCAAATATATTAACAGAAAATTCCTCTAAACATATAGGCAATTACAACTGTTGTGCGCTGAGCCATCAAGTTACTCTTTAAGTAAATCAGACTTACCCAAAGGGATCACCTAAAAATTCCAGTTACAAACTTAATAGTTATTTCCTTTAAACTATGAAATATAAACATCTTGTTTTGCAGTTGGTTCAATATCTGTCCAAGATAAGCATTGCGTGCAAACAGTAAATCTTATGGTACCAGGTTTAATCCCTAATAGCAGGAATCATGATTTCTGACTATTTGCCTCCCACAAATGAGATGATAATTGTAATCATGTTGGATAGCAGCTGAAGGCTTGAAAAGGATGTAATGGTAGTTCTGGTCTGAAGATTATCATGAATCTATTGTTAGGTGCCCCAGTATCTTCAATATGACTAAAAACTTCTAAAATCGTTGTAAAATCTAATTAAAAGAAAGAATCTAATCAGTTAAAGGAATATTTTTTTTCACTTTATTTTAAACCTTATAATTATAAGGTGCATTTTAATTGTCTTTTGCAATGGAGTTGTGTGGTAAAGGAATAACTGAATTATATGGCTAAATAAATATACTTATAAATAACACACTTTCAAGTCTTACACTTTAATATATATTGATGGGGTTTTGTCTTGTTGGGGCTTTGTCCTGAAGGGGTTTTGTGTAGTGAGGTTTTGTCCTGGTTGTGTTTTGTCCTACACTCCACCACTATATCTGGTATGGAGCGCTATCCTAACTTGTACATAAAGCAGTTTGATGCCTCAGTGTGCAACTATAAACATAAAAGCAGTTACAACTGTTGCACACAGAGCTATCAGGTTACTCTTTTGGTATTTTGGTATAGCAGACTTACCCAAAGGGGTCACCAACAACTAGAAAAGCTATGTCTTCATTCTCAGAATCTTCTAACAACACATCTGAAAGAAACAAAAGGCCAATGAGGGCCTGAGACGCTCTACAGACCTTCAAGTTAATCAGACATTTCAGGAACTTTGTAGAATATAGCAGACTTTCTACCCTACCAAAAATTATTGCTGCTAAACAAAAAGTACATGTAAACTGCGTATCTGCAATACTGCAATTTCACTTTAAATAGAGAAATTAGAAATTACAGCCATCTTTCTTGAGAAATCATGTCTTTTAAGCAACCATTTAAAATTTTAAAGGGGGGGTAGTTGGTCATAGATGTCCAGAAAAGACTTTTTAAATACCGCAAATTTTTGTCCAATGTCCCGGAAATGCTTGGAAAAATTATGGCATGTCTGTCTTCAATCTTTGAATCTCAAAATTGAAGCTCATAATTCATTATCACTTAACCTTAAAATGGAATAGAGAAAATGTTGATAAGACAGAAAAGTTGTAAAATCACTATTAATTGCATTATCTGGGCTTGTGCTAGCTTTGAAAATTAGGAGGTCATTGACCCCTTCACCATTAAATCCTGGGAGTCAAAACTTGTTTTGAAGGGGTCAAAAAAGGGAAAACATGGAAACTTTTCAGTTTTTAAAGTAATTCATATAACTGAAACAACATAAACAATAAAGTGTAGACACACTTTATTGTTCATGTTGTATCATTGATATAGATCTTTAGTACAAGTGTGAAGAAAACAATTGATCCATATAATGATGAATAATCTTTTGTATTGTTTTGTTTGCATCACTGGAAATTCAGTGGTTCAAATGACCCCCTGTAGGAAATTTTTGAGGGTCTAAATGGGATTTTGGGGAGTCAAAACCCTGGTTTAAGGGTCAAACACGAGCCCTGATTATGTAATAATTTCATGAAATTTCACGATTGATCAGACTCTCATCAGACTAGGGATTACAGCTGTTCACCAGGGGTGTTGAAACATGACTTTTGTCAACTTGTCCATGGACAAGTAAAATTCACTTTCCTACTTGTCAAGAATCAAAATGAACTTGTCCGCAAAAAAGTGAATTACTGGTAATAAATATTGAGAAAACATTGTTTAGATAAAAAAAATGCTGGAACCCAGCATTTTCTTCATTAAAGACAATGTTATCTTCCCTTTGATCCAAATATTAGGATGCCTTATTTCCTAGATGTTTTTAGTTCTGTTTCTAGATTTACTCTGGTATTTACTTGTCCACGGACAAGTAGCTTAGAAAAATGTACTTGCCCGCAAGTGGAAAAGCTCATGTCGGACAAGTCAGGCATGGGAATTCCACACCCTTGTGTTCACAGTCATTACTTGTCAGACATGTGAAACTGCTAGAAATGTCAAGCTTTAATGTTTCTGATCTCACCTGATTGACTTTCAACCATATCCCTGTCAGCAAGAATGAGTTCTCTACCATAATACTTTTCCTACAAAAAAAACAAAATAACATTCCATTTTATCGGGCCTCAAATGAGAAAGGGTGAAGTGACAGGGCTAGTACTAGCTTTTTTAATTCAGAAGTAAATTTTGAATTCATAGGAGTCAAAAATGTTGTAGCTTGCAGGGCTGCAGATACAGGGTTTGACACTAAGAGGAGTCCAGGAGTCCAAGACTCCTTGTTTACCAGTCTGGGAGTCCTTCCATTTGCAAGTAAGGAGTGCGATGGACTCCAAGGGTCACATGAGAATATTCTGAAAAACAAAGGCAACAGAGCAGTGTTCTTTCCAACACTTGCTACCACTGTAGATCTTGACACTACAAAAGTTGTTGAAGAAAACATTTGCTTGCATCTTGTAGTGTTTTGAGTTGAAAAAAATCTTCTTTGGAAGAACATTGTGGATAAGAAGAAATTGCTTATAACAAGTTAGTTTGGGTCCCATGTTGGGCACATCTTTTCCTCTCTAATTTATACCTTTATCTTCGGGCAATAAAATTGGACATAATTCCATGAAGGCCCCTCTTAACTTCTTTAAGTTGTACATATGGGTGGTTGTTGGGCTAACATGATGGTTTAAATTTCTTTTTGTTCCTATCTGATTTACAGTCAACTAGCCAATAGGGGATCATGACCAATAGCGGATCACTTTGATTTCCATCTTCAATTACTTTCACTTGCAAATGCCGACGAAGAAACAAATATTCTATCCCAAGACACTGTCCATCTCTTCGTAGCATAACAAAATTTTGACAGGTCACATTGTTGTTGTAGTGCTTCAGACCGAAGAAACGCTAGTCAAGCGTCTTGTAGTGAAAGGGCATATTTAGATGTTTCATTCAGGGTACCAGTCTAATTGTATGTTGCATCATGGGTTACCTATCGTTGCTGGTGCCCAGCCGGTGTGGGACAAGCCATGAGGTTTATGACACTCTGACAGTAGCTTTCAAAGAGTGAGGACCTTCATGTCTAACACTGACGAAAACTCCATGTGGATTGTGAACAAAGTGAGTTACACTTTATTGGTGTCAGAAAGGTAACAAGAACCCATGCAATGAATTAATGCAAACAAATTTGGTTTATTTTCATGAATGACAGCTCCGCACAGAAACAATTCAAAAAAAAAAAATGTCTGACATGCTGCCATGTGGTGTCTTACAAAATTTCAAAATTTTCCCGAATCCTTTGTCTGAAAATTCACCACATTCTTTTTTTTTATCTGCAGTCATTCAACTGAATTAAGTTTGCATTTGGAAACAAAAATAAATTTGGCCAAAACTACTTGTCCATTTCGACATTGCATTGACAGTCCACGAAGTTTCACATGTGACTGACTTGACGCACATGGCATAGGTACACCCGACCTGCTGCAAGCTTACATGAAGCAACCTTTTTAAGAAAGGGGGGCAGGAGTAGTGAGGCTTGTATGAAATAAACTTCGATAGAGTTTGAAACAGCAGTTGACAAATAATTCGCCATCACATGGAAGGAAAAGCAAAATGCCGCGGAGCAGTAATACGATGCACTGAGCACTGAACTGTTACGACGGACAACCAACTTTTGCGATGAATTACCCAGGAGGAGCTGATCGGGAAACACGGGCCTTTGTGACTGAAGTGCTTCCCCCTCCTCACATTGTCCTGGTAAAATGACAAGATGAATGCGACAAACTTGGGAATGCATGCTGTTTGCTGTTTACATCCGTAATGAATTTCTGCCTGTTTCCAGAAGCTTACGCAACTACAGACTTTCGTTTGTGACAGCCAATGTGGAGGAATCAGGAATCTCCTTTAATTTGCAGAAGAAAACAGCCAAGAGTCGAGCAGAACAAGTTTGTCAAAGGCCACAAAGAAGAAACGGTTCTTCGTCCATTGAATAAACCAAAACTGGGATCCCTCTCTTTTACACTATCTACAGGGCCCCAGCTGTAAGTAGCCGCAGCTGGTGGTTCTATGAAGATGAGATGTCTGACTGGGACACAAACTGTTTGTTAGTGCACGAGCTGACAGTCTTTGGCGCAGTCAATTAAGAGAGTACTACAAAGAAGTATTGAAGAGAACAAGATCACCTGAAAGAATATTTATCATTGGATGAAGATAGGAAGAAGTGACCAGGCAACAATGAAACTGATGGCGACCAGTCTTCAAGAAGTATAAAAAACTTTCCTGCTGTTTAACTAATAAAGCTACCTGTCAAGTCACCGAAGCCAAGAATGAATGTCAACTTCAACGTCCAGGCAACACCACCGACTCATGCGTTGACATAGCAAGAAGATATTCAACTTAGAGCTACAGATCTACAACCTTCAGCTATGGTATAGCCACTAGACTAACAGAAGACTTCCAACTTCAGATATCTAGAGGAGTTTACCAAGATGTGAAGAAGAGTTCCAGTTCAGCTAGAGAAAACTTACAGCTACTGATGTTTAACCAGAGGGACACAAGTCAAGATAAGCTTCTAACAGCTACAGCCACAGTCCTTTTAAGTAGTTGAACATTTTGCAGCTGTAGGGTAGTTCGCATATTAGGGATACTTTGGTAGTTGGTGTACTGGTTAGAAAGCCAGGGAATGCATTTCGATGCAGAAGTTACTGACCAACTTTGACAAAGCAAATGCTCTTAGTGATCTCATTGACCTACTAGCGTTCAGCACAAGTCATATCCCTGATGGATGGTTACTGAACTGATAAATGTGTAGTTAGGGTTAAGTAGTAAGATAGGTTAATGAAAAATGGAAGAAATGATTGTCTCAAGCGCGCACAGATCACTCAAGCTTAACAAGATTTAAGGAACCCCAGGGGGCCAAGCACAGTAATGCTGACACACTTTCCAGAGGGCCACTGGTTAGCGATGATCATGGGGGGCTAAGCTCTTTGCCTTGTGGGGGTATTCTTACTTTCAACGCGCAGATGTTAAAACTGGGAATGTTTAAAGAAGAGTGTGACGATACTGTCCTGTTAGTACGTGGGCCCAGGAGAGGGCCACCCTGTGAAAGCAATGGATCAGGGCAGAACTCCTGTGTACACTGTATGGGATCAAGCGGTCAAACCCGGGGGCCGTGGGGGTCTCTGTGTTAGAACTCGAGGCGAAAACCGGGGCTGTTCGTCGGGAAAATGGCGTTGGGGTAGGGACGCGCAATAATCCAAAATGCTTGAGTGATGGGAGAGGATGACAACAGGGACACCATTATTGACCATTATTGACATCAAACAGACTGACCTTGAGACAATACATTGTGAAACTGAGTGGTTTACTGTTATTTTTCATTAACAAACAAGGCTTCAGAAGTTTCTAGGTGGTGTAGGTGGTTTTCTGAGAGAATGTGCCGATCTACAACTGAGGTTGAGTACTCCATTGAAGAAGATCACCTGATGCAACTACTCTTGGATATGGTACTGACTACATGCCACAAGTCTACTCTGATTGGTTCTACCTATGGTACACTATGGTACAACGAGCAGCAGGACAATCAGGGTAACTAAACCAGACCCTTCGGTGAGTCCTTTTCTAATAAAACCGGGGGGAGTGTAGTGAAAGGGCATATTTAGATGTTTCATTCAGGGTACCAGTCTAATTGTATGTTGCATCATGGGTTACCTATCGTTGCTGGTGCCCAGCCGGTGTGGGACAAGCCATGAGGTTTATGACACTCTGACAGTAGCTTTCAAAGAGTGAGGACCTTCATGTCTAACACTGACGAAAACTCCATGTGGATTGTGAACAAAGTGAGTTACACTTTAGTCTGTTCGACTGAAAGATTAGTCATAGGAATTTCAAAGAAAAGAATTTGTCTGCAAAATTGAAGGCGAGTAAACGAGTACAACTTCAAATAGTAGATGAAATCACGAAAAGGGGGCATAAATTGTTGGTTCTCTATGCTTTCGCATGATTTTATCAACCTTTTTGTACAATAAAAAGAAACAATCCCCAACCCTTACTCGCCATTAGCGGATCAGCTGCGCGCATCATAGGGGGCGTCTCAAAATAAGCGAACCAAATATTTTATAAAGATAACCGCGCCGAATCTAGCTACTTATGCATTTTGATTTATTATATTGAAGTTCTTAAAGAAAAAAATATAAGAAATTTTATAGATCCCAATTCTTATCTGGTTTTGATTAATTCTTAGAACATTGTATTAAATTGAGAAATGACCTATATTTAGATCTTTTATCTGTTAAGTAATGTCGTTGTTTGACAGCAGTAGCTGATGAAATTTCCAAGAATTTTTGCAAATCTGGCTGTTTTTTGTTTATACCAGTACATTGAAAGATCGGGATAATATTGCTTGACCATTTTCCGTGTGTCTGTCTTCAACACTTAACAACAACAAAAAAAAAAAAAAAAAAAAAACCCAAAACCAACATTGCCAATTTCTTCAACGTTTTTCAAGATACCATGTTCATAGTTGGTATAATGTTAGATCTCAATAGTGCGCATCTGCAGATACATGTACCAAGGACAACCTCATGTGACGAGGTCATGAAAATGGGCTTTTCTGGGGTATTCGTCTTTCACAAAAACTTTCTTTTTTTTTGTTAAAAAAAAGTGTTTTAAATTGTTCGTTGGGTCTAAATGTTATAGGGCTATAACATTGGTAGTTTTTTTCCCCAAAAATACCTTGTAAACTAGATCTACGTCATGAATGAAAAATGTGGTAGTTAGGAGATTACAGAAGTATCTGTCCATAGATATCAGATTCTCTACCTATATAAATGTATCAACCAGAGGGAAAAAAGTGTTGAAAATTTTGAAAAATTTGCCCAGTGGTTAGAAAAGTAATTGCTTTTGGAGTATTATTTTATCATTTTTAATCGATCTACAACTCTAATGTTTTAAAGATACTTAGATACTTTTTTAAAAAAAGAAAACAGGACTGTAAAAGAAGCCTCGGTTGCTTGCCACACGCAATTTCTTTAAAGATTTTATTTCATCAAGTATGTTTAAGGCCCCATCACTTCCCACCAGTTGCCTGCAGCCTCTATCAATTTTGATACAGTTACATCATGAAAATAAGTTAAAGGTACTGTTGTCAACAACACAAGAAGGTTCTGCAAGAGAACTGCTCTAAATAAGTGTTTAGATTCACTATATCGCAAAACAAAATAAATAATTTGCCACAAGAATAAGTGTAAACATATATGGATTTCTGAACCATGCTTGGCATGGGCAAGGAAAACAAAGTGTACATGACGATTTGGTTGTAACAAATTACTTTTTGTTTCCCATGCTAATTTCTACCTTGAATAAGAAGAGGTTTTTAACAATACATGCCGTCGTTGTTATTCTTAAATCTCGTAACGACAGCTTTGATCAAGCTGTAGTTACAAAGTGAAAATTTTGTCTGGTAACAGGTAAGTGGTTAGACCTGTCATTCTAGTTGCAAGTGTACAAGTGATATCTATCTCTCTCCAATGGTTTCAACTGAAAAGGTCCATATTTTCAATTTTCCATGACTGAAAAAAGTGATACTTAAAAATTCTGGTACAGTACTTATTTTTTTAAATTTCAACCAGCCCAAAATTGTGTCATCATGTGTAAATGGGTAGATACTGAAACAAATGATAATTTTAGGATTTGAAAAATCAGGATAGGATTACGTGTAAAATTTTGTTACAATGTTTCTTACACAGAAGGCAATTAATAGAATATTACAAATTCAAATTGATGCAGTCTAAAAACCCGTCTTAAAACGTAGTTTAAGTTTGGATCCATGAAATATATAAAAACCTTTGGTTTTATACATTTTTTAGACTGTTAAATCTTCAATATGTTGATTATTAGTTAATTTGTGTTGTAAAAATTATTGTAAAAATCACTTCTAACGGAAGAAAACATGTTAGTTTGACAGTGATGACAGGTCAAAATCATTTTGAGACAGCCCTCAGAGTCATCTTATCACGTGATCCGCTATTGGCCAAATTGATCCGGAAATGGCTGATTTACTTACACTACTATTTCCCGGACGATGCATCTTTTTTGATTGATTGACTTAAGATGTATGTTGCACTTCAAAGTGTACAAATTTTATTGCCTCCCAAGACCAAAATCGGGATTCTGTCACGTTTCTTTGAAAAATAATCAACAAAGATCTCACTAGAGATCCGCTATTGGCCAGTTGACTGTACTTAAGCAGGGTTTTCCCTGGGCCTCAGAATTTGGGGGTCATTGTGACCCCCATACCTTTAGAATATGGGGTCATTTCCTCAATTTTGGGGGACAACTTTTTAGAAACCTAGGTAGCACATAAAAAACAAAATAAAGTAGACTGTTATGTCTTCAGAGCCATATACATTTCATATTTTTCGGGGTTTGGTTGTTCAATCCTCCTATTTTGGAACTGGTCAAAAACATTTTAACTCTCGGAGAATTTAAGCCATATAAAAAGATTAAACAAATTCAGATTTAATGACTAATGACTCTTTATCACCATCAAACTCGCTAAATCAGCTCTATTTTGTTGTTCCTTTGAAAGAATGGCCCCAATGCAGACGATGGAAGTTTACACACTTTTATTTGTTGTTGCATTATGTAAAATCCGGTGTCTGGTTTACAGTTAATTTTATGACGGGAAATTCGGTCAGAGGAGGTTTAAATCACAATAACCCAGTCTGCACATTTTATCGGGTACCTGTAGCTATCTAAAAATAGAATTTTGTACTAATTTTATCAATACTGGAAAACCTGGCTATTTACAGAGGTCATGGAAATATTGTATCTGAGGCTTGTTAACAAGCGAGTTGTCAATTTTTAACCCAACTAAAAAATCTCTGAAAAAAGATCTCCAATCATACATGTTCATAGCACAGAGCTGTATTTTCAAACGTGCGTCACAAATGTCGCACAGGTAATTTTTTGCGGGTCAATTGTTTTGAAATTGCGACAAAGACGCGCATTTTTTGCGTCATGGAAAACCCTGCTTAAGTAGTTTAGATTTAAAGATTTAGAGACAAAGGTAAGAAGATGATTACAATGCAAACTAACAAAGAACGGCGATATCAATTCGAAGAATGTGCAATCTTCTGTTGTCAATGCCACCTAAGTTCATCTTTGCAACTTATCTTATGAACACCCGAATATATATCATATCCGAAATATAGTGTACTTACCAATGCATCTTTCCCGACTGTAAGAATAGACGTATACGCTTCTAAATAAACACGCTTGGCTTTTCTTACAATTTCTAGACCCTTAATGGTAATGTCCTTTGCATCTCCTAACCCTAATCCTACAAGGTAAAACATTTTTTTAAATGTTTACTTTTCACAAACCCACGTTGAACAAATCTTCACGACAAAGCATTTCTTACTGTTCAGCTTGGTGGTGGCACACCAGTAAGAAAATGTGAATAGGAGGGCCATCTCATTGTGCCAGGGACTCTCAATATACATATTTAGGGTCCGTGATTGTGCCAATTTTTCGAATCATTTCAGATCATATCCTCAAGCTTGTGGTCAAAATTTTAATCCTTCACACAAAAACTCTACATGGTCTACATATTAATGTCAATATAAAGTTTGGCAATATACCGCCCAAAACAGTAAGGATTAAAATTAGTTGGATTACTTTTTCCACTCTTGGTTTAAAATATTCCTAAGACTTTTTACAGTCATAGCTTTTGCATGTTCCTCCCTTTCAGTTTAGTCCAATTGTCTGTGATTCTAAAGGAGAAGCTGTTCTTCCCCGAGTCAGCCTGTTAGTACCGTAGTCACGCCGGTTGTTTGTAAAGTTTTCAATTGTGTCCACGAGGCTGTCTTCTTACAGTTTCTGGGATTTGTTGTACTTTTTTTTTTATAGGCGTTGTATTCAGTTTCCTTTAAATCTTATATGTTTGTATCATGTTAGATCGCGATCATAGTTTATATTTCAGCGATCATAGTCCCGAACGGTTTTTAATCATTCAGGATAGCCGTTTTTTTCAAATCTTGGAATTCATGATTTTTGTTCTTTGGATTCTTTCAATTCTCATTTTATCCATTTTCACGGTACATAATTGGCCAAAAACAACTGACTATAACTCGAGATGAGGTCTAACCAGGCTTTTCTAAATTATTAGAAACATTTCATTGTCACAAGAGAATTTCCGTTTAATTAAACCCAACTTTCGGCTGGCTTTCTTTATTTTCATATCAATTTGGTCTACGAGCAAAGGTTTATTCCCAATACAAATCCCTAGATGTACTTCCGAAGAATTGGCTAGATATTGCCCTACCAGATAGCTTATATTGACTGTTGGTTGATTTTCCAAGATGAAGGTGTTTACATTTATCTTGGTTGAATTCTAGCTGTCAGGTGGTTGATCAGGCTAGTTTGTCCAAGTTTAATTATAGTAAATTTGTTATTGTCATTGTCAAACTTCCGAAAACTAAGTTGTCCCATGCGCTGTGATCAGCTCTTTTTGGTATTCCAGCAGAAATGTCGCAACATGCCGCATTTACACCAGAAAAACTAACGGAAATTTTCATCCTCTCTAGTCAGATAAACACCCTTTAAATTTAAACAGGATTGATTGCGTTTTTTGTTTTAAAAAAATGTTTTACTACTATATCCGGTTTCTGCTCGGGAGATGAGACTAAGCGGATGTAGACGTCACAAAAAGTTTTGCTCTTCAGATGTGTCCCTTTTACTAAACATCTTACGATCATTTTGTGCGTAAGTCAAAAATTAAAGTTGCTTCTACAGTAGTAACTTAATATGGAATTCTGCCATGCAATATCTCATTGGAATCGTCTTCTAAAGACGATTTCAATGAGATATTGCAAGGCAGAACCCACCAATGAATAAAAACACCAGATACGATTATTGATTTTGACTTACGATTAATTTTTTCGTAAGTTGTTTAGTAAAACGGGCCCCAGATGTGTCCGTTTTGCCTTTTTAATCTTTTCATGTCCAGTGGGTGAGTGGGATCGGACTTTAAAAAAAAACAATAACCGAGATATGACTCATGTGTATGAAATGTATAGTAGTTTGTGTTGGAAGGTTTTCAACATTTTCACGAACCACGAAATTTATTATTTTATTGAACACAGAAAATTGATAAAAATGAAATAACTTGGAAGGGGATAGGTTATCTTAACCAGCCAGGTGTGCGTGTATTTCTGTTTAATTATCGTAGCATGTGCGCATATGAGCGACGCCCCAAGAAGACGATTAGTTTTTACGGTGGAAAGTGCAAGGGTACATGACGAAACTACTGCTGATATCCACTGTGGTTCTTTAACGTGCTAGGTGTAAAGCACCGTCTCATGGGGCCTCGGTTTAACGTCTCATACAAAGGACAATTAGTTTTGTTAGTGTGCGAGCTCGGGAATTGAGCCCTAGCGATCGACATTTTATTTATTTGAAGTCCGGTGCCCTACTGACAGAGCTAATCGGGCTGGTTGACAAAGTGGTCCAATCTATATTTGCGTGCAAAGCAGGGTATAATTTGCAAACAGTGGGCACCGTATTGTCGTCCAAAAAGCAGTATAGGCTGTACAGCCGCAGGAGATGTTGAAAGGCGTGAAATATTAGATTTGGGAGGTACGATGCCTGTTAGTTTATCCATCTTGCTAAAACATAGGCCCTGATCAGATACGCGGTCAATGCGTAGCTGATCTGTCTCTTCGCTTTAGCAAATACATTAGCTTAATTTTCTTCACAACGAGCCTAAATGAATTTACACTGTTTAAATAATTTTTGTAACTTTACTTTTACAACGCTTGAAAGAGACGCAAACAATATGAAATCTTGTATTAAGATATCCATGTCATACTTTTCAGCCTTTACTTGTTTTTTTTTTTTTGGCAATGAAACCACCAAAATAAGTAGATTAAATAGGCCCAATAATTTTAGGGGAATGAAAATGATCCATGATTTTTTTCAAATGGTCAGATAACGATAAGACTTTTTCCATCTTAAAATCACACAAGCGTTGCGTTTTAAACATTCAAAAGTAATGTTATTTGTCATAGATGCTATGACCATCAATGGAACCATCTCTACATTGCAACTCCGGCAAATAATCAGGATATACAAGAATTCGGAAAATCACTCGGACTTTTCCGTATGCTGGAAAGTACCTCGGACGTAATTGTAATAATTTTGGATCAATTTAAAGTTTAGGTAATTTGGCTTCTGCTGGTACTTCGGTTTTTAAATACGCTTGAAGAAAATCACGTTTTGTTAATTCTTTCCGATTGTCTGTGGAGATCTTTTGGGCATATTATAATTTGAAGACAAAACGCAGTATAAGATTGCGTTTTGTTATCAAATTATGATCAGCCCACTTTTGTTCTGTCGTTGATTTTATTTTATGCAACGTCATTCTTCAGTAGCGGGATCGTTGGTGTTTGTGACGTCATATAATGAAATCCACGTGCGAAATGACACGCTTTAAAGACTGCGGCCACAATTTTCCCTAGGTCTATTCCAAAGAATCGAAGATGATTTCCGATTGGATATGCAATGTAAGCTAAAGTTTACCATTCAGGTCACCTATTTCAATTAAAGTACTGAAAGTATTGTAGGTTTAACAACGACGTTTTTGACATTTTTACAATTTTTATTTGTCATTTTCATCATAATGAATAAAAGAGTCTGCCAAATGACACGAAGCTGCGGACGGAGTTTTGAATGTTCCTGAAATACACCGAACCCCCCTATTTTTCATGGCGTAAGTATTCGGTGGATTAAGTGGTTAAGCCCGTTCTCATTTCAGCTCTGAAATTAACCCCGAAATCTTGCATGTTAATTTCATCTTGCAAAACTTAAACGTTGCTATCAAAATTAATTTGTCACAATAACACAGTGCAAGTTATGAATGGCACAATATTTGTATCAAAAGAAAACGAGTTTAATGAAACACATATCAATGTAGGCCTTAGTGAACATTTTATTCAAAATACGATGCATAGACTGTTCCAATAGCGAAAACATCCGCGGTTCTGAACGTGGCTTCTGCAAAAGTATCAGTGTCTTTATTCCACAGGCACCTGCTCACAACTTGCATACTTTGTTTAGCATCTTGTATAATAGTAACCGTCACTACGTACTTATAACGAGCGAATCCTAACGCCTTCACACGTTTTTTGATATCATCAGAAAGTCCAGTGGTCAGCTGACGTACGTTTGGGGTATACTCCACGCCCGTCAGCCATTCTTTTAAGGCGTCATAGATAACGTTTTTAGCCTTGTACGACTGAAACTTTTTGTCCGGTTCCAGTTTGTAAGTGTTCTCGTATTTTATGGGCGGCCCTTGTTTTGTTGTGACAGATGCACCGGAAATGCTGGTTCGAGACACCTGTGACATACGCCGATCCCTTGTAACTTGTATTAGATTAGGGTCCCATTTAGAGGTCCGCCTCATCTGTGGCTGACTGACTCTTGGGCCGGACCCGGTGGAGTCGTCTACCGATTTTCTAGGGGCCGCCATATTGTCCAGGGCGTTAATATTCTCCTTGGTAAGCCGTCTTGGTTGGTTAGAATGCTGCAGTTTTGGAGGCATCTTCTCCTAGTCGAAAGCTCCTCGGAGCTTCAATAGTTCAATTGATATTAATCCTGAAATACACAAAAGTAGCATCTTAGTCATATGACAACATCCCTACAGGTCAACCATATTAAGGGATTGTTGGGTAAATTAATGTAGTGACTTTCTACACTGAAGCAAGCTTCTAAAATGTTAAGTTTGGTTCTGCTGGAAAAGTAATATTGTTTGTGATATCTGTAACGGTTGTTGTAGAATTGAGCCTGTCCATGACATTTCCGACAATTTTGAATGTGCGCCAAGCAAAGACTCTGGCCAGCCTGTGCACCCGCACAGTCTGACCAGAATCTTCACTTTACTCCCTGTAGATGGAGAAGGTCTCAAGATATCTTTAGACAACCAGACAACCTAAAATTACATTGTGTGGCTGTCTGAGCTGCTCAATCTTAACATTTCACACACACATATCAATTCTTTGGAAATACCAGGAACAGGCTAAATTATAATCGAACATTCATTCACATAGAAACTTCAGCCTGAATCTGAGAATGTTGAGGAAAGCAAAGAATTCCGTCCGAATTCCTGGTTGCCGTCGATTTCTAAAATTGCATTGGCGAGTAGGATTTTTCGCCAGATTTGTTTGTGCAGCAAATAAAACAATAACAATTTACAAAGTTTTATATTCAACGAATTGATATCAAACATGGAAACGTCATCAAAGTTTGTAAATAATTTGACTTTTTCAAACTGAAATCTAAAAAAACTCAACTTAAATGCGAGTTTTGTGATTTTGTCAGTTTGTTACAGTCACTAAGAAGTATATTCTGACCCCCAGCCTTGTTTAGAAATTGCAACATTTTACATCTACTCATGTTAAAATACAAGAATTCTTAAATAAAGCCAACGAATATGAAACTATGACAAATGCAAGGTGGCTGTTAAATCTGAAACACAAAGGCTATTAAAGAATAACTTGCTTTGAAGTTGAGCTTTTACAACCTTTTCCCATACGTATTCACTGAAAGAAAATCCTCTTTGAGTTCAAAACATCATTATAAGATACACATTTTATAAAAATAATACTTTTCGCCAGGTACCAATACTGTGCCATGCCAATGGATTCGTACAATTTATATTTGAAGGGTTTGGTATTTCAATTTGTATGAACAATCAAGATTTTTGTGAGTTATTGTTAGCTTTGTTGACTGATAAACTTACCTAAAATCCAATAATCATTAAATATAAGGCCCGGTAGTGGACATAAGATAGATAAAGCATAGTCAGGTTAACTTAAGCTAAAGATGTATCGTGCTTATGTCAATAGTACTTTGAAAAGCTTTAAACCATTCACACACAATCCCTACATTTGTGCTGGCCGTGGCCGGGAGCGGCTATCGATCTTAGTTCTTTCATTTACCCAGACATTCGGCGCGAGCACTGGTTAATTGTCCAGGAAGCAGAATCGAGAGGGATTTATCTAAGTTGTGAGAACTTATTTCCCAATCGATGTAAAATAAAGAGGTTTAAACCAAACCTATTTTGACATAGTAACAAGCAATTTCGGTGTTTCCGTCAATGTTTTTTACCGGAGGAAAGAGATCAAAGTTTAGTCAAATTGTCCAAATTTTGTCGAAGTGGCTTTGCAGTTATCTCTAAAATATTATTCCCTGTAGCGGCTGAAGGCCACGAAAGATGTAATGGTAGAAATGTTTTGAGAAATATCAGGAAACCATTATTAGGTTCCCCAGTCGTTTGATAATGGTTTAGGTTTAAAAATATTTATTTAACATCGATTGGGGAAGAAGTTCTTACAACTTAGATTAATCCCCCTCGATTCTCCTTCCTGGAAAATTTACCAGTATTCGCACCGAACGTGTAGGCCAATGAGAGAACCAAGATCGATTATCTTTGGGTCAAGAGGCCGACGCTCTACCTCTAGACCACGGACACCACGGATATGATTTAAAGAAAAAACTGTTTAAAGCGGCGTTTCACACAGATCAAAGCAAAATTCTTAAGGATTAATCTAAAATATTTTAGATTTTAAAAGCAATACATTCGGATTGACTTTGGAGATGCATTTAAAAAATGAAAACTAATCATCAGATTAAGCTACTTGTATATGCCTACCCCTTGAGAAGTTAACCAATGAGTTAAAATTCAAAACATACCTCGTCTAGAAGAATCCACATTGAGAGTTTGGCGTCACACAAAAAGAAAGGTAATTTTCTCCTTTTACTTTATCCTTTTGAAGTTTTATTGTGAATGTACACACGACCCTCTAAAACACAGTCTATACTCCACGCGGTCTGCACTGTCCTATAGCAACGATTGGTGCTCCGGTAAACATCCGGCACCGACAAAACAATACTGAGTGATAGATAATATAAAACTCGGCCACGGCATCGTAGAATTGTACTGTTCGCGAATAAAGTTGAGTCTTATCTGCGTTCACCTCGACAAAACGATACAAACTGTTCGCGAATTGTACCCCGCTTTGCACGCAATTGCACGTTCAAAGCGGGGTAAAATTTGAAAACATTTTCCACCATTTTATCATCCTCAACGCGGGGCAAGGTATTACACATTTTGCGATTGATGTTCTTTTTACTTTGTGTGTAACTTTTTTAAAACATAAATTATGAACCTGGGGCCCTTTCCACTAAACATCTTACGAAAAAAAATGATCGTCAGTCAAAATCACAAATCGTACCTAGTGTTTTTGTTCTTCGTTAGATTCTGCCTTGCAGTATCTCATTGGAATCGTCTTTAGAAGACGATTCAAATGAGATGATGCGTGGAAGAATTCCATATTTAGTTTCTTCTGTAGAAGAGACTTAAATTTTGCCTTACGCTAAAAATGATCGAAAGATGTTTAGTAAAACAGGCCCCAGGGCATGACATTTCAAATAATTGAATATTGTGACAGATGGACGGACATTGCGAAGTCCAGACGTCCAGATAGATCAATTAAAAGATTACATGATACTTTGATATCGTATCCATCTACTAAGCGCATGATGAAAACTCTGATCAGCCTTAGCATATGCTGGACCCCAATCTTAAACCCTCTCCGGGAATAAGACGGAAGCAGTAATGAAAGCGCGTCATTTGGCACGTGGGAATTTATGGCGTCGACAAAATCAACGATCCCGCAAAGGATGATGTTGCAGAAAACAAAATCAACGAAAAAATAAAAGGGGATATATTATAATTATAATTTGATGACGAAACGCAGCATTTTACTGCGTTTTTTGTTATCAAATTATTATATGTCCAAAAGATCTTCACAGACTATCGGAAATAATTTACAAAGTGTATTTTTTTCAAGCGTATTAAATAACCGAAATACCACAAGAAGCCGAATTACATAAAAATGACCTCAAATAACTACACTTACGTCAGATTTGACTGGCGAGCCTGTCTCAATCTTCGATACAGTATCGGAGGGTAGCGTAGATGGGACAGGTTTACCGGTCTAACGTCAGATGTACTCTCCAGTTTACGGAAAAGTCCGAACGATGCTCCTTATGGCTGAAACCCAGGCTGACCTCTGATAGATTCAATAAATATTTCCAACACCGATTCTGAATAGCTTATGGTGGTTGTGTTTTTCTCGCGATTACCAACATTTAGTAAAACAGAGGATATATCAAATTTCTTGGAAGAATATTGATTCATAAATATTTATAGATTATATTTGAATATTCAAAGCAAAAACGATATTAACGTTTATTTGAATTTAAAAGACCCGTTCAGTTTGAGAAGAAAATAAATCATAAATATTCACGAATAGTTAATTTCAAATATATTTTAAGAAAAATAGAACTTTTCTTTGTCAATGAATTAATCTAAAATGTATCATCTTGTGAGTGCGAAAAGCACCGACCCTGGTCACACAGCACGGGCTGTTCAACGGCAACCACTCAGATTTTCAACCGTCATACACCTGCAAAGTACCTATTCATGGACATGAAACAAACAGAATTTTGGACTTGTAACATACGGAACATCGCTCGGACTTTTCCGTAAACTAGAATCGCCGAGGGTTCCCGAGTGGACTTGTAAGTCGCCCATCCACGAAAATCTTTGAAAAATTATCAGAAAATTCCGGAGGTTAACAGTATCTTATTCAAAATCAATGATTTGATTGGTTTATCTATATTTTGATTGACATCAGCGATCTGTCAATTGTCACAGTGCTCACAAGGCTTGACATTTTGTTCGTGGAATGACGCGAGTCGCAGGTCAGAATTTAGCCATACATTTTCCATTTAAAAAATTTAATAAACTCAAATGAAGATGATTCGGAAATAAAAGTGCATGTATAGTCAGTGGCTTGTAGTCGAAAATCTCTTATACAGCTAGTTACATCGTGAAACTGGCATTCATTAACTTCGATCACGACCATTCTGAATCACTCGCACAGCTCTCCATTCATTCATTTCAAACACTCTCTCATACCTTTTAAAAACGCTCCAAAATCACTTGAAAAGATAAGATCAGTAAATGCATTCAAAATGAAAATCGTTTGAAAAAAAAAAAAAAAAAATAAAATAACCATTTTACTGACTAAAATAAATTTGTAAGCGTCCAAACGCTTTTTGAAAAATTAGGAAGCTATATATATATATATTTAAATTTCGATTATTTTGTTCAAAATGAACAAAATTAGCGATACCGATTACCTCCCTTTGATAACATATTCGTACTTCTCTGTTTGTGTGGCTTCATGGACCAATTAGACACTATAAATCAATACTAGCCAATAAGATCGTTAAATAATTTGATCGATTTGAATTAAATTTTGATCGATTTGAAAGATTTCGAAATGTTTTCTAATGATTTCGGAGCGTTTTAATCGATTTGAGTGATTGGAATGAATAAATGAAGCGCTGATTGAATGATTTAGAATGTTATTGATCGGAATAAGTGCCAGTTTCATGATGTTTTTTGCTGTAGTTTTTTTGGTAAAGTATATCGCTAGATAGAATTAGCAAGATTTACTGGTTTGAACCTATTCATTTTACATCGATTGGAAAACAAGTTCTTACAACTTAGATTAATCTCTCTCGATTCTTCTTCCTGGAAAATTCACCAGTACTCGCGCCGAATATGTGGGCCAATGAAAGAACGATGATCGATAGCCGCTCCCGGGAATCGAACTAGGGACCTTTTGGGTGAAGAGGCTGACGCTCTTCCTCTAGACCACGGACACCTCATTTAACTCTTAGCAAGAGTTACTCAGTTATTCGTCCGCCAACATTTTCTTAAAACCCATTATCCGACCATGGTTCTTAAGGGAAATATCATCCGTAACGATATCGCATTAAAATGATGTATTATACGTTGAAAATCATTGCAATTGTTCAAGAGGTTGTTTAGCGGTGCGCGAAGGACTTCATCTATTGAACTGATCAATAAGTCGGTGAGTTCGTCATACTAATAATGGGTATTGTCAACGAGGCCCTTATCAGGGTTTTTTAGTGGTGGAAGAGTAAACAAAAGCGAGAGAGAGAGAGAGAGAGAGACAGAGAGAGAGAGAGAGAGAGAGAGAGAGAGAGAGAGAGAGAGAGAGAGAGAGAGAGAGAGAGAGAGAGAGAGAGAGAGAGAGAGAGAGAGAGAGAGAGAGAGAGAGAGAGAGAGAGAGAGTGAGAGTGAAAGAGTGAGAGAGAGAGAGAGGGAGGGAGAAAGGAAGAGAGCAAATTTGAAGTAAGAGAATGAATAGTCATGGTTTTTCGAGTTAAAGAAAGAAAGAATGAAATAATAACGAAATATAGACAGAGAGGAAGGGAGCAAAAATGAAGGAAGAGAAGGAATAATCATGGTTTAACGAGTTAAAGAAAGAATGAGATATAGAAAGAAAGTGGAGGAAGGAAGGAAAAGAAAAGTAAAAGTTATTTTATCGTGTTTAACATGTCTCAAATCTACCCCAAATAAATAAAATACCATGCACTAGCCTCTTATGGTATCATAGAAATACTTGAGTGTAACCTAAGTACCGCTGTTCACTGTCGTAGTTGAAGTGGTATAGATTCCCGAGCTTTGACCCGTCTGAACCTTAAAATTACATGCGATGTTGCATAGATAATATTATGTTAGTGTCTTAAAATATCAATGTTATCTGGTCGAGGTTGGGAGAATTTATCATGACGTGGCTTTGTCGAGTCATGATAAATTCTGGCAGTCGAGACAAGTGGGCATTGATATTTTAGACACAAAACATCTTATTCTATTTATCATGCATTCATTTTTCATGGCTTAAAATTTTATGAAGTCTTTAAAATTAAAGAAACTTGGGTGAATGTTGTTCGTACTCTGATCATAAATATGCAAATTGTTTCTAAAAATAGCCTGCCTGATATCATTCTAATTAGTGAAGTATATATCATGTGTGACTGGTGAGCCTGTCCTAATCTTGCCACACAAACTAATATCGGAGGATATCTTAGATAGGACTGGTTTGCCAATCAATACAGGCTTCGTTGCATTACAAAAATGAAAAACATCGAACCTAACAAAAAAGTATATGTGCGACGTCTTTTATTGTAGAGCTACCATCTTTTTCAGCTGCCATTTTAAGTTGGCAACTTAATGAACACACATGAAAACTGAGAATATTTTTAAAACTGTTTAAGCCAAAATCGGCAATTAAATTGAAATACATTTCGACATATATTGTTTTGACTCATCCACAAGCCAATCAGTATCCAATACAAGAGCAACGGTAGTAGCATGAGCAGAATCAACAACAACAACAACAGCAGCAGCAGCAGCAGCAACGACAACAACCATACTGAATACGAGGATCTTTACTATGACAGCTAGAAAACTCCTCTAGATAGATCTAATCGTAGTGCGTTTTTTCCATAAAAAAGGCGATAGGTCTGGGAGAATAAAGGTACAGTTAAACTAGCGACCACGCTAGGGACCAACAAAAAGTGGTCGCTAAAGGGAATGGTCGCTAAATACAATATTTCATCATAATTAAGACAAAGCGCAAGTAGTTTTGTCAAATAATCTTTACTCAATCTAATCATGTTGGAACCCACCCCACTAGAATCGTCTCATTCAAAATTCAACATTTTTTCGATTGAGAATGTCCATTTTTTAAAGGAGATTTAGCTTACAGTGATGGGACATATGATGTTCGCGTAAGAAAAAATGGTCGCTTAATAGAGGTGTTGACTCGGACAAGATTGACTCTATTTTATAAAATTCTTTTTTTCAGTGTGTTTTCTATTATCGTTAGCATATGGAAAAATTACCCTTCCATAACCTCTCCAATACACAACATTGTTCTTTAATTAGCTATTATAATTAAAACTATTTCAACCGCGGCATTTAAAACTGACTCTAAGTACTGCCCTGCGTTCAGGATGAAAACGTTAGCGAAGCGCTTTCGAAATGATACCTCGCTTTGCACGTATGTGAACGTGCAAAGCGGGGTATCATTCGCAAAGCGCTCGCGAAACGCTTTTATATCCTGAATACAAGGCTGGTACTACGGTTCTTTTATAAAAGCCTTAGATTGACATAACGATAGATGGAGGCCTATGCATGTTTCGGCTTCAGAAAAATTTTGGCCATTGAATCAAATCATATTCTTTAATGCTTTTAAGTGAATTATCAGGAAGTAATGGTAGAATATCATTTGATTAACTCACAGCCTGGTCAGTGAAATAATTAAAAAAGTAAATCCCGTGTTGTTCCTTTCACCCTGTCTTACTTTTTCTAGGCGGAACACATTTATTGGTGTCATCATGAACGTTGCATAGAAATCACGTGCAAATGACAGGCTTTAAATTTCACGTTTTGTCTCATTTTTGCATTAAAGAAATAGAAAAGTTGTTTGTTTTTCGAGTAAGTGATATTGTTGTTCACTCAATGAATTATTAATCAATTTAATAGGGCTGTCACACCTTAAGGTTTTTGGAAGTGTGTGCGGAACGTGTTTGAATTTTTTTTTTAAATAACACGCTGGGAACAAGTCGGGTACGCTATGGACGCGTTCTGCACACGCCACGAGCACGCTTGGAAACGCTGGCACACGTTATAATACGCTGAGCTCATCGACAAATTTTGTTCATGTACAAAATTTCTCAGCGTGTGCCTAGCGTATTCGGCACACGTTCCGAACACACTCAGTACGCTAGAGACACGCTAGGAGCACGTTCACATACGCTACGAGTACACGACATTTCTCGACAGTTAGCGATTACAATGACGTCATAGTTTGACGTCATTTAATCTTTTGAAAAGTATGATGGCTCTTATGACATTCCCATTTGATATAGCAATTATGTGGAAATTTCTTATAAATGTTTTTGAACAACTTAGTAATGGATGTCCGTTTCATATAATTTTTGTGCTTTGATTAATTAAACAAAATAAATTTGTATGTCATTAGAGGTACTTACAAAGATAATACTCCTGTTAATTTGCAAGGATGTTCGTAACTACATTGTTTGTTGCTTTCTTAAATGCCTTTAACACATATTGGGTATAATTATGCGCGGATTAAATTTCTGTATGCTGTATTCTATCCGGACGTCACAATTACAAAAAATCACAAAATTGAAGTTAAGGACGTTCGCGCCAATGTGCGTCAAAAAGTAGTTTCCATCATAACTGCATCATATTTGTACATATACTGGATAAATATTTCGCGGTCTTTTTACCGGTTTCATTTTGCACAACAAAGATACAGCGCCAACTAGCGGCATCCCGTAAACGTCTTTTTTTTTCAAAGTTTACGGCGATTTAATCAGCGACATCGGACTCATTTCAAATAAAAAATACATGCATCGATTGATCTTTCAATCGGCAACTCAAATTTTTGTTTTACCCATGTCCACAAACGCACTTTTTTGACTACATAGGTTTTCTCGATACTACCAGAAGCATATTTAATATGGAAAATACGCCGTTGGACAAGGTTCGAACGTTTATAGACATAAAAAATCGAACGGTGACCCCATATTTTATTATTTTAAATTAGTCTTAAATTAAAATCGCGTTGAAATTAGATAAGACGTAAAGTTAAGTAATCATTTAATCAGTACCTGGCAAAGTTTCATACTGTACACCCCATACAAAATGATAAAAAAAAAACCCAATTAACTCGAATTTATCGATCACCCCTCGTAATTGTACAGCTGCCAGTGTATTTTTTGCTTTCCGTCTAAACCGCTCACCTGAATTTTACTAGGCCAGTGAGTGCGGTTGAGGAGCAGATGCTATAGAATTCAAATGATAAGTATTATTTATGTATATTTATGCGCAAATCAGAATGTCGAAAATATTTTTTTAAAAGGGTCACCAAAGAAACACTCTATTCCATTTAAAGTTTTCTAACGATTAAGGAGGAGATGTCATTATTCAAAGTTTCATATTAGAAATAAGCCAGGCTTATCAATATTTCGCGACGATTTTTGTAAGATGGTTACCAATGGGCACTGTTGCAAAGTTTCATTGAAATAGGCCGAGTGGTTCATGTGGAGATTTTGCTTCAAGATTTCTTAGTGAAAATTTCCACGCCCTGCCAAGCCCATACTTTTGGGCCAATCAGGATTTCGCGGAAGAGTTTTGATGAGGGTCACCTAGAGAACATTCTGCCAAAGTTTCATTGAAATTGGTCAAGCGGTTGAGGAGAAGATGTCGTTCAAACATTTCTTAGTGAAAAATGAAATGAAATCATACGGTTTTATCGAGTGGTCAGGGGAGTTGATTCATTATTGGACATTGTACAATTATAAAAAAAGTTGCCTCCCATTATATGTTTCAGGAGTGACCCCAGTAAGAATTACTTCCTAAGGTCATTGTATGTGTATGGTAAACGAAGTTCTTAAAGAAAATGTAGTCGCAAAAATATAGAGCTGTTCAAGTTAAGTGATAAACAGTGCTTTACATGTAGCTTTGCAAGATTTCTAAGATACATGTATTTTATCCCTGTTGTAGAGTTTTCAAGTTTATTTAACTATCTCTTTGCAGGAGTTTATTCTCCAGGTGGGTGATGAAAAATCTACGGCGTGATTTCCGGGCCCGTAGTTTTATTGTTTCCGAATGAAGGGTTCCCGTGCTGTGACTGTATTATTTTAAGTTGCTTTATTAACATACATGACATTTGTTTTGAAAAGGAAGTTCTAAGAAAGAGGAATAAGCATCTATAACTTCATACCTTAACGAAAATTCTGTAAAGGGCTACGTCTTGGAGAAAAACACTGATTTTCAATATTAAAACTAAAGAGGACCAAATTTCATCGGGGTCTGACCTTCACCACGTTAACTCTGACGCAACTGGCTTGAAGTGGTAAAGCCTAGGATTCAAATAACGCTAGGTCAAATGAGTTGCGCGTCAATCAATGATGTTATTCATTTTTGTTGCGTCATACAATCTTCAATCAAATCGAGGTAAACAAAAAGTGGGAGGAGCGATTTTAATCACCATGGGGGTTTTTGTAATTATTTTGTCATTTGGCAGGACAAAATCAGTTGAGAACGTTCGGTGGCCAAAACCTCTTGGCTGGTGCTAGTGTATTTCGCAAACTTTGTAGTTTGTATTTTTTTGCGGACCTTATGTCTCCCTTTAGGGATTTTGTATTTGCCTATTACGGCATATTCAGCCGCGCAGTGGTAGCGGGTCAAAAAGTCCCGGGTTTGATCCCCGACGGCGGCGCCCATCCTTTTAGATTGATAATCGTACACCTATGTCAGATAGCAGCTGGAGGCTAGGAAAGGAATGGTAGTACTGATGTAAGAAATACCAGGATTTCATTGTTAGGTGCTCCAGCCGCCGCGAAACAACCGAAAGATTGTTGAAAGTGGTGTTAAATCCCATACAAACAAAAGCACGGCACATCTTTTATAAATAATGCAAGGTTTATAACAAGACGTTAGTAGAAAACATTCATAGTCCATTGAAAAGCTGTAGTTACCCAACATTGGTTCCACACCGATTCGTCACAGGTAAACGGGTCACGCTAGCTTTCGATATTGGACAGCTATCACAGGCCTTACATGCTTCAAATCACTTTCTTTTTGCGAAAAGTTGTATCCCTAGAATCCTTTAAGTAGGCATTATATATTTTTTCTACAATTATTTTGAATACATATACCTTTCATTGGAACATTTGAATTCATTTTGTTAAGATTGGGATCTCATTCCAAAAACATTCATTTTGCCAATTTCACGGTGTTGTTAACTGTATAAAAATGTTCTCATACTCATCTGAGAATAAAAGCGAACTTGAAATTGAAATAACTGTTGAATTTCATATTAATTTTACGCTAAACGATAATCTGATATAATCTTTCATTTCCATGCGTTAACAATAGCATTTCTGCAGAAATGCACCATTTACCTCGAGTCGAATTGAGAGCAATTTCTAAGTCGAGTTTGAGAAGAACGTTATATAATATATTGTTCTTATCTGATTCTGTGAATATGAATTGATTTTACCTCTTTTGAACGACCCTTAATGTTAAGCTTATAGTTTGAGATGGAGACAATTATAGATACACAAGTTAGAGTGAGTGATCAAGGGTCAATTTTGTCTATACCTGTATAGACAAAATTGACCTTTGATCACTCACTCTGAATTGCGCAACTATACCGGTTACTCTTATTAAAAACACAAACAAATCAATTTAGTAGTATAGAATTATCAACTACGATGATTGCGGTAAAACGGACCCAAATAGCGTAAAACCAACTGATAATGAGGCGAGAATCGGAAATGATTGCTGAAAAAATGAACTACAGCTGCAAGTATAGATAATTTCAGATTCTCTACTATACAGTTTACAACATCGGGAATTTGGCAAAATGAATATTTTTGGAATGGTTTTGAATTGAATTGAAGGAGCGATACGAGCGAGATTAAGATGAGCTCAAAGCGAGATTTTTAAATTAAATTAAAACATAACAAGGGGGGGGGGGTGTTGTCAAATATTTTTTTCTTTTTCCCTTTTTTGTTTACTCTTTGGGTGATTTTGGAGTGCTTGTATGGCTTGAGTTAGTGTTCTGAATGAATGAAAGGAGCGCTAATTGAAGGGTTTTGTATGATTTTTATCGGAGAGATTGTCATATTCACGATGTTTTAACTGTAAATCACTCATTCTCAGCTAAACTTTGTTCCTATGCTGGAAAGATTTTATCCGTTTATCAGACAAAGGAATAGCTGTGTTACTGAAAACATACAATGATTAAATTCCCATACTAAAACGAACCCAAAGACAGAGACAAAATGTACACTTCGAGTACCAATTATTATCGCCTGTGCTGTTATTCCTGTGGCCAAAAAGGGCACCGAATTAAGGATTGTGAGAAAAGTAGTTCTTAAAGAAACTGTAGTCCCTCAAAGATAGAGCTGTGTTAAGCGTTAAATAGTGATTTACGTGTAGTTTGGCATGATTTTAGAATATTTCACCTCTGTTCTAGAGTTTTCAAGTGCATTTTACTATCCCTTTGCAGAAGTTAATTCTCTAGGTCGGGCGAAAAAAAAAAAAAAAAAAAAAAAGAAATACGGCGTGATTTCTGGGCCCGTAGCTTTGTTGGTTCCCTTGTTGTGACTGCAATATTCAAAAAAAATTCCTTATCAACATACATGACATTTGGTTTTAAAAGGAAGTTCTAACTTCATACCTCAACGAGAGTCTGGAAAGGGTTACGGCTTAGAGAAAAACGATGATTCACCATAGACTTAAGAGAACGAAATTTCACCGGGGTCTGACCTAAACTTAACTACTTTCAAAGCGCATGTGCAAAAGGAATAAACAGAATGAATAATCGTGGGAATTAAACATTTTTTATAACTTTTGAATGGTAAGATATTGGGCCTTTTATATATGATTGCCTTGGACAAGACCTTTCTGTTCAGGGGGTACCAAGTTCAAGGCCATCAGTCATGGCAAAGGTCATTTTTAAGGTCAATTTTTTGTAGTTAAAACTAATATTAGCCGTAACTTTTGATTGGCAAGTCATAGAGCTTTGAAATTTCCGCACACGTGCATTGCGTGTGACAAGACTGTAATATGCATAACAATTTGAATGTCATTGGTCAAGGTCAATGTCATTCAAAGCAAGTCACTCATTTATAACATAAAAACAACAACAAAACAACAACAACAACAACAAAAACAGTTTGCTTTAACCTGAGATTGGTAATTACACTAACTGTGAAAAGTGGACCCTAGACGCATTTTGTTTCGTTTTTTTTTTCACTTTCCAGCACTTAATAGCCGAGCGTAGGCACCCTCAAGCGATGCTCTTTTTCAAGTAATTAGTGTATCTGTCCAAAGACTTACTAATTCATGAATTTTCTTTTAAATTGATCCATTGTTATTTCATATGTCATCAAATTTCATATCTTTTTCAGTGTCTATATTATTATTATTACTATTATTATTTTTATTAATATGAGCCTGTGCGTGAGATTTCCAACAATTACAAATGCGCACAAAGCAAAGTCTCTGACCAGCCTGTGCATCCGCTTAGTCTGACCAGAGTCTTCACTATGTGCTTAATGGATAGAAAAGGTATAAAAGTATCTGTAGACCATCAGGTTACTTTATATTTACAGTTTGTGGCTGTCTATGCGGCTCAATGTTTGCACCTCACCAACATTTCAAATTGTTGGAAATGTTACGCACAGGCTCATATCATTATTTAAAAGCGCAGTGGTACCGCGTCGGCACTCAAAAGGTCTCGGATTCGATTCGCAACACTCATTCTTTTCGATTTTTGTCTTTTTGTCTTCCACAAATGGGTAGATTATCGCAAACCTATGTGAGATTAGAGCGGGCATCTTGTCGAACCAAGGGTTACGAACGTTTTACTTATTTTATCGAGAAGAAGCTATTGATTCGATACCCCTTGACTCGTGAAGATGCAGAGGTGGAGGCAAAGAAAGAAGGCATTGCTAGTACTGATGTGGGAAATACCAGAAATCAATTGTTTGTTTCTAGCAGCCGCGATAAAACCGAAAAATTGTTGTTAGCGACGTGAAACCAAATTCGAACAAACAAACAATCACACACACAACTAAACACACAAACAAACAAACCAACTGATGAGCTACCAACTTTACTATGACGGCGGGTTCCGAGATTGTGAGCAATATCACCATGAGTATGAAGCTATACAGAAAGTGCGCAGTGAAGACTTAGATCCGCACAGGCTCATCCTAATCCCGTGGTTCCGACCGGCGGAGGCTTTTTAACGGGACGATGCGTTACAGTGTAGGTTGATGTAAGAAGCCATTTTTATTGGCCTGGTTTTGCAGGCCATAGGAAACAACCCTGTATCCTGAGAATTGCATAGGAAATTAATAATCGAGTCAAAACCGAACAACGTGTGCACTACGTAGCTTTTTGTGCTCATGCGTGCGCAAAAAATAGGTGATTTTTATTTTAAATGTCACACCCAGGACCATGCTGACAGTGTTAAAACATGCTGATTAATTGCGTAGATACATATGACGCATTCGATCAGCATGTATTAACATTTCCGACTGTTTTGACTGATGAAATTCACAGAAACGACACGGAGATATTAAGTACATCAAGGTTAAGATGCATGCGTTTAAGTGAGTGATCAAAAGTCAAATACAGGTATAGACGAAATTTGACATTCAATCGCTTACTTGAACTTGTAAATCTATATCATTATCGGCGAATTTCACCTTGATACGGCACGCGGAACGATGCGTTACAATGTAGGTTGAGGTAAAGAAGCCACTTTTTATATTAATTCACTTGGATGAACCTTTTGGGATAGCATCAGAAGATTAGGAAATGATGTTATGGTGTATTGGCGTGAGAAATACCAGTAATTTATTGAAAGATGCGCCAGACGCCGTGGTATTACTGAAAGATTGGTAAATGAAATCAACACTTACGTCACGAAGCACGTCAAAGCACAGTAGAACCAGAGGTGTTCCAGACCCCCGATCTTTATAATGATGATAATAACAACAACTTTATTTAAAGATTGGAACATGTCAAGGTAGCAATGGACATATGGCGTCATTATTTTCCGCACAATTATTTTTTCGTGTTCATATATGTTCTAGATTTAAATTGTATAGGCATTATATCAAAATTTGAAGGTACCTTTCCATGCTCGTTTTCATGCTAGAGTTATCTACCCTTGAGTGGCACTTGCCATTTTCAGTAAAACGTTTATCGTTTTAGGCCTAGTATAAACTCAGCACCATCTGATTGGGATAAACCACATATATGTTGATAGACCTTATAAATGAACACAATGACTGTTGCCAATGAAATTTCTATTTGATCAATTGAATTTGCATGATGTGCCTTCACAAATTAAAAATGCACTATTTTTTGTAATTTTAAAGGGGGAAAGGAGCCATAAAAGACCTATAATAAAATCAAAGCACCGAAAGTACTAATGGAGATCGTTTCTGTTTCAAGAGTGATTCATCAATTCTTAGTGAAACAAAGAACTTAAAAAAAGTTTAAAAAGAACGGTTTTCATAAGTTTCTGCTTATGAAAATAACGAAGAATAATAATGGTAAAATTTCATAACCAAGCTTCTGTTCAACATTTGATATCAATTGAATGACAGGATCATGGAATTTAAGAATGAAAATACGTTAAGAGTGTCATAAAATAACGAGGACCTAAAGCATCGACCTTGTCGTACTGCGTGGTTTGTACAGTCTTAACAACGGGAAAAGAAAACAACAAAAAAAACATACGACGGTTTTATTTTTTTATGGAAATATATGTATGAGACGAAATTAAGGTGAAATGTTTAGAACCGAAACTCTTTTTGGTCGTGACTAATCAACGCCATCACGTCATGCCTTTAATAGACGCTGCTAAGAAAACGTCATATGTATTTTGTAATGGCTTTTTGTGTAAAAGGACTCGATTTAGTATTTTGACGTTTTCATCACCAACCTCTTTTCAACAACTGGAATGCTGAAAAGGGTAATTTTCATTTCTTCAGCCCTTTGTCTGTACTTTTGCGACCAGAATAAGAAGGTAGATGCGAATCTCATTCTACATTCTGGCATGCCATATATATAAAAATATAGAGAAATACAAGAATGAATAGTAGTACAAACACGAAACCCTACAACATAGAAGATACCTACAAACACATAGCTAAGATTAATTTTAAATAAGTCAAATAAGGCTGTGTAAATAACTGAAGGCGAATAGAGCACTATGAATGTCCCAACTATCAACATCACACGACGTCCGGGCAATCGTAGGCCAACTCGACCACTATTAAATATTTTTCTGACTCTCTTTCCTTGGTTCCTAGCCTGCACTACGATATAAGTGTACAGTCCCGCAACAACTACGTCACAACTCATATAGAGGACGGACAACAGCATTCTGAAATACTGGTTGAACAATAAAGGCTGCATATCAAATACGCAAGAGTTGATGTGACAGTATAAAGTTATTCCGACTATGTATGGAAACAACAGCACGCCTGTCGTAAGAAACCAAATCGCACGGACTATTTTCCGAACTATCGACGCTGGAAATATGATCTTATAGCGAAGTGGATAGCGAACAGCTATAAATCTGTCTATGGCTACAACCATCACCATAAGGCAGTACAGCAACAGTAGAATATACAGCACACCCAGCCGTAACCGCATCTCGAGTCCGCTAACTGTAGAAGTCTGGAGTGTTGATTTCAAGATGGCAACCAGTACCTCCGACACATGGGATGTCATGTCCGCCAGCAGCAAATGCTGAGATATGGTCTTGATCTGGTCGCTTATCAAGACACATTGCGTAAGAACGTAGATAGAGGCTATCTCCAGGATAACGATGAAAAACGATGTAGTATTTAGAAAACTCGCTATCATTGAAACTGTGATGTTGTTTGGACGATCCGTGTATGTCGATGAATTGTTGTTCAGTGTGTAATTTGTCGTGAAGGAGGTATTGAACATTGTAAATGTAATATATATTAATGCATCCCTTTTGATTTTTTTCTTTTATTGAAACATCATTTGTATATTGGGTTCAAAGCACATTGAAATTAGCGAGGATAAAAAAAGGAACAACTATCTGTTTTCACAATTATCATTAATTGTCCAAATATTCTACTCTTTGTTCTGAAAAAAGTATAAATCATTGATCATAAAGAACATTAAAAAACGAAGACCGAATTAAAATCCTCACTGGTTTTATTTTCACTTCAATAATTCCTTATTGATACCTCGGTAGTAATACCGAATTTAATTTTATAAAAAACAAAACAAAACACAAAAACATCCATTCTAAGAGGTGGTACCGATATATCTAATAACCAAAGCGACTCCAAAGTGTGGTCCTTGACGTATGTATCTACTAGGCACTAATTGAGATCTAATTATAAAAAATTACCACCGTCGTACAATAATGGACATCTGTAAGCCCCTGTAAGATTATGATTAATCTCTGAAAAAAAGAGAGATTGGAAGCGCCTAAACTACGGCTCGCATGTTGAAAATAATCGTAAATGATGGTATTGTGGTTTTTCTAGATCAATAAATCGTCACCGTTATGTCCGAAGATTTATGAAAGAACATTCGGAACACCGCTCGGACTGTTCCGAAAACTGGAAAGTACTTCGGATGTATGTGTGTAGTAATTTTGGGACTTGTTTAATGTTATTCGACTTCGAGGGAATTTATTTAACCCGTACATTCGAAGGTAGTCAACGGTTCGCCGAAGCGTCACCGATCTTTAAAAAGTTCGCGGCTGTTGAATCGGCAAATAAGAAGCCACTGGATTCCAGAGAAAAGTTGTCAGTTGGCAGTCCTGGATAAGGGGCCCGTTCTACTAAATTTCGTACGAAAAATTAGTTGTAAGGCAAAATAACAAATTGTACCTAGCTGTTTTTATTCATTGTTAGATTCTGCCTTGCAATATCTTATTTGAATCGTCTTCTAAAGACGGTTCAAATTGGATGATGCATGGCTGTATTTACTAATGTAGAAGCAACTTAAATTTTTGAATGACACAAAAAGAAAATCAAATCTTTAGGTGTTTAGTAAGCCCCAGGGCTTTGATTCATTGTGACGGAAAATTGTCATATTTCAGGGCTTTTTATTTTTCGTTCTTGAAATGGGGGCCTATAAAGGGCTACTTTCCAATTCGACAAAGGCTCTTTTTTCCCACTTGTGACAAGGAATTTCTCAAATTTAAAGCTTATTTTTGTGTTATAATGATGTATTTTCTCAAATAATATTTTTTCATTCTCACCCGGAGCGAATTCTATTGCAGGGCCGAAAAAAAAAAAAAAAAATAAAAAAAAAGAAACTAAAAATTGTATTGAAAAAAATACTTGAACTCATCCATGGTAAAAGAATGATAAGAAAAGTGAAAATTGATTTAAGCCATCCCGAAAAAACGAGGTTCCTATAAAAGTTTGATTTTCTACCAGAAGCTTCAAAAACAAAACCAAAAACAAGGCCGACCGAAGCAATTCTCACGGTTATTCCTACATGTTTATTAGATTTCTTAAAACTCCTTACCGTAAGTCCCAATACATAGGCCTTTATATATATATGGCCTGGGACACCTTAAGAAACACAGAGCTTTACATGATTCATGCATGAAATGACAACAAATATTTTGATGACATCTATAATAGTCAATGACATCACGAATTTTATAGTCTAGAAATTTAAACGTTTCAATCATAGACTAGTGGACTTGTAAATGCATACAACATGGTTCTTGTGATTTTCAATGTGTTTAATTTAGAAAGAGTGACCGTAGTTGTCTTGTAACAACGAAAACGAGAAATGTAGGCGTATCTAGGACTTTAATTTATACGCACTCAGAAGGCAACACCGAGAGGATATATTGGATAAAGGCGATACGAGAACTCTGACCAAAGATGAATGCCCTCCGTTCGCTCCTTTTTTATGATTTGAGCGTTGGTGAATAACCAAAACATCGTAACTACAGCTTGAATAAGCTGTAGTTTCGATGCTATATCATTAATAAACGATATTTTCCAACATAGGGTTGCTTCTTTTACGCACTTGGGTAAATTGCGTAATGGGAGTTACGCCCTTGGGAAATGTAACAATTACTTTGTTCTTTTTTCGTGTCATGGGAAAACACTGTTGGAAAAAAGGAAATGTTAGTTTTTGAAATATGTATGTTATTGCATACTGTTATATGATAATTTAATTTCAGTAATGACCAAAAAGGTTTATGAAATCTTTTTGCATAAAAATTTTGTTTCAATACCAATGAAATAAAAACAAATTTGAGTACGTAGCCTTTTTGTTTACCGTTCCGTGGAAAGTAGCCCCATAAACAATTTTTGCTTCTATTTATTAATCTTGACGTTTGGGCTTAATATGATTAAGTCTTATGTTGTGTAGAAGTCATGTGTTACTTTCATAGAGGTGGGAAAATTAATACCTAATCACACTCATGTGTGAATCTGCTTCACATGTGTGTACAGTGTGATTAATTTTTTTTTTAGTTTCTTATCTCGATGGATTTAACAAATATGACCCGTCACGCAAAAAAGGGACCATCTGGGAACTCTGTTAAAAGGATATTCGAAAAAGAGATGGGGCCCACCATACATCAACCAGAGGTCGCATTTCAAAAATTCTTCCATAGAAAAGTAGATTGATCATTCTAGATTCAGGAAATAAGCAAGGTATTAAAAGTTTCGACACTGGCCAGTCTGCGCAATCCGCGCAGTCTGAAAAGACTCGACACTTTACGCACTATAAAGATAGTATTATTTCGCGTGAATGGTCACAAATACTTTCTCCATCTCTTAACCCTTTACTGTTTAATCCCTGCTTTTAACGTGCCTGTGATTTTATGATTGAGAAAACATTGTGAAAAAAGAAGAAATTGCTTCTGACAAGCAATTTCTTCTTTTTCCACACTATTTTCTACCCTACAGAATGGTTATTTTTCAAATTAAATCCACTTTAAATTTTCGTCTGCAAAACCTTTGAATTTGGACAGGTCCAAAATTTTGTAAAACAGGAAAGGGTTAAATGAAGAACGGATCACGAAATATTGGAGAAATAGACTTTGCAGCAGGGCCTGTGGTTATAAAATTTTTCTCAGGCTCAACCTAGAATTATCTTAAATTAAAATTACAATAAATGTATGAAAATAAAAGATAATATCAATAAGTTGTTATTTATAACAACTTATTGATATTATCTTTTGTGTTAATACCTCAAAATGAGTATTAAAACAGAATTACGGTCTTAATCTCAAGGTTGAAATTTGAGAAATTTTTTAAATGAAATGAGAAAAAAAAGTTCTATAATCTCGGGCCCAGAAACATACAATCTACTAAATACATTGTAGATGTAAGGTAATGCTGCTTTAAAAGAAAACTAATGTTTATAAATTTCATAATTTTATTTAATTTATAACCCTCTGTAGATCCATACAAAAAATCAAATTCTATGGTATATTTCAAACAGTTTCTTAGAAATATTTGATATTAATCAAAACAAGTTCTTATCATGTATTGTTATATTCAACAGCTGTAATTTTATCAGCTTCATTTAAACGAACGAAATTTCACTTCAATGTTTGCGTCTGCAACCCCCCCTCTCTCTATCGCTCACATTAGTCTTTGTCCTACTTTATCATCCAATCAAAATGCTGGATTTTAACATTTTTTGATGGTTTAGTTTTCATAAACTACCCAGCAAAGGTTTATTTTGATCATTATTTCATTTAAACGTCAAGGTTTATCTGTTGTTCCACGCATGCGTACAGACTAAAATCTACCCCTTCATGAATATGAAACGCGCATGTGAAAAGTAACAGGGCTGTCACACCTTAACGTTTTAGCCAACGTGTGCGGAACGTGCGAACACGTCGGGTACGCTTTGGTCACGTTCCGCACACGCTATCGCCACGCTGTAACACGTTGGCACACGTTGCGATACGCTGAGTATCTCATAAAATTTTGTGCATGCACAAAATTTCCCAGCGTGTGCCGAACGTGTTGAAACACGCTCCGCATACGTTCCGAACACGCTCAGTACGCCAGAGACACGATAGGAGCTCGTTCATATACGCTACGGACACGCTAGAAACACGTTCGCCTAATGTTTAACGTGATTTTAGCGTGGCTCCAGCGTATAGGGAACGTGTGCATAGCGTGTCTTCAGCGTACTGAACGCGTGTCTAGCGCGTTGCCAGCGTGTTCACAGCGTGTTTCTTGCGTAAAACAGCGTTTCAGTTTTCAACGATTTTAAAGTTCCGCTGCATATTTGTCTTGAAGATCTGCCATCAGCTTGTCGCAAAAAAATGTATATGTGCATGTACATTATGTATGACTTTTTTACATGTATATATCTGTATGTTTCCTCATGACCAGTCTAAGAACGACGTGAAAACTCGATTATAAGTATCATTCTCAAGATTGTCTTTTCTTCCATATAAATGAGTCTTACTTAAAAGATATTTGAATACTTCCTTTACGGATTTTCTTAATTTTTTAAATTGTCGAGGTGGAAAATATATCCTAAATGTGTGTAAAACAGTGCGTCAAGCTTGTGTGTCTTCTCTTTGGTCAGAATAACAATACGTCACGAAATACTTTACACATTATACAAACATTTATTCGTCTTTTTTATCATTATCAATTACCAAAACGACAAGTACATTGTCGGACATAATACAAGACGTGTTTTAACTTTTTCTGTTCTGTTAAGAATATTTGTCTCCATTATATGTACTTCAAGTTTGGTAATTGGTACACCTTTTACCCCTAAATATAAGACTAGCAAGCCAGGATTGAGAGAGGTTGTAGACGGGAATCGAAGGTTGGTAAAATTTTGAAGTAAAATCATCCTATATGGTAGAGCGTATTGAGGAAGAAAGGAGTGCATTGTGACAAGAAGTTTCTTACCCTTCCGCAATAATTTACGTGCAAAAAGTACCAGAAGCTTTGATCAGCCTGTAATCTTAATAAGTTTGTAATATGCATCTTTTAATATGTAACAGGTGCCAGTGTATTTTTTCTTTCCGTCTTTTCCAATTTTTCTTTTACATGAACCAATATACTTTGAATTTGAATATGTGAAGTGGCCAGTGGCCTGTTTTTATATTAAAAGAATGAATTTGAAGTGGTAATTTCTTGCAGAATTTATATTGTTATCCAAAACACGCTGCGAACACGTTATAACACGCTAGCAGCGCGTTACAAACACGCATAGCACGTTCCGAGGACGCTACGAGAACGTTGGACACACGTTCAAGAACGTTGGTATACGCTGACATACGCTATCAACACGTTCTGGACACGTTACTCACGCGTTACTCACACGTTCAAACTCGCTATGAACACGCTACAAGCGCGTCGTGAGTTGACAAAAAGAAAATGTAGGTCAGCGTATGCCGACGTTTTACAGACTTAGTCCTTTTCTCAAACGCGTTAGGCAAACGCTGGCTAAAACGTTGAGGTGTGACAGGGCCATAATGGAGAAATTCGTAATACACGTGCATATGTTGCATTCACCATATTCTTCGCTGATTTTGACCTGGCTTGGCTTGCAATGGCCTGTGATGATAATGTTTGCATGTGGTTTAACCTCGATTTCAACCTTATTGCAGTTACATCGCAATGGCTAGTGCACCTACCCATGGTTGGTTTGATTTCTTAAACACTTATTATCTTATTTGCTTATGTATGTAGCGAGAAACTTTTTTATAGTTTCATTAATAAAATGTCTTTGTCTAAACAGATTATGTGCACATTTCAACTCCATATTTTGAAAGAGGAGGGCGTTAATTTGTAATAAATGTATCCGGCTTATTCCGTTTAAATCGTGCAATATAATGTCAATAATACAAAAGGGGGGAAAAGACTAAGTCAGTTAAACGCTAATAATCGAAAATTAAACGATTTTAACAGCCTCAGTCGGTCGCTACGCTCCCTCCTTTCGGCTGTTTAAATCGTTTAATTTTCAATTATTAGCGTTTAACTATTATAGCCTGGTTAATTTGACCCGAATTCGACCTCTGTTGAAAAAAATGCCTAAATAACAATTACCGACATATTTTATCAATTAACAAAATGTATAATAAATTCAATATCGTTTGTTATTCATTCCTATGAAAGCACGTGCAAAGTCGAGTAGGAATAATCAGATTTTTATTCATCTAAATAGCAGGGGGCAGATTCAAGTCAATAAAACCGCACTATTCTAGGTCTACGTTGATCAACCCATTGGTGAGAGACAAATTATCGGAAAAAATATGTGCCTTCGTCGGGGATTGAACCCGGGACCTCTAGATTGACAGTTCGACCCGCTACCAACTGCGCTATGACGGCAGTGTGTGTATGGTTGAGTGGGTAAGTGTGTTAGAGATTGTGATAGGGGTGAGGGTAAGTGATTGAGAGATGGCAACATGATAAAAAAGCACTATTCTACTTCATTGTTGGTTGAAATTGATGTCTTTATGTTTTTCCACCTTAAAATAAGAATTATTATTATAATTATTAATCAAACTGTAATATCATTATTAAAAAAATATTATTCATATTGGATTTGAGACATAGTTATATGTCTGTATAAGCGTTGTCAACTGTGATTGCATCTCAAGCACTTATAAATGACTCTCCTGAAAACACTAAAGGAGATACCACCTAATATTCATGGAGTGTTTTCTGAATGTTTTTGTGCCTATGCAATAGGGAAATAGGCAAAAATTAACGCTAGTATATAATGTATTTTTTCATTTACGTTTGAGATTAATACGTATTGTTCAATTCCGTCATTTGTTTCAAAGTTTGAACATATTGAATGTATTTACGCAAAAACTTTTGTCGCATTACAATATTTATAATAAAACTATACAAATATCGGTGTGATAATATCCCATATGATATTTTTTATGATATCACATGGATAATTTTAGAACAATGACATAATGCGGTTATTTTTAGAAACTTGCATTCCTGTTAGAAACATTGACAAAAAGGCAAATAGGGTTTATAAGATAATTTAATACGTACTTAGTGTATTGTATGAAAAAATATCCAACTCGGTTGTGGGACTTGATAATTGTCTCGGCAGAGCCTCGACAATTATCAATTCCCCGAACTTCGTTAGATATTTTTTTCATACAAAACACTAAGCACGTATTATATAGCTTACTATTTTTTGGCGTAATTCCGACAATATTTGATCAACCATCGTAGCCTATTTAAGCATTGTGTATCCGAATGATATCAAGACGTATCGAGGGGGTCATTGCAAAACTATTGTAAGTGCCTATATATATTACCCGTCTGTAAGTTCAAGGGGTTTATTTCACTCAATGACCCCGACATAGCTCATAATATTAAAACATTTTTTTAGATTCTGATATTGTTATAACACGCTGATCCGGGGCGTAATACATGACGTGTTCGATCAGCATGTATTAGTACTTTCGACTATTTTGACTAATGAAATTCACACATATATCACGAACTACCGTCATGGCGCAGTTGAACCAGTACTGGGTCACCACCAGACTCCCAATCTTTAATTGGTGCCCGGCTGAAACAAATATATCCTTTCTGACATTGCCTACGTCTCCTACCAATGGTTAGACAATCGTTAATTGTTATAAAGCATCAACTTTACGCTTGGATAGGATGCAATGTCTGTACTGGTGGATATTTGGCACTAACTGCACGCCATATGAAATGTCGTATACGGTCAGACCCCACCGGATTTTGGGCCTTCTTTGTTCTATATAAAATTGCACTCTTTTCCGGTGCTGTGGTAGGTTCCACAGAAAGGTTTGACCTTTGACCTCTCTACCCTTCATCTTCATTCAATGTCCTACCTTTAAGAAAGAAAAAAATCTAGGGAACTCCCTTCAACTTTCGGGCTACCCAAGCTTAAGTAGTGGTACCGTATTTTTCCACCTATGAAGAGGGCAATTACTTTGGGTACGACCCCCACCTGTTATCCGTCCTTTCTCAAAGGAAATCGTACACAAAACAGGTCAACTTAAACGTTAAATCAAAGAAGAGATGCGAATTTAGGTGAAAAAGACAAAAATGAGTACACGGGTTACTATTTTACCCCCCCCCCCCCAAAAAAAAAGGTTTCAATGTCGCACTACTTTTTCAAAAGGATCTACTTTTACCATGAAATGACCCTCGGAAGGAAATTCCATTTAGGTCACTCCATACCTGTTCTTGGATGTAAAAATCGTTTTTGATTTGCCTATTAAAGGATCTTTCATGAGATTCCTGAATAGAAATGGTATATAGCGAGCCAAAGTACAGAGATGGTTCCTTTTCGAATGATGGGTCACATATCCTTCACGCGAAAAAAAATTGACAGGCGCGATTTCTTCTAAATTGGGGGCTACACCCATAATCAATTAAGGTTGCAAATGCACTTCAGTTTTACCGTATTGAACAAATAATTTGCTAATTTCAGAGTCATGAATATTCATCCAGTTTCTATGTATTTTGAAATAATCTATACGCATCTTTTCCCTTATGTTAGACATCTGATTATCGTATTTGAAACAACCTTTGCTCGGACAACTTAATATGGTAATGTAAAATTTAACATAGCTCAACGTATAACAAGGACACATATTTAATTGATACATTCTTTTTTATTACAAATATACATAAATTTACAACTGGATAAAACAATTAATTTCCAATGATCCAAGATTTTTTTCATGTAAAGGCTTGCTGTGTATTTTCAGTGTAGTTAACCATAATAATTTTGAAAGGAAAACATAATGATCGTCATTGATTCTGTTAAAGTTGATTGTAAAGCTGTTTACCTAGAGTTGCGATAGCACAGGATTTAACATCATAAATGCCCCCTTTTCTGTAACATGGCATCATAACACCATGCAGCTAAGTTTCACCCTCTTTCAACTGTTATTTGACAAAAGTAATAACTCGGGAGGTAAGTCAACACTATTGTAAGTGCCTTTGTATCTTATAGGCACATAAAACAGTATTGCTTTCACTCCTCGAATTGTTACGAGCGTCTGTCATCCTCCCACCAATGACGAAATAATACTGATAATAATAATAATAATAATAATAACAATAATAATAAAAATAAAAATAATAATAATAATAATAATTTTCATTCATTCATTCATTCATTCATTCATTCATTCATTCATTCATTCATTCATTCATTCATTCATTCATTCATTCATTCATTCATTCATTCATTCATTCATTCATTCATTCAAGTTTGGTTAAAGGCAATGGACTATCACAAAACATACAAAGATTGTATCGAAAGAAAAAAAAAGATAGTTTTGAAACATACGGCGTCTTTTAAAGACATGACGTAATGATGTTGCCTTGTAATTACGTGTAGAATGACGCGCTGTAACAGACTGTGTTGTAAAATTTTCACTTAAGATTAAGAGAGGAAGGGAGTGTTTATATATTTCGTGGTTGTGTAAAGTACTTTCTTAATCTCTTAGGAATAAATGTCCTAAGGCAAACATATTAAGATTTCTCCATAAAAAGATTAATTTCTTACGATTTTATTTAATAATAATGATGATAATAGTAATAATAATACAGTGTAATAATATTCACCCAGTTTAAGAATATCAATAATACACAATAATATACAATTAATCTATTTGCAGAGATTTACCAAATCATGGGTTAAAGGCAATGAAATGTAAAAAAAAAAAAAAAAAAAAAAAAAAAAAAAAAAAAAAAACATGCATACATACTTATAAAGACAATATAACAATATCAAAAGGTAAAAAGAAGTGTTTTGAAACAATAAAAAGTACACATTTGCCTTTTTCTTACAGGCGTCTATTAAAGGCAAGACGTTGCCTTGTAATCACGTGCAAAATAGCACACTGTAAGAGAATTAGTTCTACAAGTTTCACTTAAGATTAAGAGATAAAGAGAGGGTATTAATAATTTTCATGGACGCATGGAACTTAAAACCTTATCACACTGTATAAATCCGCTTCGCGAAGCGGATTCATACATTAGTGTGATTAGATTTTTATTTCAATACCTCCATGAAACTGAAAAGTAATTTCTCCATCTTTTAAAATATAATGTCCTGAAGCAAATAAGTTAATATTTCTCCATAAGACTTATTTCTTACGGCAATAATTTTTGCGGAAACATTCAAAATAGCAATGTACTTGAAATTGTCTTCATTGGGGAAATAAACACATTTTTTTCCAATCAGAATGCACGAAAATTTGTGGAATCATCTATAAAATCAATTATATTAATTTCGTCTTATATTTCCATGAAACTGTCGTCTGATTGTTTCAAACCTTAGCCAGACTGTGCAAACGCACATTCCGATCAGCGATGCTTTTAGGATGATTATACCATTCAAAATGATTGCAAATAAAACCCCGCTTTGTATGTGCACTTGCGTGAAAAGCAGGGTAAAATTGAAAACATTTTGCACCGTTTTGTCATCCTGAACGCAGGGATGGTCGATACTATAGGTCCTCTAAGATGGTTCATTTTCAAGTAAAAAGACACGACTTAGTTTTTCGTAGTTTTCATCTCCGGCCTCTTTTCAACAACTGGAATGCTGAAAAGGGTCATTTTCATTTCTTCAGCCCTTTGTCTGTACTTTTGCGACCAGAATAAGAAGGTAGATGCAAATCTCATTCGACATTCTGGCATGCCATATATATAAAAATATAGAGAAATACAAGAATGAATAGTAGTACAAACACGAAAACCTACAACATAGAAAATACCTATAAACACATAGTTTATCTGAATTTGAAACAAGTCAAACAACGCTGTGAAAACAACTGAAGGCGAATAAAGCACTATAAAAGTCCCAACAATCAACATCACACGACGTCCGGGCAATCTTAGGCCAACTCGACCACTATGAAATAGTTTTCTGACTCTCTTTCCTTGATTCCTAGCCTGCACTATGATGTAAGTGTACAGTCCCGCGACAACTACGTCACAAATCATATAGAGGACGGACAACAGCATTCTGAAATACTGGTTGAACAATAGCGACTGTCCATCAAATACGCACAAGTTGAAGCGACAGTACAAAGATATTCCGACTATGTATGGAAACAACAGCACGCCTATTGTAAGGAACCAAATCGCACGGACTATTTTCCGTACAGTTGAAGCTGGAAATATGACCGCATAGCGGAGTGGATATCTAACGGCCAAAAATCTATCTAGAGCCGCAACGTTCATCATAAGGCAGTACAGCAACAATAGAATATACAGCACGCCCAGCCGCAACCGCATCTCGAGTCCGCTTGTCGAAAAGAGCTGGAGCGTTGATTTCAAAATGGCGACTAAAATCTCCGACATATGAAATGCCATGTCCGCCAGCAGCAAATGCTGAGATATGGTCTTGATCTGGTCGCTTATCAAGACACATTTCCAAAGAACGTAGATAGAGGCTATCTCAAAGACAACGATGAACAACGTTAGTGTACTTAGAAAACTTGCCATCATCAAAAGTGTAAAATTATTCGGACGATCCGTGTCTGACGATGAATCATTGTTCAGGGTGAAATTGGTCGTGAAGGAGGTATTCAACATTGTTAATGTTTTTTTTCTATTATTAAAACATAAGTTGTATATTGGGTTTAATTCTGTTGAAACCAGTGAGGCTAAAAAAAAACGAATATCCTATCTAAATAGGTTTTTTTCCACAATAATCATTATTTGTTCTATTGTTCTAATATTCGTTCTGTAAAAAAAGTATCATGTATTGATCAGAAATAACATGAAGTCCGACTACAAATTCTCACTGTTTTAGTTTCACTTCAATAATGTCTTATTATTGATACTTCAATAGTAATTCCTGAATAAATTCTATAAAATCTTAAAAATATAAATTCCAGGAGATCGTAGCGATATATCTAATAACCAAAGCGACTCCAAGGTGCAGTCCTTGACGTATGTATCTACTAGTCACTTGATGATACCTGATAATTAAAATATTGTCACCGTCGTACAAAAAAAAAGGTCTTTTGTAAGCACTGTAAAATTAATATTTGAAAAGAAAAGGAGATTGGAAGCGGAAAAACTACGGATCGCCAATCGTCAATTTGGGTATTGTGGTAATTTTAGAAAAAAAAAAACAACAAAAAACAAAAAAAAAAAAAAAAAAAAAAAAACAACAAAAAAACAACCTCACAGTCCCAATAAAAAGGTCCCCGTTCAGTGCTTCGATTTATTTAACTTGAAAGTAATGTTCACCGAATCGTCACCGACCTTAGAAAAAATTGTTGATGCAGCAAGCAGTTCGGGACCAGTGGCCCGTTTTACTAAATTTCTTAAAAATAAATCGTAAATCAAAATCACAAATCGCACTTGATGTTTTCATTTATTATCAGATTCTGTCTTGCAATATCTCATTTGAATCGTCTTAAGAAGACGACTCCAATGAGGATGCATTTCGGAATTTATATTTAGTTACTACTGTAAAAGTACTTTTTATTTTTCACTTGCGAAAAAAAAAAAAAAAAAAAAAAAAAAACACAAACAAACAAACAAACAAACAAAAAAAAACACTCTTGTCGTAATATGTGTAGTGAAACAGAACCCATGGCTAACTGCCTTGATTGATTGTGACGGGAATTTATCGCAATTCTTAATTTCACTTTGACGACTAGACTTCGCGTGCTAATGATAAATCAAGGCGCCGAAAGCGCTGAAGGCCTGGTTTATAAAGAGGCAAGGTGACATTTGAAGGCATGCACTCCAATTTTTGAATCTTTTTAGCAAGGCTATTTTAGGCGAGGGAACGCAAGGGTTTCATTTAGCTATAGGGATCGTAAGCCACATTCCGAACTCGCTCTAAAGGAAAAATGTCAAACTATGTCAAATGTTCACTATATAGCGCTGAGTCCGCCAAAAACCAACTAATTCAAAAGGTATAGATTACTACGCCCGATACCGCTCTGCAGACCGGCGAAACTCGCGTTTTTATAATTCTAGTTGAGTTGATTGGTTGCTACAAGTCAGTCAATTTACCCATTCGATCATTCTGTCTAACAATCGAAGTAATCCTGTATTTCTAGGGACACAAGCTCGTCGGCTCTTTCTTTTACATTGAATTGAATTCCACAAAGAAGGTGTATTTTACTGTGGGAACACAATAAATTGAAAGGGTCAATTCTCTATTTCCCACAATAAGGTCCACCCTATATTCATACCCCATTATATTTTAATTTCTACCCTAGATGTATATCAAACTACAATCATGTTGACTTATTGTCTGCAATCTGTTCCAAGTTGGCCCAGTCTAAAATTCTGTCGTCTGTTTAAGGGTTTCAGGACGGGACAAGGCTTTTAGATATTTCTAATTTAATCCATTTCAAGACAACAAATGTTTAGACAGGTCCAAATTATAGAGGGTTGCGCATTCCATACAATATAATGGCAAAGAAGTAAAATTTATAGCAGAAAGGGTAGATGATATTAGGGAGAAAGGAGAAAGTGTTCGTTAGCAGCATTTTCTTCTTTTCCCTATAAGTAAGGTCATCCACCAAGATCAAATATAAAAGCTATGCTTCTTCAACACAGCAGTGATTTTGGCAGTGATAAGTAAGAAAATATCTGGTATACATGATAAGGACAAGGTGAATAATCAAGGTTATATTCCAGAAAATTGACCTCGCGTGTTATTTCGTCTATTCAGTTCCCCGCCTTCGGTGCCACCAGTACTTTGATTTTAGCACAGAGTGATATGCAAGCACTGCGTCGAACACACAAAGCACTTCGTGTCGCACAAAAGTTGACGACGCATACTAGACCTATTTTTTGCGCGCGCGTGAGCACAAAAAAACTACGTAGTAAACACGTTGTTCGGTTTGTTACTCGATTATCTTTTTCCTAGGCAGTTTCCAGGATACAGGGTTGTTTTCTGTGGCTTGCTAAACCAGGCCAAAAAAATCATTAAAAGCCACAAGAACAGTGACAAAAATCCGTCACTGTTACTGTGGCTATTTATAGAATTGTAACGGTTTACTTTTACCTTGTTTTGTCATCCAATAGAGTAAGGACCGAAGTAATTTATCAACAGAAGCGGGCAATATGTAATTGTCATCTGATTTCTTTCCTCAAAAAAATTTACATAAATATTTAGAGACAAAAGTTACTTCTGAGGTAGAGTCAGTCCGTGTTAAATGATTTGAGCAAAAGTTGTTTAATTTCGCAGATGACTAGCGTCACAAGTTTGTAACACCTTCTCGTTTTAAGGGAGTTGATTCACTATCATACGTGGTACTTTTCAATAGAGTTGTTTCCCATCATACGGGCCTGTCTGTGACATTTCAATATAGATAGCGTCTTCAACTATCTTCGTGCAGTCATGAGATATCTTTATTGAAATGTGTCTTCATCTAGGCTGTTCGAGGCCTAGCCACCTTTGACCCTACATTTGACAAAAGTCATTATGATTAGTAGAACTCCTAAATGAGATCGGCGGCTGGTGACTCAGACTAAATATTGCGGTTGAATTATTGTAAAAAAAACAAGAGTACCGCCTACGGGTTCATACGCTCGACTGTGAAGTAATGGATTGTGAAAAATCCGAGTCGAAAAATGGGCATTATTGGCACTAATGCTTCTAGAGACGACCTTTCAACAGTTAATGTCTTTACCAGTCAAAAGGTAAACAAATAATGAACTTTTTAAGTTATGAATGAGTGGCTTTCACCAAATGACTTTGACCTAAACCAATGATCTTAACATTGTTTTACATGAGACGCTCCTGTCACAAGCAACGCATATGTGAAATTCAAGGCGCTATGACTTTCCAATCCAAAGTTACGGCTAACATACGAAAAGTTGACCTTTACATTACATTGACTGATGACCTTGAACATGATACCAACAGATAAGCCTTATTCCAGGCAATCATCATGTGAAATATGGAGGGTCTATCACTTACCACTAAAAAGTTATGGCCATTTTTTTCCCCAAAAAAACCCCGACCTTGAAAAAATACCTTGACATTGACTGATGACCTTGAACTTGGTACCAACAGATAGGCCTTGTCCAAGGTAATCAAGTGAAATATGCAGGCCCCATCACTTTTCAAATTTTTTTCCCCCAAAAAAAACGACCTTGAAAAAAGACCTTGACATTGACTGATGACCTTGAACTTGGTACCAACAGATAGGCCTTGTCCAAGGTAATCATCAAGTGAAATATGCATGCCCCCCTGAAAAGTTATCTCAGAACAAAGTTTTCGCCATCACTTACCATTGAAAAGTTATCTCAGAATGTCAAACTTTTCGCCTGACGACGACAATAACATCGACACCAAGGCTAAAGCAATACCTCGGGTTTTCTCTGAGAAAAGCCTAGCTAAAAATGGGGGGGGGGGGGCGGTAGGAGCGCGCAGGTAGTCACGATATAACTGCAATTATGTTAGCGGCGTTCAATGTCTTTACATTTATGACATGTCATGCGAAATGGGAGCATTTACAAATGTCGACCCCGGTCAGACTGCGCGGTCTGTGCAGACGGACCAAGATTGACACTATGCTGGATAAAATCCTTATTTCAAAAATATCCAAATATTTATTTTACGGACTTCCTAGATGGTCTCTTTTCGCTTGAAGGGGTCAAGTTTGTATATCAATTCTGACTTGAAGAAAGGCAAAGTTGATAAATCCCATCTTTTTAAATTTTATTTTATTTGAATTATTTCAAATTACCCGTATTTAATTTTTCTATGGTTGTTAAATCAAAACGACCTTGCTTTTTTATTACTACTATAAATCAAATGTTTTGTCCCGACAAGGCGAAAAATAAGTAACGGATCGCTTTAATAAATGTTAGAGTAGATTAGTTCATTATAAAAAATGAGCCTGTGCGTGACATTTCCAACAATTTGACATGTATCCGTATATCCGTAACATAACAAGAGGACCGTTGGCCCTGGGTCGCTCACCTGAGAAAAAAGCTTCATTACCTAGGTATGTCCTTGCAACCACAGAAAAAGAGATTTTCACTTATTAAATCAGATAACATTTGAAATAATCCCCCCTTTTCATAAAAGGTCTGTGATCAGCTAATCTATGCCAGATATACAGGCTGAGTCTGAGACTTTCAAAGTTTTCTTTAATGAGTTGATCAATCCATGTCAAATATAAAGACTGTAGGGATTCAAAATTCTTAACAAAGCACCCCCCTCCCCCAAGATGCTCTGCACCTGGTGAATCTACAGTCATGATTTTAGCTAATTCAATTAATGTCTATATGCTGATCATCAATACTAATTTTCAAGTCTGTAGGACTCCTGGTTCATTAGAAGAAGTTTAAAGATTTCAGAAATGATCCAAAGTACTACCCCCTCCCCAAGACACTCAGCACCTGGTGACCCTACAGTCATGACTTTAGCTATTTTTTTTATTAATGTCAATATATTGATCACCAATGACAATTTTCAAGTCTGTAGGGTTCCTGATCCAGGAGAAGAATAAGGTTAAAGGTTTCAAAATTGATCCAAAGTACCACCCCCTAATGCTCCGCATCTGGTGACCCTACATTCATGATTTTAGCTGTTTTATTTTAGATCCATATGCTTATCATCCATGCAAATATTGAAGTCTGTAGGGCTCCTGGTTCATTAGAAGATGAAGGTTAAAGTTACAAAATTTTCACAAAAGTACTACCCTCTCCCCCCCTGGTGCTCCGCCCCTGGTGGCATTACAGTCATGATTTTAGCTATTTTTATTAACGTCTATGAGCTGATCCTCCATGCGAATTTTCAAGTCTGTAGGGCTTGTGGTGCAGAAGAAGTTTAAAGATCACAAAATTTTCACAAAAGTACTACCCTCTCCCCCCTGGTGCTCCGCACCTGGGGAATCTTCAGTCATGATTTTGGCTACATTTATAAAGGTGCATATGCTGATCATCCATGCAAATATTCAAATCTGTCGGGCACCTGGTTCAGAAGAAGAAGAAGGTTAAAGATTACAAAATTTTCACTAAAGTACTACACCCTCCCCCCCCTGGTGCTCCGTACCTGGCGGCCCAACAGATATGATTTTAGCTATTTTTTATTAAGGTCTATGAGTTGATCCTTTAGCCAAATTTGCAGGCTGTAGGGTTTCTTATTCAGAAGAAGAAGAAGGTTAAAGATAACAAAATTAACCCAAAGAACTCCCCCCTCCCCCAAGTACCTGGTGAGCCAACGGGTATCATTTTAGCTAATTTTATTCAAGTCTATGAGCTGATCATCCGTGCCAAATTTCAAGGCTGTAGGACTGCTTGTTCTAAAGAAGAAGAATTTTAAAGATTTTCTTATATTTTCAACTTTGGTTGCCATAGCAACTAGAGTTTTTTCACCGATTTCAATTCTTTTAGCAATTTTGGAAGGGGATAACCTAGAAAACATTTCTGTAAAATTTGGTGTAAATTGGCCCAGTAGTTTAGGAGGAGATGTCGTTTAAAGAAATTGTTGACGGACGACGGACGACTGACGTCGGACGGACGCCGGACAAAAGGTGATCACAATAGCTCACTTGAGCACTTTGTGCTCAGGTGAGCTAAAAAGTTGAACAGTCTAGACAACAACACATTTGCAACAAGAATATATTCTGAATGCTCCGAGTTGAATTAAGACATTGTCCACCTATATTATGCATGCTGAAGACTATAGTCAGTCTGTGCGGCTGCACAGGCTGACCAGAGGCTTTGCTTTTTGCACAAGTGAAATTGCCGGAAATATCGCACACAAGCTCAAACATTTACTCACTTTTATCGACATTGACATAAAAGCATTTATACTTCGAGTCGGCGGGTAACCGAACCCTCGTAAATTCAATCATGGGCTGCTTTAAACATTTTTATTAATATCTTGATATCAGGAGCAACTAACAACCGATTTCTGGTATTTTAAACACCAACCGGTGCTACCATTTCATCATTTACTATCCTCCAGCAGTTTGTTAGCAGTTAACAACATCTCGAAATTGAAAAAATGAGGGATTCTGGAATGATTTCCGAACGAAATTGAATGAGTAGCGAGTTTTGAATGATTTTCAAGGAAGGTTAAACTTTATAAATTATTTCGTCCAAATGCAGAGGTACAGATAGAGGGGGTAGTTTGATGTTCATATTCAAATATTTAAAAAAAAAATAACGAACCCTTTGATGTTGGTACTCATTTGAATTGTCTCATCCAGACAAATCAAATGAGTACCCACAACATAGGGTTTCTTTGACAACTAAAGATTTAAGAATTGATTTACCCCCTCTTATCTGGTCCTCTGCAAATACATTGAATACACAGTAGATGTAGTGAATACCACGGCTCATCGAGTTTTATTTACCGCATTTATATACTGTGCATGTCATAGCGTATAAAGAATTTAGAGAGAACGAAGAAACTGATTTTATAGGCTGCCTCTGCCTCTAAGAAAAACTTTTGCATAGTATTAGATCAAATCTGTTAAAGTAAAAAAAAAATATGTGTTAAGATAATCAATAGGCCTTCCTTCATTATAAGAGTAGAGCTAACAAACTTAACGCCAAACTTAAATAATAAATCAGTTTTAATTTGACATAATTCTAGGGGTAAGAGCAAAAACGTATTATGTGTCTATAAAGTGTATAGACACATAATACGTTTTTGCTCCAAGCCCTTGACATTTTGCGTGTTTACGACTTATTTTTTCCTCATTAGAATAGTGTAATTAGTATATCAATACCTTGAATAAAAATTACCTATATAACGAACGTCTTAACAGATAAAACGAAATGAAGTCAATATTACTCGAGCGACCAAATCTACTAAGCGACCAACTTGATTAAGCCATCACCATTAGAAGTTCCTTCACCGTACGAAAAATCTCCGAAAACTTTGACAATCTGTACAAAAATAATTTTTATTGAATCTTCTCGATGAGACAATTCTGGTAAGTTCGAACAATATAATATTCGGTAACAATATTGCAACAATTTAAGGTAGTCTGACACAATTATGCACTTGTTCCAATCTTTATCAAATAAATATATTTCGAAGAGTGTACCTTTCCGATAATGTGACCAAAAAATCAGCATAGCTTTCCATGCATTTTTTGGGGGAAATGGGATTTTTTGAAAATACCATTTTTTCTTGCAAAGTGCCACAAAAAGGAAGATAAGAAGAAGAATGAAACCCTTCAATGTTAGTGAGTTGGTACACATGATTCATTTGATACAAGGAATTGTAAAATATTTGATAAGTAACTCTTACAAGACGAAAATGCAGGAAAATTCTCATTTATTGACCGAAATCTAATTTTTATCTTGAAATAAACACAAAACATACACCCTCATTAAATATAGTTGAAACAATAAGATAGAAAATTAGATTAACATCAGTAGAATAAGAAAAGGTAAGATAAAGTAGGTGTATCCAGGCATTTTTGGCCACTTTGCTTTCCTTGAAACCACCATAAAAACCTGGCCGACGCGACGATGCTTTATTTTTTGTCTAGTGGTTATGCATAAATCATGATTGATGAAACATAGCATGCTTACGAAACGCCGGCTGTCTTTGACTAGTTGGAGTTACGTCGGCGATGCAATGTCAACTAGTCGCCGATACCAAACGGAAGTGAAAGAGTCAGAAAAGACGTCTGCGGTGTGTACAAAATTGGCCGGAGCCTGGCCCATGATCGGCCGAAGCCCGGCCGATCGCCGGCGATTAGTCGTCAAAACAAAATTGTCTTCCAAAAATCTAAATGCCATCGCCCACTAGTCTGAAGAATTTAAACATGAAGATTAAACTCTCCGATATCAGGAAAATCCATTATAATATGACCTACGTCGCCGGAGTGAAATAATCCCGTTGAATATTTTTGATATTACACGGGTGTTATTACACTAGTGGAATAACTATGCAAATGAGCTCAGAGCGGATAGCAACGCTATTTTGTTACCGCGAAAATGACGTCATGATCTATGTTTTGTGACGTCATTTTTTAAACGGCGTTATAAGTTTCGCGGAAAATTGAAACGTTGAATTTCAAGAATTTTGACGATTTTTCGCTACAATTCGGATCATATTATAAACAGAATATAAAATTTGTACTCATAAGATACAGAATTTATTAAACTCGTCATCTTAAACAGATAATCAAAGTGCTGTCAGCACTGTAAATCGGGCCACATTGAGAGGCTAGGATAGTGCAATAGTTCGCCAATCAAAAGGGCTCAAATTTGGACAATAAAAGTTGGTAAAATATTTGCCCAATTTGTGAGTTTTTTGTCTTAACACTCCATCTTTTCGAGGACATCGCCAGCTCATCCAACTGGAGTTTGCAGAATTGTATCCACCCAACTTGAGAGATATGTCACAAAACATTTTCCATTCAACCTGGGACTGAACCCAGTTCATCTAAGATTGATTATCTAACATGCTACCAACTGCGCTCTACGGTCAAACGTCAAGGAGGTAGAATCGGCATCAATTTGAAAGTAAAAGTAAGAACACAATGGGGAACGATTTTATCCAGTTAACAATGACGCAATATCGTTATAAATCTCGTAACCACGGCTTTAGTAGAGCCGTAGTTACGACATTTTGTATCAGCACCGACGGTTTATTAAAACGTAACGGCAATCCTACGCCTTAGCGCAGTTTTTAAAGCACCTGCCTCTCGTTCGAGAGGTCCCGGGTTCGATACTCGGCCGCGGCAAATACCCTTTCAGACAAAAATGTCGTCCATCAATGGTTTGATATCGCGAACCTATGTGATGGAGCAGCTGGAGGCTGGGTAAGGGTGTTGTGGTAATACTGGTATAAGAAGCAATAGGAATCCATGGTTAGGTGCTCTAGTCGCTCAATATGACCACATCAGTCGAAAACGGTGTAAACCGTAATAAACCGATCAAAATCAACGCAATGGCAAAGAAATCTGTGCTAAAAATAGACTAGGATTAAACCATGTCAACTATAGAAGCAGACGATTCCAACAGACGACAAAATGAAGAAAGAACTCGAGACGAATGAAAAACGGAGAGGAAGGAGGAGTAAGGAATTGTTGTTGTTGTTCTTTTATGAAATATAACAAATTGTTTCCCCTTTTTCACAATGTATCCCCTCTGCAGGGATAGACATTGATCACACTAAACAGGTTTTAGAACAATAAATTAGCACAGCACGAAGATAATTTCAATTCCTTTACTTAACCGAAAAGCTTGTAAAAAAAGGCTGAAAATACTTATTGGTAATTATTTAAAACGGAAATTACATCAAATTATGTATAAGCCTCTTCCTTTTTTGTTGCAAAAGTAAAAGAGATAGAAAAAAATGTAGATTGTAACTTAAAAGGCCGTTTCTGCGCTGTTTGTCTTGAACAAATAGCTCAGTGGATAACACGCAAAATGTAAGTGTCCAGCCTCGGTAAGCCATTACCATTATCATTTAATTCCAAAAAAGCTTTAAATACTTACCGTGTTTCTAGCTACATATAACAATACATAGTACAAAACACACAGGTTAACAAAGATCTATACATATGTAAAACAATAGTCACAGGATACGGTGGCTTCAATATTAGGATTAAATAAAGTTTTGTTTGTTTGTTTCTTTTTCCTTTTTTTTCAGTTTCTCATTTTGTTTGCGAAATAAATATATTTAGATGTGTGAATAATTTCCTTTTTAGAGCTTGATGTTAAAAGTGTTTTAAATTTGTATAAATATGGCCAAGTGTAAAAATATTACTTCATGTGCCTTTTCCTTAATTCTGAGTATTTTGGGCAAACCAATCGAAAGTGATATTCGTTTTCAATACAACTCATATTGCAGTTTAAGCATAATCTATTTTCAAGAGGGATGTTGGTATATCTACCTTTTCGATGTTAAGATCATGTGATGAGGCTCTAAATTTTGTTAATGCTGTCTTAATATTTACGTCATATTCAATATCTAGATACATTTCAGGTACAAGAGATTCCTTAAATAGATTGAAGCAGGCCAATTTAGACGTATTATTAATTTCTGAGGACCATAACTTAACATTATTATCAAATAGTCGTTGTTAGATACATGCGAGATTTATGTGGGGCATTCTTTGATTAATTCATAAGAAAGATAACCCATTATCCTGCAGTATACTTTTAACTTGGAAAGCCCAGTTATTTCCCTGTATGTATTTCCATTTTCACAGTCCGATTTTAACATATTGTAGGTTGATTTGAGAATGCTGTTTTCATTTTGGGTGATTATGTGCGTCCAATATTCAATCATATTGAATTGATTTGAAACGCTTTGTGGTGTCCTACCTCTTTCTACATATAGTGTGGCTAACGGGGTCGATTTTTTGACGCGAAGCGCGAGACGTTAAAACTTAGTATGAATGTTTTCAATATCTTTTGAAGTGTGATAACCCCACAAAAGCGAACCAAATTGAAGGATGGAACCAACCAGACTATCAAATAGCTTACATTGTTACGACATGGGTAATTCTAAATTAACTGAAATTCTGCTGATGTTATGAAGAGAAAATAATGCTTGTTTGGCAATATCTTTTTGTGTACGAGACCATAATCCGTTAAAGATTAATCCCTAAATATTTAAAATATTTGACAGTTTTAATGGCGACATTATTAATGTGGAATGTATAACTAGTATGTCTTCCCTTCTCAAAAATCATTGCTTAAGTCTTAGATGTGTTAATTTTTTGCCAGATAAAAAGTACAATATGCTTGTAAGTCATTCAACATGGATTGTAAAGAAGTTGGAGATTTCGCGAATAACACTTGGTAATCTGCATACAATATCAAGAATAATTTCACATGGTCCAAAATTAAAAATTTCATCAAGAGCGGAATTTATATGTTCGATGACGTCATTGACGAACATCATGAGAACTCATGTTCGTAACGAACACAAGCTTTTACTGACGTGTAAATAGATTTTAAATGTTTTACAAAATGAGTGCTTATGTTTTCCTGATTAATACTATCGAAACACTTTTCGTAGTCAATGAACACGCAATAAAGTTTATCACCTGACGATAACACTTTTGATATAACCGGGTTCATAATGAAGATGCAGTCTAAAATGGATTTTCCTTTCTGAAATCCAAATTGGTTATCATTAAGTTTTTTTATTCTTTTCTGTCCACCTAGTTAGTCTATTTGGCAGAATTTGAGAATATACTTTTGAAAATATGTTTCTTAAGGTAATACCTCTGTAATTTTCCGAAATATTAGGATCACCCTTTTTAAAATAGGAGTGATAATTCCCCTTCCCCATTGCTCCGGGTAGTCGCCCGTTTGAAACATGCGATTATACAAAGTAAAGAGGAAAGGTGCAATAATTTCGTAAGACACTTTAATAATTTCACAAGGAATTTCATCGATACCGGGGCTTCTACCGTTATTTTGCTTAAATACAGCTTTCTTAATTTCTTCTTCTGAGAAGATCATGTCCAATTCGGGATTAATTTCACTGTTTTGCATACCAATGTTGCTTTGTGGATATTGTTCGTTTTGGGTGTTTTCGTCTTGTGTATCAATTATATTTTTAAAATGATCAAACAATTGTTCTATGGAGAGAGAATCTGGTGGATTTTATCTTACATCAAAAACCTCGTTGGTCCAATTTTGAAAGTTTGCTGATTCGATAGCCCTCTGCTAGTCTAAATTATTTCACAGCAGATATTTTTACGTTGTTATAATGAGCACGCGCCCGGCTAAAGGCTTGTCTGTTAATATTATTCCTCTCTCTATAGAGTTTAAAAGCCTGTCTAGCAACAAAACATTTTTCATTAAACCATTTACAATTTTGATTACCAACATGTTTGTGTTTCAAGCATTGGGTTTTCCCAAATACTATAAATGCATTATCCCTCAAGAAACACGAGAAATCGCCAACTATGCTATTTATATCTTTGGTTTCTGACCAATCGATTAAATCTAGCAGCACTCTATGATTATTCATGAGTTATTCTAAAAATAGATCGCTCTTACTGCTATCCTATATCAGTTTATCGTATGTTTTTGTCGGTTTATTTGTTGTTGAATAATTTTTCTTCATACTCAAATTTGAATTTATTGAAAATAGGATTAGAGCGTGATCAGAGTGCTCATTAAAATCAAATATTTCAAAATTACAAGATTATTTCCATTTGTTAACACATAGTCAACAGTACTCATTCCACAATGCGAAGAGTAAACTTCCCACGCTCCCTGTTCGAGTGTAGACGACCATTGACCAATGACAAGCAACTTAACTGACACATTTCGAGCAGACGATGTCCATTTGCATTTTGACCGAGTGATAATCATAACAGAATTTGATTGGTTGTCAGACCTACAACTGGTAAATGACCGTTCGAGAAAAAAATCAGAGCAGTAATATTGTAAGTGCTACAAATTTATTATACAGTTAACCTATTGTACGTTTCAACTCCTTTACTCAACCGAAAATCTTGTTATAAACACTGAAAGTACTAACTGGTAATTACTAAAAGCGAAAATTACATCAAATTTTGTATTAGCATATTCTCTATTTGTCGAAAAGTAAATAAGGTTAAAAAAAATTTGTAGATTGTGACTGAAAAGGCCATTTCTTCGGTGTTTGAAAACACATAATTTTGTTTGAACACATTGCTTAGAAGATAAAGGTAAAAATGTACTGGGTCAAACAGACTGGATTTCTGAAAAACGGTATTAATAAATGCGAACTGCTTCGCAGCCCGATTTAAAAACTGGGCGCAGCCTCGTTTTTATCTATTTATAGATGACTCGTTTAATAAAGTCAGTATTCAATGACCACTCATTCAATATTCTCTATTTATTGAATCGGTCGATACACTGACAACACCATTCGCCGACTAGTCGTTGATTTTATCACCGCTTTCACGAATCGGCATTGGCAAAGCATCGCCGACGCGTCGGAGCGTTTATGTAACAAAAGCTTAAGATGGGAAGCTGGTGGCTCTGCTGTCACAGTAATAGTGCGGTTGTTCTTATGTAAGAAACAATAGGAGGTCATTGGTAGGCGCACCGGCCGACGCTTATATTTGCAGCATTAGTGAAAACGGTGTTACAATTCAAACAATCATTCAATTAATATATATTTAGAACAAATATTGTGGCAAATAATAAACAATCAATTATTGATAATAATCAAAGGTCTGATTTTTTCGGCCAATCCGAATATACGATTTAAAAAGACATAACTAAAATTTTGATTTTACGACAATGAATGTGATACACTACTATAATCCTTGGTTATTGGCCTGGCAGGGCGTTGCCTAAGTAATGGGTCGTTAGGTAAATAAGCTTTTATTTACTATATTGAACAACAAAAATAACCAATCACCAAATTTTCCTAATTAGTGTTTTCTAAAAATGTAAAGTTAAGAAGAATGACTACACCAAAATAGTCATTAATGTGGCGAAAAGGATGATACTTTATACATACGCAGCGAAAAGTGGCAAAAGCACAGAGGCGACAACCCCAAAAATAAAGAATTCGAAATCAGATGCACTTTTCATCATTCAGTTAAAGTCAATAGCGCTTGAGTTCATATGCAATATTAGTCTCAAGGAACATCTGCGCCCAAGGTTATAAAAAATTTTCTCGGGCTCTATTGAGATTTTTCTCAAATTGTAAATTTAAATAACTGTATGAAAATAAAAGATAATATTAATAAGTTGTTATTTATAACAACTTATTAATATTATCTTTTATATTATATTAAATTGAGCATTCAAACAGAATTATGACTTTAATCTAAAATTGAAATTTGAGAAAAAATTGAATTGAGAATGAAAAATGTTTTATAACCTCGGGCCCTGACACATGGATTTCGCAATTCCACTAGGAGTAACTTACAACAGGGCTATTAATTCGCTCTGCATGCTGCCTAAATTTTTCATAAAACCTTGGGGTTTTGCGCTCTTTTTTGACTCTCATTGCAAGCTCGTTTTTGATATGCTCGATTTGAATTAAGTCTCTTCTTTGATAAAGATAGCCTGAGCATTGATTAAAGATGGTAAACTCGAAGAAATTCAATATTGGAATGAGATGAATTGGCCATAAGGTCGACTTGCCTACCTGAGGGTTTTGCTATTGAAGAGTTTGATATTCACCTCAGATACCCAAAACGTGTGGTCCACTGCTATCAATTGTCCACGGAAATGTAAAAACAGTGAACAAGAAAGTAAAGAGTTCCAATCATAACACATTCTCCCTATCCTGTCAGCTTCCAAAGTATAGAACAGAGAGTTGTTTTAATTGACGTTTTAATCTTACAATGTTAGAGTTATGACCCGTTATAGCACATGGAACTGTCTTCGGTTTTAATAACGTAAACGAATCAATTCAATATTACCATGGCACCATAATTCAATGATAAGCAATGATACGCTTCCGTCAAACTAAAAAATGTGACTTTGTACACTGCCCTCCAAAAGTTTCTTCACACACACTTCTTTTAAAGATCTTTAGCTTAAGTAATTTAAAACAAAGTTTTATATTATTTTTATTAATAAAATGTATACTTTATATCTTTATTGCAATGTATCAATTAAGAAGCAATACCAGAAATGGCAAAATCATGTAAAATCGACAAAATCAGAATAGTTCACCATTTTACCAAATTTTCTATCAAGGGGATCAACTTCTGTCAATATTTAGTGTAGCCTCCATTAGCAGGTAAGAAAGCCTGAACGTATCTAGGCATGCTATTTACAAGTCTCTCACAACGTTCCACTGATAATCAGCATTTTCTCCTTTTGTCTTAATATTTTCTGTTATACATTGTTCTAAAATAGTATCTTTATCAACAGTCATTTTGTCGTCTAAAGTAGCGTTCAAATGGGAATATTCAGATTTTAAGTAATAAAAACTAATCTATAACTTTGTTTAAAAAGATTAAAGCTGAAAATCTTATAAATGAACATCTTCACGAGTCAAGGGCTATCGAATCGATAAGATCTTCTCGAACCCTTGGTTCGACAAGATGATAAATGAAATGTGTGTGAAGGATCTTTTGGAGGGCAGTGTTTGATAAATGTCTTCACACTTTTGCGTTACCACCTGTATATGCTAAGTTACTTGACCAACTTTAGTTTTGTACGAAGCATTCGATCATTTGCAAGAGCCCGAAACAGGTTTTTCACATTCTAAGTTCCGGATGAATTTTACCATAATTGCTTACTAAGTGGCCGGGTTATGTAAGATAGTGACATATCAATAAAATGATCGATTTTAAGACAGAATCATTTGTCGATGAAAGCTGTTGTGTTATTTCTTTTGTTCAGTATATTATAATCAATGATTATAATGGTTGGATGGAGCCTATACATCGGGTCGTTGTATTCAAGGTAAAGGTACTTTAGCTTTTATCTAGTATTAATAGATTATCGTCAAACTTTAAATTGTAGGTTTGTAACAAAACCCTCGTAACTTCAGCTTGGACAAGCTGAAGTTACGAGGGTTTGGTAACATATCAATGAAACGTGTTAACTTTCGCTAAGTACGATTATCCTATTGGTTTTGGGTTACGTCAACTTATGAAAGAACCTAATATATTGAAAAGTAAACACGCCAAATTACTTCCCAGCTAAGCCATGCCCTAACAGGTAAATAATAACACAAAATACTTGCTTCTATAGATAGTGGACATAATAACTTGAGATTTTTAATAAACGGTTTGTAAACAAACCATCGAAGCTTCAGCCTGTCCAAGCTGAAGTTACGAGGCTTTGGTTACCAAACGAAGACATGCGTACACTTTCTCTAAGCACGTAACTCCTTTTTTTCTCGGAATACAGTTATTTGCATGCGTTACCGATAATTGCCGACTTACTTATTACTAGGAAACCTCGGTTAACACAGTGGAAGCTCATGACTTCCAAAACCAGATCTATTAGCGTCCACTATGGAACATATCAACAATACAAATAAACTAATGAAAACAATCAAGATAATTTTTAAAAGACATTAGATTTTTTTGAAACTCTTAACGGAGTCTATTAAACACATTCGTCTTGCCTGGTAATCATGAACAAAATGACGCGCTGTCGGAGATTTTGCATTAAAATTTCCACAATAATTCTATTTCGTCTCACATTTTCATTTAAAAAAATGTTTATATATTTGCCCGTTGTCAGAAGTTGCAAACTCGCAGTCTGACCAGGTCGATATTTTCCGGGCCGCTCAGATGGATCCTTTCTGCGTGAAAGGACACGATTTAGTTTTTCGTGTTTTATTATGCACCCTCAAAGGTTCGACACTTGCTACTTTTTACCTCCAGCCAATAGGAATTTTAGCCCGGAATCTAACGGTCATCTAGGAGAAGAGCAAGTCCCCTTTGAAAACGTCGAATTTAATGTTATTTAAGGAATCATTTGTAAGGAAAACAGTGTGGGAAAAGAAGAAATTGTTTGATACAAACTACATGTATTTCTTCTTTTCCCACAATGTTTTCAATAAGGTATGAAATATAATGAGTTTTGGAAAGGCAACTTTTTTTCCTCCAAACTGGACAATATGGGAATAAGATAGTCATTAGCAACAAGCCTTAAGGACCTGCAAAATATTAACTTCTACCAGTCTTCACTTAGATTCTCAGGCCAGAGGGCTGGTGTTAGTGACAATCTCCGCCCTCTTTTCAACAACTGGAATGCTGAAAAGGGTCATTTTCATTTCTTCAACCCTTTGTCTATACTTTTGCGACCAGAATAAGAAGGTAGATGCGAATCTCATTCTACATTCCGGCATGCCATGTATATAAAAATATAGAGAGATGCAAGAATGTAAAGTAGTGCATACACGAAACCCTACAACATAAAAAATGCCTATAAACTCATAGCTTATCTGAATTTGAAACAAGTCAAACAACGTTGTGAAAACAACTGAAGGCGAATATAGTACTATAAAAGTCCCAACTATCAACATCATACGACGTCCGGGCAATCTTAGGCCAACCCGCCCACTATGAAATATTTCCCTTGCTCTTTTTCCTTGCTTCCTAGCCTGCACTATGATGTAAGTGTACAGTCCCGCGACAACGACGTCACAAATCATATAGAGGACGGACAATAGCATTCTGAAATACTGGTTGAACAATAGCGGCTGGCCATCAAATACGCAAGAGTTGAAGCGACAGTACAAAGATATTCCGACTATGTATGGAAACAACAGCACGCATATCGTAAGGAACCAAATCGTACGGACTATTATCCGTACAGTTGAAGCTGGAAATATGACCGCATAGCGGAGTGGATATCTAACGGCCAAATATCTATCTAGAGCCACAACATTCATCATAAGGCAGTACAGCAACAATAGAATATACAACACGCCCAGCCGCAACCGCATCTCGAGTCCGCTTGTCGAATAGAGCTGGAACGTTGATTTCAAAATGGCGACTAAAATCTCCGACAAGTGAAATGACATGTCCGCCAGCAGCAAATGCTGAAATATGGTCTTGATCTGGTCGCTTATCAAGACACATTTCGAAATAACGTAAATAGAGGCTATCTCAAAGACAACGATGAACAACGTTAGTGTACTTAGAAAACTTGCTATCATTAAAAGTGTGAAATTATTCGGACGATCCGTGTCTGTCGATGAATCATTGTTCAGGGTGAAATTGGTCGTGAAGGAGGTATTCAACATTTTAAATGTAACATATATTTATTCATCCTTTTTATTGTTTTTCTTTCTTTTATCAAAACGTGGGTTGTACTTGTATATTCCATTCAAATAGTGTTGAAATTATAGAGGCAAGAAACAATAAAGAACCCGTCTTGATATTTTCCTCAAGTGTTCATAATTGTTCTATTTTTCTGCAATTTGTCCTGTAACTGATAAGTAACTTTAATTCGAAATAAAGAAATCCATTCACAAATCCACTTCCGATTTTCTTTTCACTTTTAAGAATATTTAATGTGAAAGTGAGTTACAATACGGAGTTAATATTCTATATGAATCAAAACAGATCCATTCCACGAGACGGCGACGGTATGTCCAATGACGATAGAGAATCCAAAGAGCGGTAAATGACGTTTGTGTCTTATACAAATCGTTAAATAATATCTGATAATAAGACTTTAAGACTTAATAAGATTTTTCACCCTTCAGGCAAAAAGCGACTTCTGTTAGTCCCGTTAAATTAATATTTGTGACCCGTTATGCGAAAAGGGACCATCTGGGAGGTGAAAAACTCGATCCTAGTCAGACTGCGCGATCTACGCAGACTGACTTTGGTAGAAAGTTATCGCATGTCTCAAATTTTCGGAATCTAGAATTATTTTTCTACCTTCCTGTTTGATTATTTCCCAAATCCGTCTTCTTGTTGACCTATGCAGTATCAAATTCTGTTTCGATAAATTTGTTTCAAGGAGTTTCCAGATGGCCCCTTTTGCGTGGCGGGTCACATATTTAAAAATTAGAGGCTGCCATCGGCTAAACTACGGGTGGCATGTCAAAAAAAACCAAACAACAACAACAACAAAAAAAACCAACAAAAACAAAAAAAAAAAAAAAAAAAAAATAAAAAAAAAATAAAATAAAATAAAAAAAAAATAAATAAATAAACAAAGTATACTTAACTCCAAAAGAAACGTCTACAGATTATACATTTATACTATTGAAAATCTATACACGACTTTGAATACGTCATTGCATCCAAATAGCCGCATGTATAGGATGAAAAAAATGAAGCTTGATAAACAGAAAGGCCTCGCTTGACACCATAAAAAAGTTTACACGAATGAAATATGGTTATTCAGTAATGGTTAAAAGTGCTTATTTCGCAAGTGAGCTCTACCGCAATGCCTTCACAATAAATCAGTTAAAAGGCGGTTCATTTTGTCTGAAAGATTTCTACCAATCCACTCACAATGCATAGTTGAAGAGTGGATGGGGTAAGCATTCCAGCCTGAAAGAGGATAAAACTTGGAAATTAATGCTTAAGGACGTTTGACGAGTAAAAGTATAATATAATTAAGCGGGCTTGCATATAGTCATTAGAAATTTGGCTCAAAAGACGCTATTTTGGGCGGTAATAGGAGTTATAATGTCGGCTAAATTTTTAAATCGTTAGTATAGTAATGATTAAAAGATCCGCTATTTTCAACTTGATGTCGTATCCTATCTGCGCAGTAACAAGCAAAGACGAAAACACATGGTTAGTTTCACCAGTCTTTGAAATTCGAACGGAAAACTGTTTTAAGTAGCTTAAACGTTTTTAAGACCACCCTTCAAGTTTCAGGAAAAGTTTGGAGTTTGTATTGATAGCGGAACTCCTACTTTAGATGGCCTGCCTCCGTAGACTTAATTTAGGCTGATAACGTTCTTACGTAAAATTTGACGTCCCCAAAACTTTAAAAATTTGGAAACGGTTTATTGTTTGGTGCTACAGTGTCCCTCAGTGCACATTAAAACTTTTCAACAAACCTTTGTGTATCAGACCACGCAAGCTAAGAATATACGTTTAATAAAGATGCATCGCTGTCATAGCGAAGTTGGTAGCGTGGGACTGTCTATCTAGATGTCCCGGTTCGATCCCTAACTGCGGCACTCATTCTTTCCGACTGTTTGTCTCTCACCAATGGGTTGATGATCGTAGACCTATGGGAGATAGAAGCTGGGGGCTAGGAAAGGATGTGGTGGTTGTATTGGTGAGAGAAAAACCAGGAAACCATTTTTAGGTGCTCCAGCCGCCGCGATATAACTGAAAAAAGCTGTAAGTGGCGTTAAACTCCATTCAATCAATCAATTTACTAAATAATACGTCTCTACGGAAAGGAATATGGAACATAACAGTCGAAAAATCGGTCTAGAAAAGAAAGTTGGTTATGACAGGTATTAAACTAAAAATATACCATCAAGTCATAAACGGTTAAGTTATTGAGAGATCACATATTTGTGAAAGTTTCTTTTGGTACATTATGGTCATTCTTGATCAAACAATGTCTCCGTTAAATCGTAAACATCTATCAGATTCCACGAAAAGGGTCGCCAGTAAGACTTCACGTCAATCGATGCATCGCATCGAGGAGTTTATGTGGCAGCTACATTTCAAGTGATGCTTGGTCGCTTACTAACAAAAAAGAAATCTTATCATTCAAGAAGCCTTTGCATTTTCAAATTGTTGAAATTCTCATCAAATAAAAGACATTTACTAAGTCAGATTTTCTTTCAAAATAGGCATAGAGAATGAATATATGGTGTTATAAATGACAGACGCTGCGGGAGTGTTTTTGGGGGACGTTTCTACGTCACCCAGTGTTAGTACTACGTGAGAACAATCCTGTCAGTTGTTAATAGCTTTTCAAAAAAGGAGTATCGGCTTTGGTTCAATTTTCTTTTTTACAAGACTTACCTCCGCTCAACAACTGTGCATTTTTAAAATGGCACTGTTCAAGAAATCTATACAATTAGAATATTAATCAAAGACGTCTATTAAATGCGAAATCTTCTGCTAATTCTAGACCACGTGAATTTTTGTTTCGCGCAAGAATGTTATTTATAGACAAGGCGGTGATTCGCCTACTGGGTTTTCCCGTGGTGTAAGGGGGATAGGAGGCTGAACTTGTATCCCGCATTTACATGCTCAAATTTTAGGAAGATCTCTCGCTAATGCAGAACTTCTTTGATCTTGATCACCTCGATGAACAATCCCGAACATTTCTAGGAATTTTGCTGTTTTAGGGATTGTGATAAGAAGGTCGTAAATCGATTGTAATTACTATAGGACACTCTGATCACGAACACATAAAAGTCAACTTTTGTCACTCTCTGTTATTATAATACTTTAACTACGAAAGGAGCCTAAAATATAAGTCATTTGCTCTCAGTTGATGGGTCTTCCAATAACAAATTGGACATTTTAATATCTTTCGAGAATTAATTAAACTACGTCGTCTGCTATCGACAATGTACATGTATTCTATATATAGCTGGTAGCCTACTCCGCCTAACTCGAATTACCGTTTAACCTGTGTTTACGCGGAAGGGGGCATTTGCTCTTTCAAATTTTTTTTGGGGGGAGAAACGCTCAACGGGGGCACAAGTGCAATGTTTTCTAGGCGAATCCTCTCCGGTGATCAATTCTGTTCACTTTTTCAGAAAGTTTGCGTTTATTCGGGTTGTGGCTACAATGTCGTAACTCAGAAAAAAGCTATACAGGGAGTTAGGACATTTTTATCTCAAACATCTAAAATCGATTATTAACTGAGTCCGCGGTGTTTTCTTAAAAATAACTTAAGGAAAGCTAAATTGAAGTCTTCATGTACACGTTGAGGCGTTCTCCGCTTTTATTTCGGGTAGACAATATGTCTTTTTTGTTAACTTATATATCATTACGTCGTCTAATACAGACAATCGTCTTATCGTATATCTAGGCAACTCAAACTCTACTGAGTAACGGCATACTCCCGCCGATTTAAATGCCGTTGCGGGGCTGTGAGGGATATTAATTCGCACGACGCGCGGTCTTCGTTTCGCATTTTTTTTTTGTTATTTACACTTCGGTTTGTTTTCTTCTTTCTTTTATTGCATGGGTAACGGAAAACGATCGCATTTGCAAAGAAGTCTCCTGTCGTGGGTATTAAAGAGCAATACCTTCCGAGATGGTACACCCCAAGGGGAAATACTCAGTGCCTTTCTCGGGAGGTTTTGCGCTTTACAAGAAATATTCGTTTTCCCATTAATGATTTTTGATGTTTTAACCAAGCTTCGTGAAAAAATATGAGAAGAATCAACACCAGCAAAACAGTGTCTTGCAATTCATATTTTATGGAATACACTACATTTAGATAAAGAATTGTAGGCCTATGTTTTGAGACATAGAATTCCAATGAAATCATTTACCTTGAAGCCGCAGCTGTATTTGCGAGATTTCATTTGTTCTTTATCAATATAGTTGTTTGGTGCTATTCGTGGTTATTTATATTATATCTACTTTGCCCCTTTTTGCGTGACGGGTCGCACTTATTTCATAAACAAAATAAACCCAAGGTGTTTTTTAATGTCATATTCCATTCGTATTTTGAACCGTAAACATAGGCTTAAAAGAAGTAAAAAAAAGTTTGAATTTACATTGAAACTTGCCGATCTTTTTCCATTTATCACATGTTTACATGGATAATTTCTTTTCGTCTCGTTTTATTTTCACCACAATGCCACCAGAAACGTCCACCTCCAGTGCTTTCAGCGCTTTGATTTTTTTTAAATTTACATAGGTGTTATAATACTAGTATAATAACTGCAAATTGGCTCCATCGTTAAGCTACGCTATTTTGTTGCCGTGAAAATGACGTCATAACGGCTGTGATGACGTCATTTTCCTAACGGCTTTATATTTTGCGTTGTAAATTTAGAAAATCGTCGATTTATCACAAAAATCCTGTTCATATTAAAAATAGAATATAACGATTGTTAATAAATTATCAGATTTATTTAATACGATAACGTATCCCTCCTTCAATAATCAGATGTGGCATCAGATTATCAAAGGAGGGATAAGTTATCGTATCTAAAAAAATTATCAACTCGTCGTTTAAGACAGTAAAAATCGCAAAGTCTCGTTTTTATTTGTTTTAGACGACTTGTATGATAAATTTTGTATTTCATAACCACTCTTCCAATATTCTTAAAAAAGCCTACTCATCACGCATTATGTATCAGTGTCAATCCTATTTCACAAATACAATTGACGTCATCAACATTTTTCCTAGACAAAGACTTTAACTAATATTTCTGAATTTCATAAACGCATCTGGAATAAAGGCTTGTTTCATTGTTGTAAGAAGACTGAGAAGATACATTATTTTCTATGTAATTAGCTTAAAGATTAGTTTATTGTTGTTTCAGAAAAATTCTTTTGAAACCTGGAAATTTCTGTATGTTGAACCACATATGTCACAGGCTCTATTATAGCTTCTTTTGTTCTCTGAAAAAAAATCAATAAAACGGGCAAGATATAATTTCCTATTATAACTGTAAAAATTCCCCTTACACAAATTGAGCCATGGATTTGAAATGTCGTCGTTTTTCTACACTTCTTTCGCATCCAAGAAGTATTTTTGCGGCAACTTTTTTTGTTTGATTCTTTTTTAAATCAAACTTAAAGCTGCTCTTGCACAGATCGGGAAAATGTGATTTTTGAAAATTTTCGTAAAATCAATTGGAAGTAACGACCTCATCATGTTGGAGCCTTTAAAATAATAAGATAATAAGATTCAATCTGGTTATGCATTGGGAAAAAGACTGATATTCCTGAAATGAGCGAACATCATTCTGAAAAAATTAAGCATCTCCTAACGCCTTAAAAACCATTCTTTAATTTCAAGCCAACTATTTTACGCATCTGAATTCTGCATATTTTTCTTATTCAATCAAAGATACAGGTAAAAATATTTGACAGCTAGAAACTTCATATCATTACAAGCAAAAATGATAGATTATTCACGGAAAGTAACGATTTTGTTAGTTAATAGACTGGAAATAAATAGACTGGATCCCTTAATGATCTTGCTGTTTCGAAAAAATAAATTACAAAATTATTGAAATATGTTGATTTTACTGCCAATGCCCTGGGCCATCCCTAATTGTCTTAAATACACACATTTCAAAATCTAAGAACAAGTTTTGTAATTTTTTTTCACTGAAAATCTGTGCAAGAGCAGCTTTAAATCTTTTTTCTTGCTCTTAATGTTACATCTCTACATTCTAATATATAGAGGCTATTGAATGAGTGGTCATGGAATACCGAATTTATTAAACGAGCCATCTATAAACAGATAAAAACCAGGCTGCGCTGAGTTTTTATCTGTTTATAGATGACGAGTTTAATAAATTAGGTAATTTAAGAGCACAAATTTTATATTTTATTTATAATATGACCTGAATTTTTGCGAAAAATTTTCAATTTTCAAAAGTTTCAATTTTCCGCGATTTTTATAACGCCGTTTAAAACTGACGTCACAATGTATGCATTATGACGTCATTTTCGCGGTTACAAAATAGCGTTGCTATCCACTCTGGGCTCATTTGCATAGTTATTCCACTAGTGTATAAACACCCGTGTAATATCAAAAATATTCAATGGGTGAAAAGTAGGTATTATTTCTGAATGAACAAAATTTTGAGTACAAGTGTACAGTTGCTATTTTCCGAGCTTTCGCACATAGTAGTTTACAAAATCTATTTCTTTATTGAAAAATTTCTACATATTTGTAACGTGATATTAAATCATAAGAGATGAAGAGAATATTTTTCGATTTCATAGATGTATAACACTAACAACTTAATCGCACTTATGTTTGAATCCGTTTCGCGTATTAATACAGTGTGATAAGGCTTTTAGTTTCATAACTCCATGAAATCGAGAAATACTCTCTTCATATCTTATTTACAAATCCGACTAGTTTTCAGACAGCAACAACAAAATATGTAAAATCCGTCACCTTTATATATGTGACCCGCCACGCGAAAAGGGACCATCCGGGAATTGTAAAATGATTTATTGAAAAAGATAGCATGGTGCAAAAAGTTTCGATCCTTGTCAGGGTGCGCATGCCACGCAGTCTGACTAGGGGCGGCACTTTACGCACTTCCCCAATGGTCCCATTTCGAGTGACGGGTCACATATATACTCTTACAGTCAACAATTTAATTTTGGTTGTGACCATCAAGTTGCGTGCATTCGGATTGGTGTAAAAATTATTTCATTCCTCAATGAAAACAATTTTGAGTAAACGGCTCTTTTTGTAAGCTTTCAAACATAGTTGTTTCACAAGATATTTGTTTTGTTAAGAAAAACTCTTAACATTATGTTTTCTGATATTAATAACAAGATACAATGTGAGTATTTTTATGTCATGTAGGTTTGCTACTGAAAAAAATCACACTAATGTATGAATCCGCTTAGCGTATTTATACCGTGTAATTAGGTTTCAGGTTTCATACCTATATGTTTAGAAGATACTCTCATAACATTATCTCCTAAATGAAAAATCAACTTGAATATTCGGTTTCAAAGAAAGGTGAATAAATAGAATAAGCCCCTTCCTGTGGCTTAAAGACAATTTATTTTTAGATGGAAATATCACCGGCAAAAATGGACATTGTTTTTATCTGAAAGATCTAAGATATCCTAATGTCGTTTATAATCCAGAAACTTTTAGATTTGTTTAAGATTCCTATACTTATTATTAGCTCGCCTGAGCACGAAGTGCTCTAGGTGAGCTATTGTTATCGTCGAATGTCCGTCGTCAGTCGTGTGACGTCCGTAAAATGTCAAAAACAGCACATCCGAGGATATAGAAAATAAAATTAATTGAATTTGATGTTACCTTTATTCCAGTTTTGAGAAAAAACTGGTTCGCTTCTCTCGAGAACCAGAATTTGAAGAAATAATGACCCGAGCCGAAATACAACCCTCATTGATAAATCTCGGTTTGATAAACCTCGATTGGATAAACCTCGGTTTACAGTTAAATGTTTACATAAGTGAGTCTGTGAGGACATTTCCAACGATTTTAGGCGTGCACGAAGAGCCGACTTCGAGCAAAGCGGACACACTCCAGAAAAAAACGGTGATTTTCAAAAGCAACTGTGGGATTAAATCTATCTACAGAATGCAAAGTGAAGACTCTGATCAGTCTGTGCAGCTGCACAGACTGATGCGAGTCTTTACTTGGCGGGCATGCGAAATCTTTGGAAATCTCACGCACAGACCAAGATATTTATTCTTTTGTCTTTCGTAACTGTAAAAAATATTGATAGTAATTAGATACTTGAAAGGCTTCTTGTTAATTTTGCTTTCTCTAATTCTTTTGGTCGATATGTTTCATAAGACATTTGATATGTACTTTGAGCCGCCGTCATAGCGCAGTTGGTAGCGCGTCGGACTGTCAATCTAGAGGTCCCGGGTTTGATCCCCGACGGCGGCACTCATTCTTTCCGACTATTTGTCTCTCACCAATGGGTTGATAATCGTAGCCTTAAGTGATATAGCAACTGGAGACTAGGAAATGATGTGATGGTAGTACTGGTGAGAGAAAAACCAGGAGTCAATTACTATTGTTAGGTGCTCCAGCCGCCGCGATATAACTGAAAAATCGTTGAAAGCGGCATAAAACTCCATACAATCAATGAATTATGTATTTTGATAGGACCACGCGACTAATATTGGTTTATTATTTCGAAAGTTCAAACGTTCGCGAAAGGTTAAAGAAATTGTGTTTTCTTGTGTTTACGTTTCACCAACGTATTCATCTTTCAGAGCAGGATCAACATGCAACTGTGATACTTTTTTTTAAAACGTTTGTAGACCTTTTTTCATTCTGAACGCAAGCTGACAGATAGACGATAAACTGACAGATACCGTTCCCGATTAAAACGTTCGCGAAATTTATAAAAAAAGACACACGGCTTTATGCGTGCTGTTACGTGCAAAGCTTGGAGCTATTTTTGAAACGTGCTTAAACATTTTCTTATTAACATAGGGATGGCTTGAGACCAAAGTAACAAAACAATAAACTATAATATTTTTCCCCGAATCCTTTTCGAGCGTCATACCAACCTGTAACCCCGTCACGCGAAAGCGTACGGAAGCCTTGCGATGATCGCGCGGAAATCGCACGATATCTTAACTATCAAACATCCAAAATAAAACCCGTAGAATCGTGCGATGACCGCACGGCATCCTCTCTATATCCGTACGGAACCCGTACGATCTCTTCACGGGAATCTCAGGATTACCTTGCGATATCGCACGGAACCCGTACGGTCTCCTTAAGGTATGTCCCCCCCCCCCCAATATTTTTAAAAATCGCACGGTCACCGTGCGGCATTGTGAACACAAACGCCGTAGACCGTAGCTGTCTGCGATGTCAAAAAAATCGTAAGAAAAATCGCAGGCTGCGATATCGTACGGCGACCGTGGCAAATGTAAACTAGGCTTTAAAGACGATTTATTTTTAGATGGAAATATCACCGGCGAAAATGGACATGATTTTATTGTTTTTATCTGAAAGATCTAAGATATCCTAATGTCGTTTATATTCCAGAAACTTTTAGATGTGTTTAAGATTCCTATATTTATTTTTAGCTCACCTGAGCACGAAGTGCTCAAGGTGAGCTATTGTGATCGTCCAATGTCCGTCGTCTCTCGTCAGTCGTGCGACGTCCGAGAAATGTCAAAAACAGCACATCTGAGGAAATAGAGAATAAAACTAATAGAAGTTGACTTTACTTATATTCAAGTTTTGAGAAAAAATTGGGTCGCTTCTTCCGAGAACCAGAAATTATAGAATAATGGCCTGAGCGAAAATACAACCCTCGTTGATAAACCTTTACATACGGTTGGAAAAAACTCAGATTACAGTAAAATGTTTACATAAGTGAGTCTAAGGGGATATTTCCAACAGTTTTAGGCATGCACGAAGAGCCGAATTAGAGAAAAGCGGACACACTTCAGAAAAAAACCGCTGATTTTCAAAAGGAACTGTGGGATTATATCTATCTACAGAATGCAAAGTAAAGACTCTGATCAGTCTGTGCAGGTGCATTGACTGATGCGAGTCTTTACTTGGCGGACATGCGAAATCGTTGGAAATCTCACGCACAGACCAAGATATTTATTTCTCTTATCTTTCATAACTGGAAAAAAATATTGATAGTAGATCTAATTAGATACTTGAAAGGCTTCTAGTTAATTTTGCTTTCTTTAACTCTTTTGTTCGATATGTTTTTATAAGACATTTGATATGTACTTTGATAGGACTACACGACTAATATTGGCTTATTATTTTAAAAGTTCAAACGTTCGCGAAAGGTTAAAGAAATTGTGTGTTCTTGTCCTGTATTCAGGATACAAAAACGTTTGAGACCGTTTAAAAATTTTACCTAGCTTTGCAAAACGGGGTAACGTATCTCAAACGTTTCACCAACGTTTAAATCTTACAGAGCATGATCAAAATGCAACTGAGATACTATTTTTAAAACGTATAAAGACGTTCTTCCATTCTGAACGCAAGCTGAAAAATACACCACAAACTGACAGATACCATTCGCGATTATAACGTTCTCGAAATTTCTAAAAAAGACACACGGCTTTATGCGTGCTGTTACGCGCAAAGCTTGGAGCTATTTTTGAAACGTGCCTAATCATTTTCTTATCATAAACATAGGGATGGCTTGAGACCAAAGTAACAAAATAACAAACTATTATATTTTTCCCCGAATCGCTTTCGAGCGTCATACCAACTTGGTACCCCGTCACGTAGCAAAGTCAGACTGTACAGACTGGTCTTGTTCGATGGTTTTCGTAACCTGTCGTTTTTTCTGAATCAAGACGGTTAAATATACCTTCCTATTTATGTCTTTTTTTTGAAATGCGACCTTTGGTTGACCCATACTTGAGCCAACGTCTTTTTTTTCAAATAATTCACGGAGTGTTCAGCTGGTCCTACCACGCGATACCTTTGATGCGAAATTATCGCATAGATATCTTTTCGTGGCAGCGCTGATACAACTTTTCCCATTCTCAGCTCAAAGTTTTTTCAAATTTCAACTTGAAATTAAAACCCCAAATCTTTTGTAATACTAATATATACTACTCAAAGTTTGCTAAGCAACAAACTTTTTCGATGTCATACAGAAGCTGCTTAAAAAAAAAAAAAAAAAAATCGTGCAAATAAGGAACCCCGGTTTCTTACCTTTATTTTCTCATTTTCTACTTGTACAGGTTTTGTGTAGATGCTTAGTTTCTGTTTTTCAGTACTTTATTGACTTTTAAGTCGTTACTCATAGCTAATTCAAATGCCAGACGACATTGTCTGTCGAACAGTTGTGGCGTGCTCTAGGTATGGTGGAGTAAGGAGCTTCCCACGGCGATGATGCCTGGTACTGGGTGTACCCAATACTGTTGTAATCAGAGCTTGAGCAAGATACCAACAGTATGGTACACCTGTTAGGAGACATGGCGGAGGTAGGAGTAGAGCTACATCCGTCGCAGAAGACCGTTTTTGGTAATTCATGCCCGAAGGAACAGGTTTGCTACGGCAACGCAGCTACGTTCTGACCTTCAAAACGCCTTGGGAGTGCGAGTTTTGACTCAAACCATACGAACACGGCAGCATGAGTATAACCTGAGGTCAAGAAGACCATGTATTCGTATTCCGCTGTCCCGAGTTCATTATTGGCGTCGGTTAACTTGGGCATTGGACCACGTTGGCTGGCGCATAAGACGCTGGCGACCCATGCTATTCATGGATGAGTCCGGGTATTACTTGGACTACACTGATAGACGGGCTAGGGTGTGGAGAAGGCCGGGCGAAGATTTCATACAGCAAACATTGCTGAGCACGACCGTCATGGTTTGGGCTGGCATCAACTGGGATGGGCGGACTGATCTTGTTATTTTAGAAAGAGGTACTCTGACAGCTCGTTGGTACATTGATGAAATCCTGAATACCCACGTAAGATTTTACGCTGGTGCTATTGGTGATTGATTCATTTTAATGGACGATAATGCCCGTCCACACCCGGCCCGTATAGTATAAGAGTATCGCCAAGAAGAGAGCATTCTACGTCTGGACTGGCCGGCTCGCTCATCGGACTTAAATCCGATAGGACATATGAGGAATGAGCTACAGGTCCGAGTTTCGGCTCGCCAGATCCAGCCAAGGACACTCCAGAGCTCAGTCAGATCCATAGAGAAGAATGGTCTGTTATTCCCAAAAGAGTAATCCAGAACTTAATCAGGAGTACGCAGATGTGCTGTCAGGCTGTTATTGACAATGTATGCTCTCATACTCGTTATTGAACGAAATGCAATTGAAAGAACACTTTTTTGGTCAAATTCGATTTTTTCAATTTACAAGAAAACAAACCAATTTCTAGGGTCTCCCTGTTTAGTCTACATTTAAAGTCTTCTTATTATCATTATGAAGCTTTGTTTTCTTCTTAAAAATCGATAAACTGATAGCAATCGACCATTTTCCAACATTCTTATAATCAAATTTCATTTGTTCCTGAAATTATTATACAAAAAGTTCTGGTGCTTAGCAAACTTTGAGTAGTATATATTAAATGAATGTACATAATAGAAAATAATACAAAATATAAATAAGTTGTTATGAATAACATTTTATTGATATTATCTTCTATGTTCATACATCTATTTGAATTCAATGTTTGAGCAAATTATTAATTGAGCACGAAAAAAGTTTTGAAACCTCGGGCACTGTTATCCATAAGACGCGTCGAGCGAAAAAAGGGCTGTAAAAGAAGAGCTAATACGTGACCCGTCACGCGACAAGGCACCATCTGGGTAGTGCGAAAAGTGTCGACCCTAGTCAGACTGCGCGGTTTGCGCAGACTGACTAGGCTCGAATTTTTTCGCAATGTGCTTATTTTTGGAATCTTGAATGTTCAATCTACGCTCCACTGAAAGAAGTTTTGAAATGCGACCTCTCGTTGACCAATGCTGGACCAATTCCCTTTTTAAAATATTCATTTTACTTAGTTCAGTGATGGTCCCTTTTTGCGTGACGGGTCACATACATGTATCTGTGAAATTGTTGTTTATCTGGCAGCCATTAGAGTGATAAGTAGGAAAATCCAGGAAGGTCACGACGAGTTAAAGGGAGTTAAATCATAATTAGAACTATACCATTCTTGCTAGAGTTATCTCCCTTTGCATATAATGTTGACGGCGCGCCAATTCTTTAATTGTGCGGACTCACTGACACCTGTCTCTCACCAATGAGTAGATAATCGTAAACCTATGTGAGATAGCAGTCGGAGGCTAGGAAAGGGTGTAACTGTATTACAGGTGAAAGAAATACCAGGAATCCATTGTCAGGTGCTCCGGTCGCCGCGATATAACTGCGAAATTGTTAAAAGCAGCGTAAAACCCATTCAAACAAACAAACTCACTGAAGTCATTTTATAGTTTCAATTTTAACCCATGAAAAACAATGTTTAATCGGAAAAGAATGTGTATCTTAAATATTGTAGCGTTAGATCTTTCATTTCCTAATGTACGATGCGACAGTGTTCCATATTTTTTGTACCGAAGGATGTTATTCTCTACTGCGTTTGAGTTCACGAAATCAAACGATGCCTTCATGGTTTTTTCAACCTGTCACAAAGTTCCAGGATATGTAATCATTGAAAGGCAATCGCAAGGTAGCCGTGCGATCCCAACAAGGAGATTGTGATATCATTTAACTAGATCTAATAATCATATATTTATCAATACATGTACATATAAACCTATGTGGCTGTCTAAACGAAGTCAAATCAATCTACATATTTACCATATAAAGGATTATCGTTTGTTTCAGTGTAATATCAATCTATATTTCATTGAGTGAACAACAAAACTATATTTTCACGGATGGTGTAGCCACGCGTGAAAATATAGCGTTTGTTGTTCACGAAATAAAACATGTAAATCGATCCTACACTTCAACAAGCATTTATTATATTTCTTTAATTCAAAAAATGATACAAAATAATGATAATAAAAAACATTTAGACCTAAAAGTCACCGAACGGTCTCCGTGTGGCGTCCATACGGGGATCGTATGTAATGTTGCGGCCAAGATTTATTATGCTACGTTTACACCATGTTCACGGCAGCCCCGTTTGTCCGAAACGTAGCGCGCCGTGAGAGTTTGGTTATTTTTGTCTCCGTTTTCACGTTTTGTTTCGTCTTGTTAAGTTTACCTGCGACTCGTAACCGACCGTGACTGGGTAGCCCCAGAGGCTCCAAGGCACACTACGGTTTAGTCCACGGTCAACCACGGATGTCCCCGTTTTAGTCCACGGTCTACGACGGATGCCAGTACGTTCCGTTACGGCATACCACGTTCAGTGAAGTTCCCTCACGATTCCCACGTTTGGAGCAAGGTCTGTTACGTTATTTCACGGTCTGTCAAGGCTTTCTACGGACAAACGTAGATGCCGGGAAGTATTGTATCGCGTTTGTTGCCACGGTATAAATAGCCCCAAAAGCAGTAACAATCTTTGCCATCCGAAGACTGATAAAACCATGGATATTTCAGACGAAGAAGACTTTGTATTTGTATGTTTGCTAGGCGCAGTTTCTTCTCCTACGTCAGGTTTAGGTTCCACTTCTACCGGGTCAACAACTGTATATTCCTCTTCAGTATTTTCCTGCTCGGATGGTGCAGGGCATCATACCCTTACCCGTCTTTGCTTTTTTGGTGGCATGCTCGTCCTATTCTCGTCGATCGAATTAAACTTGACTGACAAACGGCTTGCTTTTTATACTCTAAACGCAGACCGTGCTCGTCGTGTCAGACCGTAGTAGAACGGAACTAGCCGTGTCCAATCGGGCATGTAAACGCAACTCGCCGGGATGCGCCGTGACCGAACGCAACAAAACGGTTAACATACACCGTAGCTTGCCGTGAGGAACGTAGCACAACTTGGCAAAACGTGACAGAACGCGCAGTAACCTTGGAAGAACCGTGACAAAACGCAGAAGAACGTGGCACAACTTGAAAACACCGTGAGATCCCGGGGAAAACTCATGCTTCCCGTCGCACTACGGATAGCCTCCAAGTTTTGTTACGGCCTGCTACGTACTGTCACGGTTCGTTGCGTTCATTCCCGTTTTCTACAGCCTACTACGTTTCTCATTTCCGCCGTGATTGCCATGGCAATTTTTTTGACAGCCAAAAAATCTGGCACGGCAACCCCGGCAATCACGGTCCGTCACGTTTGCCTATCCCGTCCCCCTACGTTGCCTCACGTTCATGCCGTTTTGTCCACGGTCGTCTGAAACGGCAGTGGCTGCCGGGAACATGGTGTAAATGTAGCATTAGCGGCGATGCGATTATTTGATGGCGTATCGGCCTTGTTTTTTTAAGTGCATTTTTTGTCATACGAGTTCGCAAAACCGCGAACCGTGTGATTTCAACACGGTAACGACAGGTGGTCACTCGATTTGGGGTAAAGGCAGCTTTACGGGCTTCGTACATGCGCTAGGTCTCTATAGTTTAAACAAGGGGCCATCTTATTTCTGGCCCGCTTTCGGGTCGGGTGTAGACTGGTCTCACTCTCATATGTCAAATAGCCTATTCTAGGCTATTCTAAACGTTCCATTAACATTTTAGATATGGTACCCCGCTTTCCCTTTATGCTAGTATGCAAACAGGTTGGCATTTTATGGTTTGAAAACATTTAAATTCCGAAAGCAGCCCTGTGTTCACGATGACAAAAAGGTGAAAACTGTTTTAAAATTGAAAATTTTATACCCCGCTATGCACGCACATTGTATAATTGGCAAACAGTTTGCAGCGTTTTGCCATTGTGAACGCAAGACAGGACATTGCACGTGTCATTGGGAAAAAGTCAGAGGGCCAACTTATTTCTCGCCCGCTTTCGGGTCGGGTGTAGACTGGTCTCACTGTCGAATATCAGAATAGCCTGTTCTAGGCTATTCTGATAGTCGATATGTAGACCAGTCTAGAGCTGGTAACTCGCTTTCTTAGAGATACTCTGATGTTGCGGGCAACAGTACCCGCCCGGGGTCAGAAATAAGTTGGCCCAGTGACAGTTCTCTATCGTTTTGAAGAGACCCTCAACTAGTGATTCATGTCTGATGAGGTAAAATCTTGTGCATTGTGTTAATTAAAGGATATTGAATGAGTGGTCATTGAATACCGAATTGATTAAAAAAGAGTCATCTATACTGAACAACAAAAATATCGCATCCCCTTTGAATGACATTTAATTTTTCCCCGGATCCACCGACATGCTGTTATGGCATTACTAAATTTTGGCCGGCTACTAGATAAACAATTGTGGGAAGAGTTATTTCTGAGCCCCTGCTCATCTGAGCTAAGATAATTAAATACGATAATATGTTTTATGCTCCTGCAGCCGAGTGTATGTATCTAACGAAACTAAAGTTGGTTAAGTTATACAGCATATAAAACCGTGAAGACAATTTTCATATAAAGCCAAAACTTCGAGTTTGGTGGAAGCGAAATATTGAATTTCTGAACTTCATCACGCATAGTCATATCGTACTGATTCATTTACGTGATTAAAATCAAGGACACTTTTACCAGCAATAAGGGGTTATAACTCGACCAGTGTCAGGTTAAATGTCGATTATTACAATTACCGGCGCCGAAATTTGGATGCTGACAGGATGGGGAGGCCGCATTATATATTTAATACGTACTTAGTGTTTTGTATGAGAAAAAATATCTAACGAGGTTGGGAAAATTGATCATTGTCGAGGCTTTGCCGAGACAATTATCAATTCTCACAACCGAGTTAGATATTTTTTCATACAATACACTTAGTAAGTATTATATTTATCTTATAACCTCTTTTTGTCTTGTTTTCGTCGATGTTTCTTAAATGCAAGTTTCTAAAAATAACTGCATGATATTATTTTTCTAAAAATAACTATGTGATATCATAAAAAATATCATACGGGATGTTTTCACACGGATATTTGTATAGTTATAAGATAAAATGTGTTATGACAGGAAACTTTGTGCTCTCTAGGTCACAATTTTTCATGATATCGTCGACTTGTGATGACAGTAGACCACAAGGATGAGGTATCTGGGCCGTTTGTAGATCCCTTCATTAGCGATAGCCATAGGGTAACGCCCCGTAAGGAAGTCAATATCATGGTCTATTGGTCTCATGGTATTTAAGACTTTCTTCGCAAACACCTTTTTAAAGTTATATCAATGCCTTCTCTTTCACCGACCGGACTTATCTTGAACTCGAGCAGACCAGAAACGAGCTTACAATGAGAGTCCAAAAAAAGATTGCGAAAACCCAAGATTTTGAGTCAGATTGAGACAACATGAAGAGCAAATGGATAGGCATGTTGGGAATTACTCTTGGTAAAATTCAAAAATCCACGCGTCGGACATTCTTTGAGAACAATATTGTCCATAAACTAAGGCGCTAATGACTTTTGCTTAGCAATGAAAACTGACTTTTATTTCAAAATTTTGCTTTTCGGAGTAGTCGTCTCCATGAGTTTGTAACACGTCAATGCGTATGTCTACAGTGTCATCCTTTTCGTCATAAATCAATTAGAATTTAAGTGGTGCGTTATTTTTGTTGTTTAGTATATTAACAGAAAGAAATGACGTTTAACAGGGTTTTTTTTTATCTGGATAAGATGACGAGTCTATTAAATTCGGTATTTTAGGAGCACAAATTTTATGTTCTATTTATTATATGGCCTGATTTTTTTTCAATTAATCGAGAAATTTCCAGTAATGAGTGGAATCAAGTTGTTCCGCCACACGTATAACGCCGTTTGTGAATTGACGTCATCAAATGCATTATGAGGTTATTTTCACAACAAAAATATAACGTTGCCATACGTTCTAAACCCATCCGCATAGTTATTCCACTAGTGTAATAACACCCGTGTAATGTCAAAAGTAGTTAAACGGGTCATTTCACTCCCGCGATGTAGGTCATGATTTAAAATAATTTACATTTATAGTTTACATGTTGTGGTAAATTACAGATTAAGATCTACCAAAGATTGAATAATTCAAGCCATTTCATATGATAGAAAAAAGATCGATATCCAAAAGTTAATCACTTAATTATATTTACAACAAACAAGGTTTAAAATTATGCCATCTTTCAAAAAAAACGCGATAGAAATTATTCACGAACCAGTAAAATGCATTTCAAAGACAAAGCGTCATAAACGTACGTATTCAAAGAATCAAGAGGTTTGAATCAATAATGTATGGAAAGTTATTTTCTGCAAAACAAACACTTAACAAGAAAAGCAAAAACAAAATGAATAAAGCTTTTGAATGGAAATCGATAATTATGTCTGCGATTCCATAATAAGTGAATAACTGAATATTGATACACGTACATGAACGAGGGTTGTAACATTATTCCTTGACAACTGTGAAAATTTACAATGATAGAAAGAAAAAGATATGGGCATAATTTTCATGTTTAGTAAGGATATGTTGTTAGTATGCATGCGAAAAATATATAGAAGATAACCGTTTGTTTCAGTGTAAGATCGATTTATATTTCATTGAATGAACAACAAAAGCTATATTTTCACGAGTGGCAGAGCAACGAGTGAAAATATAGCTTTTATTGTTCACGAAATGAAATATTAATCGATCTTACTCGAAAACAAACGATAATTCTATTTCTTTTATGCAAAAAGGATACAAAATGTGAAATTTCTAGAACATATTTTCGTAAAGAGCGTCGTTTTGCACGTGATTGCTATTCAACGTTCATTGTGACGTCACTTATTTCGCACCGCATACATAACGTCAGATAGGGTGAAATGCACAAAAGTAGGGTATAAGTTTATGATAATTTCACTGCTTTTACGATGAGTTTTTCAAGTGATAATCTACCGTTATTTCTCGATAAACCACCAAAAAGCAATAAAGAAAAAAATATCTGTTCAAAATAAAACAATGTGGCAAATTATCACAAGATGTGCCCGTTACTCAATCAAACCATTTAGAAAAGCTCAGACGCATTGAAAAATATAGAATCAACAAAGTGATTCAAAATAAATTTGGATAGAAAAAAAATCGAGATTTTACTGATATAATTCAAATTGTAAGCGTCTAATAGGTTCTTGTAGGAATAGGAAGCTCTCTTTAGAACTTGTATGCATACATGTATACTTAGTTCCAAAAGAAAGTGTGCACTTTCACTATTTGATTTTCCTTATTTTTTGCAAAGTTTGAGGAACTCTTGCTTGAAAAATCTGTTACATGTTTTAGACATGACCCTTTAGAAATGAGACATGGAATACGAGCTCGAAAAAATTACCTATACTGTGGGCACTTGTTCAGCACACTTAGTGTTGAGATTTGCACTCCTAGAATTTCTTTTCTGGTGAAGAGAAAATTGCTTATATGGTATTTCATAGTTTCACTAGGGACTTCCTACCAGTTCCAAACAGAAGTTTGAGTTTACGTACAGACGTCACACCTGCGCCAACGCTAGAATTCGCTACGTTGAATAGTCAATAGCGTCAGATACAACGATGCAATAGCGTTATACAATATTAGTTGATACGTAACAGAGGAAGCTCAAGCAGATACATACGATTTCCATTAGAGTATGAGTGCTGATTAAATTTTATGGACAAATTTCTTTGCATGGGGTTGATTTTCGCCAACACACGAAATTTGTAAGTTTAACTGCCGTTCTTTTATAGTGCACAATTGTCATTTAGATGTGAATTTATTACAATGTAGGGCACAGGAATTGAACTGAATGCAATTTCAAAATAGTTATTCATCAACTGTGGGATACAAAAGCAAATAGCTCAAAATCAAAGATCCTTTAATAGCCTAAAGTCAATGAGTTCCCTGTGCCTTGTTTCTCAAAGTATCGATGGTCAATAGTGTCGAGGTTTATCATGCAAAATTTTGTGACAGTACATTGAGTAAGTTTCGAGATATTCGATTTTTAAAAGTGCACACTTTCTTTTGGAACTGAGTATATTTCATTAAAGGGAAGTAATCAATATCGCTAATTTTGTTCATACTGAACAAAATTTGCGAAATAGAATTACCTCCCATTAAATTCACTCAAAACCCGCTCCACACACTCAGTCAATTTCATTCCCAAATCATTCACCTTGTCAATTACACGACGTTGTTAACTGTACGGTTCTTGTTAATTGCACTCCGTAATAATGAGAGGAACATAACTGCAATGTTTCAATTCAATCGGACATAAGGTGATAGACTTTTACTCCGGATAAAGAAGTGGACGCTGCGCGCCCGGGTCCCGGGTTTGACCTCCGACGGCGGCACTCATCCTTTCCGACTATTTGTTTCTAACCAATGGGTTGATAATCGTAGATCTATGAGGGATAGCAGAATTGGGTCAAGGAAATTATGTAATTGTAGTGCTATTGTGAGAAATACCAAGAATCCATTGTCTGATGATCCAGCCGACGGAATGTAACTGACGGATTATTGAAAGCGACGTAAAACCTATTTGAAAAAAAGGCCTCCCGCCTACCTGGACGCCGTGGGTGATCACATGATATCGATAACCTTCGGCGGTTCTACGGAATAGTTTAACGGAAAAGTACGAGCGATGTTCCGAATGCGATGGACGTATAAAAATTGTTGCCTGAAACCCACATGCGCGAGCCGAGTGCCAAAGCGCGGCGTCAGAATAGTTTTATAAAGGACCTAATAACACTGTACGAAGACGCGAAGCTGTTTCAAACTTAAATACTTGAATTTTAGTTATGACCATCAATATTAATGTTTTCTAGTTGGCTGTAAAATTCATTTCCTTCCCAAATGAAAACAATATTGAGTACACAGTTGTTTGTAATCTTCCGCACAAAGTAGCCCAAAAAGAAATGAGTCATTATTTACAAATCTTAAAGTTTTTCATTTACGATATTAAAATGTTAAGATTTGAATAGAGTATTTGTTGTTTTACATAGGTATTAAAATAAAAACTTAAGCACACTCATGTATGAATCCGTTTTTTTTTTGTTTTAATTTCATACCTCAATGAATTTAACAAATACTCTCTTAATCTATGTGTGATTATGTTTTTTTTCGGTTTCATACGAGTTAAAACTGTTCTTCATTTTTTTAAGAATTAATGACATCAGGCATCCAAGACGTGTTGTGGAACTTTTTTGTGCTTAAGCAAAAGAACTACGTGGTCAAAATTGGTTTCATAAAGGTAATAAAAAAGTTTTTATTCCACGAAGATTGTTTTTGATAGATAAGGCTTAAATCATTAAAGGCTTACTCAATTATTAATACGTGCCTCTAAAGTCGTGCTTTTTAATCAACAAAATTAGACATTAACTATCCATAGAAATATTTTGAAAGCGGATAAATAAATCACCTAAAGCCATCTAAAGCCATTCATCTTCTTTTCAATACGTATGTGTGAACGCGCTTTCACCTTTTATGATTTATAGATCTTCAATGTAAATCGAACGTATTGATAGAAGTCAAAATTCAGCGTTTACTTATAAAAAATTATGTTTAAGATGTCGATATAAAAATTCGGCCCGTTGTTAGAAATTAATCGATCTGAGCAGATTTCGGGTATAGTGTATACCGATATGGGAAATAAACGCCTATTTCTTTCTAACCTGATTATGATCACACTTTCCTTCCCGAACCTCGAATTACAGTTAATAACATCCTGAAATTGACAAGTCGAATGCAATCAGAATGATTTTTGATTGATATTGAAAATTGCGTGTGATGAGCGGATTTTGAATGATTGTCAAGGGGGTAAAACATCGACAATTTAGTCCAGTTGAACGAAATTAGTGATAATGTTACCTCCCTGTAATAAAATCTATGTTTTTTAATGATTTTGTGTTATCATGGACAAATCAGATACTTAAAATGAATCACCATCCAATATAAAATCATGCAATTATTTGATATTTTGGATTGAAATGTTGATCATTTAAAACGATTACGAAGCGTATTTCTAATGGAGGTTTTTGAGCGATTGGAGTGAGCGTTTGGAATGAATGAATGGTGCGCCGAATTAATAATTTTAAATGGTTTTGAAGCGGAATGGGTGTCAATATCATAATGTTGTTAACTGTAGTCATCCGACATATATGCCTGGCTTACGATTATTCACATATTGTGAAAGAAAAATGTCCAAAATGATATACGCCCAGGCTAGTGATAGTACCCGGTACATGTACCATGTGATTGAAGGGAACGTCCACTGTGTTATTAAATGTGCTCTGTGAATAATACACAAAATCAAAATACCTTTTCCACGGGAAATAGTTGAAACACTAAAAATACACTATTAATTTCATTTTTCTATTACAAAATTGCCTTTTAAAAAAATTTATGAAATTCGTTATTTTTCTCAAAAAAAGGCAATTTTGCCGAAATATTAAAATCAAAGTGTTTTTAATTGTGCGGAAGCGTAATTAGAGTGGTTCTGCTCGGGTTGTATCTAATGGAAATTTGCAAAACCTACCTTTTTTTCAAAAAATATCCATTTTGTAAACAGTTTGTTTCGAAAATTGCTGGCATAAATTGAGCTTCTTATTTTTTCTGATTGTTAATTCAAGTTTAATTTACAGTGCTTTCCACGAAGGGTTTAATAGTTCATTAATTTAGCTGTATAACAGAATATTAACACTAGTTTACTAAAATACAGTTGTAAACTTGCACTTCGTACCTATGAGGGAAAAAGCTACAGAGATGTATTGTGGGATGAATTACCTAATACCCCCTCCTTGGAATAACCCCCTGTAATTCAAATATTAACCTCTTCACTATTTACAAAGAGAAGTATGTGCATTCTGTCACTCCTCGCTCTATAGCCTTATCTTAGTGTATTTGTCTCTATCTGCAGTGATTTATCTACATGTACATTTCTGAAAATTTATAACTTCAACTTTTCAAGAAGTGGCATGAGATATCATTGTCTAAATTTTCCAAAGACTTAAAATACAGAATGCTTTACATGTTTTACAAGAAGCTTTTTATTTTCAGATTTCAGCATCAAAAGAATGGAGATGTATTCGCCTGTGTACATGTATATTCAAACCTAAAAGTATGAATGAAGCAAATTCCATTTCTTATATTTGGCAGTTAGATGTTGAATTAATTTTGAAGGCGTCCTTGATAAAACATTTGTCTAATGAACATTTCCCACAAGTTTTTTAGGTATCTTTTAAAAGGGCATGTATGTTTGACTATATACAATAACTTGGTTTGGATTTTTTTTATCTATTTTTTTTCAAAACTATATGTACATAAACTCCTGAATCAACACTAAGCAGTTCAAGCATTCAGTGCCGCACAATTACAGTGCTTACAGCACTTTGATTTATATATAGTGAATAAGAACAAACCATTTAACTTCAGTCATATTTGGATAAAAACGCCATTAAGGTAGTGGCTCCGTAAAAGATCTGCAACATTTGGAAAGTCATTATCTTTCACAATGTAAACCGAGGTTTCCTAATGAAAATCATAAGGAAACCTCGGTTAACACTGTTTAAGTTCATTATTTCCGAAGCGTTGTGGAATTATTACGGATCCACTACCTTAAGTTACTGATTATAAGCTTGATCAATTAACGCCACTTGAATCGTTCTCTAGCTGCCATCGATGTCACAAGCCTATTAGTTCCTAAGAGAATCAATTTTCCGTTTATGTTCTAAGAACACTAAACCCCTTAACAGTGTGAATGACCGGGTCAGCCTTAGATGAAAATAGAGTGACTTTTTAGAAAATATAATAATGGGAGTATACCAACCACATTCAGATGAACATTAAACTTAAATACGGTTGTAAAATTGAATAACACCAACACCCTCGAAATCAAGCCGAACTTTTTTACGAATGAAATCGACATCATCGAAAAAATATATGTCGTTGCAAGGCTGTATATTAAAGTTCATAATTTGAACAAAACTTAAACAAAACGTCTAATTATTTTGGGCAAAATAGGAATTAAAACAGTTAGTTCTGTATGGATTTTTCCTTTGCAAATTGCGAGCTTTTCTAGAATTGCACATGGGATGCTCGTCATTTTACAAGCTATGACTCTATGTCAATTCGGTTTTTTTTTTAACACAACGTGTTTTACTCGGAAAATATCACGTGAATTTATTCCACTCTTGGTGCTTTTGCATCATCTAACACAATTATTTTCTCTTTTTATATCCTTAGTAAGCCTGTCTAGCGTTCAAAATCACAAAACGTTGCAATCTGTTTGCAAATTATAACACTTGCGTGCAAAGCGGGGTAAAATTCGCAAACAGTTTGCACCGTTTTGTCTTCTGAACAGAGGACTATTGTATTGCTCAATCACGAGATCGAAAATAGCCGGATATACCAAGAATGGTTTTATTAGAAGAAGAGTCTTTTTTAGTTCCCTATGCACATTCATTTTGCAATAATACACATTAAAATCAAGTTACTATAGAAGCAAATTTTTCTGATAACATCTGATTAAATATGCTTAAAAAGGGTAGAAAACATGTTTCTTAATACATACATGTCAACTTTTATTAATATTTTTGTACACCGGCATAGAAAAAGTCGGGAAAATATGTTTCCGTCTACCGTCCTCCTGCTTGTCTGTCAGTCCGCGTGTCAACTTTGCCAGGGAACTATTTAGTTTTCATTAACTTCAGAATTCGATGAGTTAAAAATGCCCATATTGTAATGGTTATAATAAACAATCTATTTTGAGGATTCAACAGATCAATATTTATTAAAATAATGTATTTCAATAAATATATAATTGTTGAATCTTCAAAACAGAATTAAAGTTATAATTCATACCGTGAAAACGAGTTGAGCCAACGACATTAAAAAATTTAATGTCAACTTTGATTGAGTCCATTAAAGCAAGATGTTGCTTAAAAGTTAAAGTTTAGTAAAAGTAAACTTTATGAAGAATATTTAAATCATTTACATACAAAATTGTTTAAAATACAAGCGCTTTCATTTTCGTCAACCGTTCATTATGTCATGGCATAAACTACTTATATTATCAATGGAATTTTCCAATACACCTCTACTCAAAATATATTGCATACACAGTTGCTACTGCAAATATACCATCCTTCTTATAATACGCCTCGGCAAAATTGTCAGTGTCTTCGTTCCACAAACTTCTACTAACGACCTGAACACCTTGGTTGAGATCCTGACCTATGTTTACCAGGACAATAAGCTTGTATCTATGGAAACCCATTTCCTTAACTCTATTCTTAATCAAATCCGCTATGTTTTGAGTAAAATTTGGACATTTTGTTGAGCTGTAAGTTTCACCGGACAACCATTCCTCCAAAACTTCTTTAATAACGGAACGAACAAGTCCTGGTCTAAACCGCTCATCGGATTTAGGTTCTAGTCTATATGTATTCTGCAATTTTACAGGATAAAGTCCAAGATGCTTGTGGCCGATTGAACTTCCGGTCACGCTGCTTCTCGAAGCTTGTGACATACGGCGGTATTGTACACTATGTCGTGGTTCCCATCTCGACATCCGCCGTATACTGGGATTGGTGGTGAGTGTGGACGGTCCTTCACTGCTGTTGTCACGCGGAAAGATGGAATGTCGTCTGGTACTCGTACCGCTGTGTCCATGGTCACTGTGGCCGCCATGTAAGTTGTCGGCTGTTAACGTCTGACCTTTTGACATGTTTATTTCAACAGTTCTGTAACTGATTCTGTAAGTAAAGGTTGAAAAGCTTATTGAGCCTGAGCGTGACATTTCCATCAATTTCACATTTAGGCAAAGTATAGCCTTCTGCCAGCCTTTGCATCTGCACAGTTTTATTAGTCTTTACTATGCGCTCTGAATACATATAAGGTCTAACTCTCTCTTAAGGTGGAAAGCGAATATTCATTTTGCAGTTTGTGCTTGTTCAGGCAGGACATTGTAAAATGTAAGTCCTTCAAGCATACGTGAATCATTGGAATGCCACGCAAAGGCTCATTTATTGCAATCCAAATAAAAACTTGAAGTCGGTAGTTCAACGCTAGTGGACAACCAAAATTTCGAAAATTAAGCTTCTTTAAGCTTTGTACGGTAAAGTTAAACATTTCCATTTGCGTATGAAAATTTTTTTACCAAAGTTGAAAAAAAGTCTTTTCCGAATCTACAGAAAAACCTTTACTTCAAGAAAACTCTCGTCAGAAAATTGTCTTTGTTTGATTGTTTGAAAGAAATTTCTGGATGACCCCATACAAAGAATTTGCGTGCAAAATGTTTTAAGCATTGAAATACTTTATCTTTAACCATATTTACGTAACAATTGTAGGTTGTTTATCCCTCAGATTTAATTCTATTTGATAAATATTTGAAAACCAAAGCAAACAAAAACGGCTTTTCTTTAACTTTCAATTTGTGCTGTCATAACCCGTCATAAAGATACGAAATGGCACGAAGAGATAGAACATCTGAATATATGTGACCCATCACGGGAAAAGGGACCATCTGGGTAGTGCGTAAAGTGTCGACCCCAGGCAGACTGCGCGGACTGCGCAGACTGACTAGGGTCGAAACCTTTTGCACCGTACCTATTTTCTGAATGTAGAATGCTCAATCTATCTTCCAGTGAAAGAATTTTTGAAACGCGACTTCTGGTTGATCTATGCTGGATCAAATCTCTTTCCCATAATTCATTTTACAGGATTCCCGGATGGTCCCTTTTTGCGTGACGGGTCACATATTTACAAAATCCATAGAAAAAGGCTTTATCTGAGTAGTGCAAAAAGTATCGGTCCTAGTCAGACTGCGCAGGCTAACCCAAAGTCGCTACTTTTCTCCTTCAAAGCTGCTTTTTCACAGATTGGTAAAATGTAATTTTTGTGGTTTTTTTTTGTGTGTTAAATCAATCATAAGTAACGCTCTCATCATGTTAAAGCATTTTAAATAATAAGATTCAATCTGGTAATGAATGGAAAGAAAGACTGATATTCCTGAATTTAGCGAAATTCATTCCGAAAAAATAAAGCAACTACTACCGCCTAAAAAATATTTCTTCAATTTCGAGCCAACTATTCATGCATGTGCATTCCGCGTGTTTGCCTTATTCAGTCAAATATTGAGGTGAAAGCATTTGACATCTGGAAAGTTCATATCAATACAAGCAAAAATGAAAGATTATTCATGGAAAAGAACGATTTTAAGATTTATAGACTTGTCATTTATAGACCGGATCCCTTACTGATCTTTCCCTTCGAAAAAATGGGTTGCAAAATTATTGAAATATGTAGTGCCAATGCCTTTGGGCCATTCATAGTCGTCTACAAATACACACATTTCCAAATCTAAAAACAAGTTTTGTATTTTTTCTATGAAAAACTGTGAAAGAGCAGCTTTAAGACGATATTATGAATCTATTATAATCAATCGACCTCATTATATAATTATGACCAAAATGCGATCTCTGGTTGACCCATGTCGAATCAAGATCCATTTTTAAATATCCATATTGCGGGAGTTACCATATGGTCCCTTATTGAAGCATATAATTGAGGTATGTCGAGGAGGGAATGGCCGTGTACAAACTTGTAAGAACTTGTGGCCAGTTTCATTTGCTTTGATCATATATGTAATTTGAAATAATATGTATTCATAAAACCATGTTCAAATGATGGCAATAGGATATGTTAACCCTTTGCTATTTAATCCCTGCATTTTACATGCCTGTGACTTTATGATTGAGAAAACATTGTGAAAAAAGAAGAAATTGATTCTGACAAGCAGTTTCTTCTTTTTCCACACTATTTTCTACCCTACAGAATGGTTATTTTTCAAATTAAATCCAATTTAAATTTTCTTCTGCAAAACCTTTGAATTTGGATAGGTCCAAAATTTTGTAAAACAGGAAAGGGTTAAAACTATATAATTGAGGTAATAGAATATCAATAAATTTCGTTCGTCGAACATTGTATTATCTCCCATTAATTTCACTTAAAAACTCGCCCCTCCCACTCATTCAATTTCATTCCATATTCATGCATAGCATTCTAAAACATTTATAGGTAGATTTTGTGCGGTGATCCGTGAAGTATATATGCTTATATAGATTCTCGAGCTCAGTTTTGGAAATACACCTATACTTAGTCAATTTCACGATTTTCTTTATTGTATTATACAGTCTTCGTGTTTATTGCACATTTTATTTACCCGAAAAACCTTATTTAGTTGTATATAAACTTTCACGGGCAATAAATGTGACAATCAAAAGTGTTTTAAACTGTTAAATGGGTGACTTTGTGTCAATAAACCACAAAATAAAGTATTGCAATGTTACATAACAAAACTCTTTGTTTTATTGAGGCCTTCCTAGATGTACTCTTACGTGAAAACCGAAATCAAGTAAATCAGCAAAGTTAAAAAATACTGACCCCATTCCCTGCTCAGTCCGCGCAGTCTGACTGGGGTCGATACTATACGCACTACCAACATGGTCCATTTTTGCTTGACGGGTCACATATTTATATATCACGAAGCAAAATGTAGAGATCTTTCCATAACGAGGCAAATATCTTATGTGACTACTTTGTGTGCAAGCATGCAAGTTAGCTGTGTACTCGAAATTGTTTTCATTCAATTATGAAACTAATTTATTTCAGCTAATCAAAATGCACGGAAATTGTTGGAACAAACTAAAATTGAATTATTCTGCAAATTTGCATATCATGAAGGTTAGTTGTAATTCATTGAAGGAAGTCGTAGATCAATTATTGTGTTTATAGAATTATCCCGTCAGCCTTTGACATTGCGTAAATAACAAAGTGAAATCCACAATAAATTGTTATTCCAATGTATTAAAAGCGATCGGCTAACATTTACTTTTCGCCTTTTTGTGTATTCAATAAACAGAGATTTTATAATCTTATGTGACATCAAGTGCATAAAATACCCTTTGAGATTGAAAGAAAACAAAGAGCTTCAAATTTATCATGGAAAAAATGAAAATGAAGGAATGAAACTAGATGATAATGGGGGCGACGACGACGACGACGACGAAGAAGAAGAAGAAGAAGAAGAAGAAGAAGCAGAAGAAGCAGAAGCAGAAGAAGAAGCAGAAGAAGAAGAAGAAGGAGAAGAAGGAGAAGAAGAGGGAGAAGAAGAAGAAGAAGAAGAAGAAGAAGAAGAAGAAGAAGAAGAAGAAGAAGAAGAAGAAGAAGAAGAAGAAATATTGAATGCAATATTGAACATCAACATTTGAATATGAGGATGATTGATTACCCAAAGGGCGCTATCCAATGATGGTATACATTCGTTACACTGCTGGATGTCGAAATATGAAAAACAAAAAAGGGAACACACTTAAAAAAATGAGCTGGTTAGAGTTACCGTTCTTGTGCTCTGCACTCCATAAGCATGAGAGAAACGTAACTGTTGAGTTTCAAGTTTATCCGACATAAGGTGACCGAGTTTTGCTCCGGAAGCCACGGGTGATCACATAATAAATCCCGTCTTTCGACAAGCGTATAAAAAGACCTAGGGTGAATATACCGATCAAAAATGGGATGAAATGTGCCTTTCAAATGCGTCTTCCTAGTTTTCAATTTCAATGTTAATTGTTAAATTCCAAATTTAATGGCGCGTTATCTTGAATGTCGGATCGAAGCGGACATTCCCTTATCATGCCTTTTTGTATCGTTTCTTGATTAGTCTGTACAAAATCCGATCGATTAACAAATTCTAGGGCTATATATAAATAAATATAAAGGGTTATATGTAGGCTAGACAAGTTCACTCATAATAGAATTTAAGCACACTTGTGCGATCTTGAATGCGACATTTTCCAGAAATTCATTTTCAAACGATAAAATTACACTTGAAAACGAAAGAGCAAAACAAACAAGACCTGTAAAGTCAATACTAATAATGAAAAGCAATAATATCATTTCCTACTGAAGGTAATTTATTTTGTGAAATATTAATAACGAAATCAATATAGCCTGCTCATACAGCCTGATATTGGTAAATGTTTTAGGAATTTTGTCTGAGAAGTTCTCGTCGAAAATAGTTGTAATCCGTCACACACAAAAAAGACGGTCTGAGAATGCGAAAAGTACCGACCATGGTAAGACTGCGTAAACTGAAAAAGTGATCCGTCACAAAAAAACGGCCTGAGAATGCGAAAAGTACCGACCATGGTAAGACTGCGTAAACTGAAAATGTTATCCGTCACAAGAAAAAGACTGTCTGAGAATGCAAAAAGTACCGACCATAGTAGGGCTGCGCAAACTGCAAATGTTCTCCGTCACACAAAAAATAGACTGTTTGAGAATGCGAAAAGTACCGACCATGGTAAGACTGCGTAAACTGAAAATGTTATCCGTCACAAAAAAAGACTGACTGAGAATGCAAAAAGTACCGACCATGGTAGGACTGCGCAAACTGCAAATGTTCTCCGTCACACAAAAAATTAGACTGTTTGAGAATGCGAAAAGTACCGACCATGGAAGGACTGCGCAAACTGCAAATGTTCTCCATCACACAAAAAATAGACTGTTTGAGAATGCGAAGAGTACCGACCATGGTAAGACTGCGTAAACTGAAAATGTTATCCGTCACAAAAAAAAGACTGTCTGAGAATGCAAAAAGTACCGACCATGGTAGGACTGCGCAAACTGCAAATGTTATCCGTCACACAAAAAAGAAGGTTTGAGAATGCAAAAGTACAGACGATGTTTAGACTGTGCAATCCGCAAATGTAATCTGTCACACAAAAAAAGAAGGTCTGAGAAAGCGTAAATTATAGACCATGGTTAGACCGCACAATCTGCAAATGTTATCCGCCAAACAAAAAAGACGGCCTGAGAATGCGAAAAGTACCGACGGTGGTAAAGACTGTGCTACATGCAAATGTAATCCGTCACACAAAAAATAGACGGTCTGAGAATGCGAAAAGTACCGACCATGGTTAGACTGCGCAGGCTGAAAATGTAAGGCGACACACAAAAAACTTGGCAAACTGTTTGCAGTTGATATCCAGCTTTGCGCATGAAAGCGGGGTATGATCTGCAAACAGTTTGTCATGTTTTGATACCCTGATCGCAGGGCAGAACATACGAATGATGCACTAAACTTTTTTTTTTTTGGAAGATTTTCTGATCGAATAACTATTACTGAATATTTCCCCTTTTCGCGAAAAAAGTCATTGGTAGAGATGTTCTTTGTCGCGAAATATTCTTTGAAATCCAACCAGAAAGTTAATTGTTTTTGAGGGCCCTATTTTGCATGGCGGACCCAGTGGTGGACCTAGGTGCATAAAAGTTCTGGCCTTGCGCAGTCTGACTAGGTCGATGTTTACTTTGTCACTGAAACAGGGCTGAATGTTTTATAATACATGTACTTAAATTCTGAGTTGGAAACTTGAAAAATTAATATATACATTAATGAATAAAAATGGATACATAAAAATATACGTGTATTTTATACAAAATCAACATACAAAGCAATACATTAATAAAATCACCTGTATTTTTTGTCCGGCTAATTATACAAAACCAGAATAGATCTATATCCAGGCTATTCCCATGTTGCTATGTACTAAATAAGCATCCCATGTAATGAATAAGTAGAGATGTTCCATTGAACTGTTCCGAACAAAAACTGACTTGTATGGGCTAACAATTAAGGGTCGGTTACACTTTATGGCATTTGGAGAAAACTGTTATTGGTCGATAACATATTCACGGCATGAATTCTACGTTAATTCTATGTTAAGTGATCTATCGCGGTAAAAGGTGCCCTCTTTAGAATGTTACGGCTCATGCAGTTGATCTTGAACGAAAGACCACCTCTCTAAGGCAATCACCTTTTTAAGATTAAATCCACACAGACAAACATTAGTTTTAGATGAATTTGAGTTTTCGGATACGACTTTATTGATTTCAAATGAAGTTCAGTGAACTTTGATAGAAAGGACACAATTGACTTAAGTTTATGTATAACTATAGAAGTTTATCGCGGTTTACATCATTTATTTTTGTTGTGATATGCTACATGTACTGCCTAAAATACTGGTCCTTAAGATATGAGTAATTCGATTGAATTGTTAATGAATATTTACATATTTCAGACTGCAAAAATCTCTGAAACCTAATTCCATGTATCTATGCTAATAGGAAAGGAAAAATCAACATTTAACAAACTACAAATAAACAATACTTTAAGGAAGATTATTATAAAATGACCAAAAAATTATTTGCGTGGAAAGTATGCTGATTTTTTACCATATAAAGGGAAAATATGGTTATTAAAAAATCGGAAAATGAGAAAAAAATCATTGGGTAAATTTTCAAAAATCAGGCTTTTGTGACATGTTTCCCAATAAAATTTACCATTTTTTTTCGAACTTCGAAGGCTTTATTATGCAAATGTTTTGACTAAAGTGAAATTTCAGCTGGTATTGAGCTTATACTAGACCTAAAACTAATATAGACATTTTACTGAAAAATGTACTGTCCAAGGGCAGATGACTCTATCATGAAAACCAACACGAAAAGGTGCCTCCATATTTTGATATAATGTCTACACAATGATAATCTACAACATATTTGAACAACTTAGAAGAAAATCCATTGGGTGGAAATAATGACCCAATGTGTGCTACCTTTAGGTAGATCTTAATGTTTGTATCGAATCGAGGAACTACCAAACGACCACTTAAGGTAGCGGACCCGTAATAGTTCTGCAATGTTTCAGAAGAAATGAACTTTAACAGTGTTAACCAAGGTTTCCTTATGATTTTCATTAGGAAGCCTCGGTTAATACTGTTTAAGTTCATTACTTCCAAAAGCTGCAAAACTATTACGGGTCCACTACCTTAAGACAATGACCGATTGATTATTATATTGGTGACTGGTTTGTCTAGATCTAATTTTATTAAAATTTGGAAAAAAACAAACAAATATTTTTCATTTCAACTCACGTGAAAAATAATCGCCTGAAAAGATTCTTGCAAAAGTTAAATTTTAAGACAAAAAAGTCTTTCAAAAGAACCTGAAAATACATGCGAAAAAATTTTTCCGCATAAAATGTGATTTGGATAATGACCGATTAACGAAATGGAGGCTCAATAGAGCCCGCTTTGCACGTACAATTGCGAACAAATCAGGGTATAATTTGCAAACAAATTTGTACTGTCTTATCATCCTTAATTCAGTGCAGATTCGAGAGTTTATTTGCGATATTTGGTGCTCATATTATATACAGTCAACCTTGCTCGAGCGACCACGTCAATTAAGCGACAATTTTTATTATGCGACCGCTTTCAAAATCCCCTTCTTAAATCGAAATATCTGTAAAAAAGATATCACTGGTATAAAAAAATATTGAAAATTTTTCCTATGTTGTCAAAACTCACCAGAATCGTCTTAATGAGACGATTCTATTGAGTTTTTACAGCAAAGGATTCTGAGAATTTCGCAATAATATACATCATAGTATTCGATAAAAAATCATATTTCTTATTTGTAAACAAAACATGTTTTAAGCAACCATTTTCTTTAACGACCGCGTTTTTGTGGTCCCATTCACGTTCGCTTAATACAAGTTGTACTGTATTTCTATCGGTTACAAGAAATAAGACAAAAACCAATAAAAGGGTTTCTGCGTGAACGTACCTTAAAAAGATCAAGTTGATGCGACTTTTCAATTTTCTTTGCAAAGAAATTCAATCAATACAGTCAATACAACGTGCCTATTTAAGCGAATGTCTGCATAAAGAAATATATGTCCTTTTCGTTTTTTTTCGTATCAAGTCGGGAAAAATAGCAGTCAACCCTTTTTTGTCGTGGTATTCTTTTTTTAAACATATATTTTAATATTTATTTTCAACGAATGTCTGGCCCATTACGCGAAAAAGTACCACCTGTGAAGTCTACAAAATTATTTTTTGAAAAAAAAAAAAAAAAAAAAAAAAAGATAAAATCCGGCATAGGTCAGCAGAGGTTGCATTTCAAAATAATTACTAAGGATATAAAATGAGCATTTTAGATTCAGAAATTAGACAGAAAGCTAAGGTTTCGACCGAGCAGTATGTCTCTGGTTGGTGTTTTTCGCAGTTCCCAGATGGTTCCTTGTGTGGCGGGTTTCTTGTTGGTAGAATTCTCGAATTCGAACGCCGTATGTGATTGCATATCCAGAACTCTAGAATATAAATTTCAGTGGTGACATTTGAAAAAAATCGGAATAAGAGCGCGAGTCGCAAATATTTAGCAACCTAGAAATATATACATTTAAAGTGAATTAGAAAACTGTCTGACTGTCTACGGATACTTTAAGACTCATTTGTCTATAATTGCGCAGTGAAGACTCTGGTCAGACTCAGCAGCCGGCTGAATAATTTTTCAACCAAAAGTCTCGCTTTAAGGACTAACAGATCAAGTTATTTTCTCACGATTATTCAGTAGAAAGTAGACAGTAAATGGTAGGATCTTACTGCAAATTTGTGTAGGCATCAGACTGCTAATCTATGCAGGCTGATCTTAGTCTACACTGTCTGCCAAGGTTGAGTGTACAGAAGAAGCATGCCAGAAAAGAATAAAAAGAACCAACGTTTGAATGCATGAGTGCTACCGTCATGGCGCACTTTGTAGCGCACCAGATTTTCAATTATGGGATTATTCATTGATTTTAACGCCGCTTTCAACATCATTTCAGTTAAATCGCGGCGGCTGGAGCACCTAATAATGGATTCCTGGTATTTCTTCAATTATAGGATGTACTACGTAGGTTCGATATCAGACTGTCCTAAGATGATTTACGAATTGAAACAGGCCGACGTCATAACAGTAGAAATGAAAGAATATGAGAACTATGTAATTGACAAGATATTGAAGATGAATTCCATATGACACTCGTATGCCCTTTCTATATGGATATATGATGTAAATTTATTGCACCGTTTTATTCTAAGCATCCTAGTATGTTTAAATTCATTAATTTGCTTAATACTGATGACAAGAAAAAAACTGATAAATTTTTCATCTTTTTATCGAAACGCTTTTCAAAAGAGACGGAATTTCTATTCTACTGAAAATTATACAACCTTAATTGTATTCAAATACTCTAAATAATGACATTGTTAATTTTTATCTTTGTAACAATGTTTTGCAAATATGTATTCTTAATTTGCTTATTTTGGACAATGAGCTGATATGCATTATGTCTGTAATAAAACTAATGTTATGTTTTGTTATGTTATGATATCCAGCGACGAATCATTTACGCCATTCGCCCCTCTCCAATGAGTCGTAAACCTTAGTAGGATAGCAGCTGAGGGCTAGGAAATGATGTAATGGTAGTGCTGATGGGAGAACTACAAGGAATCCATTACATGGTGCTTCGTCTCCCGCGATACAACCAAAAGATTGTAAAAGCGCCGTTAAGATTCATTCAAAAAAATTTTAAATAGTTAATTAAGGCCATTTCTATCAGATGAGCAAGACGTTGCACATTTTAATGCATTTTAAACGATTAAATGACACTCTAATTTATTGATTTAAGATGGCTTTAACGATAAATCGGGACAAAACAGTAATTTACATAATTCGCTTAATTATGCATTTAATGTCACTGGCTTTAACTCAAGTAAAAAAGCCTTTTGTTGCTAAAATCGGTAAAACCATGCTCGGATCCGGGGCCTGTTTTACTATAAATCTTACGATCATTTTTATGCTTAAGTCAAAAATTAAAGTTGCTTTTACAGAAGACTTGAACTTAATTTGGAATTCTGGCATGCATCATCCCATTGGAATCGTCTTCTAAAGACGATTCCGATGAGATGTTGCAAGGCAGAATCAAACTATGAATGAAAACATCAGATACAATGTGTGATTTTGACTTTTTGATTTTTCGTAAGAAGTTTAGTAAAAGCGGGCCCCAGGAATTCGTCTCAGACTCGGACCTCGCTTATAATTTCATTCTTTTCAATCTTTTTGGTAGAAAAAAACAACAACAAAAAAACATAAGACAATACTTAGGCAGAAAATAAATTATTTATCAGACATAATTGTTTGCACTCAAGTTCAGTCTTTTAACATTGTCGGGACAATATTTAGTTCAAGTCGGAGAGTTTGAATTCCGGTCTAACTGAGCAATTTGCTCCGCCTTGAAAGTGTCGAAGCCTTTCCGACTTAAAAAACTGTGCCAATTTACGTCATTCGGGAACCCTCGGTGATTTTACTGCAGGCAAGCAGGTATCTTTATATTAACTGTTTGTGGCTGTAAACACGACTCAATGTGTGCACCTCACGCACATTTCAAATTGTTGGAAATGTCACGCACAGGCTCATTTATCAGTAAATTTTCGAAATATCTACCACATCAGACAAATCCCTGGCGTTTTTCCGCATTCTCTTCTTCAAATCTATTTCAAATCGATCAAGTATTTACAGAATTATTGAAAAATATCGAAAAATTTGGTGTCGCGTGATTACCCGCCGTAGAGTTGTACAAGAAATGGCTAAGACTTGATATAACTATAGTACATAAGTAGGGTAAAAGATACGGAAACTTAAGCCTGACAAACTGACAGCTATACAAAAACATCGTCCTATTGATTATAACGGAGAAATAATTAGTTTTATTCATTACTTTAAGACTTTTGTTCGACGGACAGGGTGACAAGAAATCAATCTTAATCGATAATCGATCATTCAGACAACATTTTCATTTAAGCTGATATCCATGAATTTTAATTCTTGGTTATTAAAGCGTATATATAAAATTGTAAAAATCTGAAATAGAATTGAAATTTCAATCAAACTGAAAAAAACGCCCAACCAGAAAAGGATTTTTTTAAAATTCCGAATAACTTATAATGCAATAAAGAAAACTGATCATAATTGACACAGACATGTACAAAAGAATGTACCCCAAAACTTTTGCGGTGTGTCTGAGTATAATGTAGTAACGATCATTCTAGATTTATTATCCCCCGCCGTTTTCGGTGAAGGGATATAGAAATGGTCTCCGTCCGTCTTTCCGTCGTTCCGAGGTTCCGTCACCAAACTCGTCCAGAGCATATCTCCTAAAGTATTATAGTTATCAACTTGAAACTTCATGGGTGAATAAATCTCATGGAGGAGAAGTGCAGTGCAAAAGAACTACAACTCTTGCTTGCATAATTTTGGAGTCATTGCCCTTTGTTATTTTTATTACTTAGATTTTGTCAGGAGCATATATCCTAAAGTAAAATAGCTATCAACTAGAAACTTTATTGGTGGATAGATCTCATGGAGGAGAAGTGCAGTGCATAAAAACTACAACTCTTGCTTGCATAATTTTGGAGTCATTGCCGTTTGTTATATTTTATACTTAGATTTTGTCCGGAGCATATCTCCTTAAGTATAATAGCTATCGATTTGAAACTTTATAGGTGGTTCGATCTCGCGGAGTAGAAGTGCAGTGCACAAGAACTACAACTCTTGCTCGCATAACTTTGGAGTTATTGCCCTTTGTTATTTTTAATACTTAGATTTTGTCCGGAGCATATCTCCTAAAGTTTAATATCTATCAACTTGAAGCTTTATGGGTGGATAGATCTCATGGAGGGGAAGTACAGTTCACAAGAACTAAAACTCTTGCTTGCATAATTTATAAGTCATTGCCCTTTGTTATTTTTAATACTTAGATTTTTTTCGGAGCATATCTCCTAATGTATAAAAGCTATCAACTTGAAACTTTAACTACAACTTTTGCTTGCATAATTTTCTAGTTTTTGCCCTTTGCTAGTTTAAAGAATTAGATTTTGTAGGGGGTAAATCTCTTAAAGTACAAAAGGATCCTATTCAATAAGGCTTCAGTTTACTATCAAGCTTTCGCGCAGGGGGTGGCCATATCTGACATGGCTCTTGCTAAAACAATAAACAGGAGGGCCAGAATGACCCTTAACCGCTCACCTGAATTTTATTGGTCCAGTGGATCTCACCAAAGTAACTTTTTGGCAAAGTTTTATTCTCATTTAAGTATTTGTCAAGAAGGAAATGTTATTCCAAGAATTCATAGTGAAAACAGACCTTGTCCACCCATTACTGAGGAGAAGATGTTTTAAGATTGGCCATGTTGTTAAAGAGGAGATGTCGTTTTACAGATTTCGGGCTAAAAATAAGTCCCGCCCTGCAACGCTCATATTTAATGATCAATCAAATTTTCGCTTACCATTTTAGAACAGGGCCACCCAAGGAACATTCTGATGAAGTTTTATTGAAATTGGCTAAATGTTTCAGGAGATGTCGTTCAAAGATTTCAGTTTTAAAATAAGCCCCGCCCTGTCAAGCCCATATTTATGGCCCAATCTTAATTTCGCTAACCATTTTTTAAAGAGGGTCACCCGAGGAACATTCAGGTGAAGTTTCATTGAAACCGGCCCAGTGTTTCAGGAAATGTCGTTTAAATTTACGGGCTTAAAATAAGCCTAGTCCTGTCACATTCATTTCTATGGGCAAATCAAAATTCACGAACCATTTTTGAAGAGGGTCACTCAAGGAACATTCTGGTAAAGTTTCATTTAAATCGTCCCAGTTGTTCAGGAGATGTCGTTCACAGATTTCAGTGAAAAAATGCCACACCAACGTTAATGGGCCAATCAGAATTTTGCGAACCAAAGGAACATTTTGGCGAAGTTTCTTGAAATCGGCCCACTAGTTCAGGCGAAGAAGACGCACGTCGCACGACTGACTCCGGATGATCCCAAAAGTTATCCTTGAGCACGTTGTGCTAAGGTGAGCTTAAAAATGTCACTTTAGGCTACGCAATTCCTGGAAGGAGCATACATCTCAATTATTTGTAGTCCGTCAGGCGAAAAGGGACCATCATGGTATTGAGTGTTTAACCTACCGAGACAGCATGCGCTGCGCAGGTGGACTTGGAACATACATTTTCGTACAATATTGGTTTTCTCAATCTTGAATGGTTATTCTACCTTCTTGTTTAATAATTTATGTAATGCGTCCCCCGGTTGACCACGACTGGAACCTTTTTTGATACGCCCGTCAAAAAACGAAACATAATATGTGATCATTCTTGGCGTCCGGCTCCCACTCTTTTGTCCGGAGCATAACTCGGTCCCCTAATGTCCGATTGGCTTGAAACTTGTTATGTTCCTCCCGTGAATGGTCATTTTTGTGTGACGGGCCACATTTGCATTATACGACATTCGCAGATATCTGATTGCATGACGCTACCTTGCATGACGGGACACCTTTTGAAAATGGTTTAATTGGTACCGAACGATCAAATTTAAGACTTAACTTAATTAAAAGGCGTTGCAGACGATTCGTTGAAGTAGATGAATATTTAGGAATCGTCGTATTATAGGGAAGAAAACGTTGTGGAAAATGAAGAAATGACTTTTGACAAGCAACACCTTCATTTTCCAGTTTGTTTTCAAAAGTTTTTTTTTTTTTTATTTTACGGCACCGAGTACTTTAGGGAAGAAAACATTGTGGACAGTGAAAAAGTTGCTTGTAACAAGCAATCCCTTCATTTTTTCACACACTTTGCTTTCAAAAGCTTTAATATATTCTAAGCCACGAATTATTTTAGCGAAGAAACATTGTGGACAATGAAGAAATTGCTTCTGACAAGCAATTTCTTCATACAGTCAAACCTGTCTTAGGGGCCACTTGTATACAGTAAGCAACCTGTATTCAGCAAGCTACCGCTGTGTTCCCAAACGAACCAATTGCACTGAAATTGACCTGTATTAAGCAAGCACCTGTCGTAAGCAAGCACTTTTTGAATGTCCTTTGGGTGCTTGCTTAAGACAGGTTTGACTGTATTCCACTTTGTTTTCCCAATCATATTTTCTTCTGATGCCTCAAAATAGAGGAATTGTGTGGTACCAGGTTAATTAGTATGCAACGATAAAATCTAAATGCAGTAGACAATTGGGACTAGAGAAGCTTATCCCCATTTCATAATTAACAAGTTTTCTCACTGATTGACTCGGTGTCATATGACGTGTATTTTTTTTCAAAAATGCGAGATAAGAAATTGGTTGATTTAGTCTGATGCAAATCACACAAAAGGCTTGATTTTGATTTTAATTACATGTACTTATTTTGTGCTAGTTGATGACCAAATATCGTGAATTCAGTTTGATTTAGCAGAATTTAAAGTAACGTTATTTTGATCGCCCATAGGCGATATGTCTCATCGTCGATTGCCAACCAACCTGCCATTATTGCACGGCAAAAATAAATAAATTCGGCGCTCGATGAAGATAATACGTCTGTTTAAGTCTAAAACCTCGTAACTACGGTTTGGATAAGATACTAATACGACGAATATGACATTTACACATGTCTGGTCATTTCAGGGTTGGACACTAAGGGGAGTCCGGGACTTCTTATTTTGAAAGTCAGGAGTCCAATGGACTCCCTTGGTCATAGGAGATTAATTCAAGAAGCAAATCAACGTTCAATTTTTTAGCTCTGTTCACAATTAGAGATGTTTCAGAATGAACATATTGAAAAGAAGAAATTGCTTTTAGCAAGCAATTTCTTCTTTTTCACAATGTTCTTCCAAATATGGAAATTCGGACCCCTTAGTTTGAGTTTTGAATCCATGATTTCTTATGGTGAGAGTCCACTGGACTCCTTACCCACAAAAGTAGGTGTCGAACCCTGCATTTGGTGACTAGTCTTTTAAGTTATTTAAGAGGTTAAAGTCGCCGAACGAGGATATGCATGAATTAAAATTTGTCTAGTCAAATGCTATTAATTGTTACAGAACTTTCGGGCAATCACAAAGTGGCTAAATAATAAGTCAAGCGGATAAAGAAACGATCTTGAAATTTTACAAGTAAAAATGTGTCCTGTCATGTCTAAAGAAACTTACTGGGAAGTGCGTAAAGTGTCGGCAAGATTCAAATTGCGCAGGCTACATGGGGTCTAAACGTTAAAAGCGATTTCTGATCTTTAATGATCATAATATATGTGACCCGAAAAGGGACCATCTGGGTTGTGCGTAAAGTCGACCCTAGTCAGACTGCGCAGACTGACTTTGGTCGAAACTTTTCGCATTTTACTTATTTTCTGAATCTAGAATGAGCAATCTACCTTCAAGTGAAAGAGTTTTGCGACCTCTGGTTGATCTATGCTGGACCAAATCTCTTTTTCAAATATTTATTGTAAAGAGTTCCCAGATGGTCCCTTTTCCCGTGACGGGTCACATTATACCCGTGAAAATTTTTTCGAGATGTCATCTCTGCTCTTCAAGTATCTCTCTCCCTCTCCCTCTCTCTCTCTCTCTCTTTCTCTCTCTCTCTCTCTCTCTCTCTCTCTCTCTCTCTCTCTCTCTCTCTCTCTCTCTCTCTCTCTCTCTCTCTCTCTCTCTCTCTCTCTATATATATATATATATATATATATATATATATATATATATATATATACACATGTATATATATACGCCTGACGTGTCACATTTGCGTTTTGACATGGATTGCGACCGACTCTCTATTCTGATACGCGTGAGTTATTAGTACTCCTCATATGTCGAACATCTTATATTACGAAACATAGAATAACTAGTAGCAAATATCTTTATTTTTACAATTTATCACCATTCATTTACATTTTGACCAAAATTATCATATGAGCCTAACGTACTTTCAAAACAATATGTATAAGCAGTCGGAAAACGTAAAAAATAAGTAAATAAAAAAAAAAAAAAATTAAAAAAAATCGGACTTGCAGATTCGAACCCATGCCGTTTATAACTCGGGATTTTAAATCCAAATAAAATTTTTATCAAATAACGTCTTTTAATGAAAACTTTAAGGAATATTTCAAGTAAAACGAGAAAAAATGGTGAGTGTCGAATTGGCTCCGTGGTTTCTCCGAAGAGAAAGATCACAAAGCTTTTGTCTCTTGTGAAGTAAGGCTATCTTTTAAGATATGCCCATATATCCACGGGGCTACGGCTCACACAAGCTTTAAAGGGGAATTTTAATAATATAAACCTAACCGATATCGATTGAGCAATATCTATTCTAAATAAAGGAGTGACGTTTCGTTTCTAAAATTAGAGACACTAAATCGATTATTAATCGATATCAGTCCGTTCATGTAGGCGCGAACCGCAAAATAAACCAGCCCTGCGTTCAGGATGAAAACGTTAGCGAAGCGCTTACGACATGATACCTCGCTTTGCACGTATGTGCACGTGCAAAGCGGGGTTTCATCTCAAAGCGCTTGCGAAACGCCTTTACTTCCTGAACACAGGATAGCCTTGTATTAAAATATGAAAACGTTCGCCAAACGAATAAGAAATAATTATCAATTTTGCACGTGCACTAACGTGCAAATCGTGGTACTACTTCTCAATGTTCGCAAACGTTTTTGCATCCTGAACGCAGAATTGTACTCTATTGCCTACTTATCAGACGATCCCGCACGTTGATACGATGGTAAATCAAAAAGCTTTAGACAAAAATAGCAAAACATAGTTTCATCTCTAAGCAATAGATTAGTTTTTTTCTTTAGTTCCGACTATAACCTCAAAACATAGCCGAAACAGGGGGAGGGGAGGATTCAAAAATTTACAGCCTGGCTTTTTTTGTCTAAATTTCGGCTTTGCTTTTCAAAACCATGCAATCTGGAAATACAGACGTTCAAGTGTTATCTCTGGTAATTGACTATCTTTCCTACCAATTCGAATCTTTAACAAGTAAACATTGAGTTGACGTTGCGAGCCTAACGTCTCCCAAATTTCTGAAACTATCGCTGACCTGGGATCCGTTTTACTAAACTTCTTACGAAAAAAATTAATCGTAAGTCAAAATCACAAATCGTCCATAGTGTTTCCATTTATTGATAGATTCAGCCTTGCAAGATCTCATTGGAATCGTCTTTAGAAGACCAACGAGATGATGCATGGCAGAATTCCATATTCAGTTATTTCTGAAGAAGCAACCTTAATTTTTGACTAACGCAAAAAATGATCGTAAGATGTAAAATCGTAAAACGGGTCCCTGGTCCATTTCAAATGATGAGGTAAAATTAAAGTGATCACTGAGAGGTTCGAGAGTCAATTTATCGTCTTTTACATTATTAACGTCTTGGGAAATTGATACTTAAGATGATACAAACCGTTTTCAAATCATACCCGTTTTTGCAAGCATGTGCACGCACAAAGCGGGGTATGATTAGAAAACGGTTTGTAGCATCTTGTCAACCGGAACACAGGGGCTGGTTTCTAATTGTGGCCCGGCTGAAAAACAACCAAATCGGGCCCCGCCCGGGGGAGAAATAAGTTGGCCCTAGGTTCCCACTGCCGATCCGATCAACTCGATCGCGTAGATTCCCCGATCCAACTCGACCAAAAGACATGTATACAACTTCTTCTCAACCAATACTCGATCGAACATGACCCCTTCACGAGTATTCGCGATCGCAACCCTACCTTCATGACCGATGACCGCTGGAATATCCCGACCTTAAGGCGATCATTTCCCGACAATCGCGATTACTACTCGATCGTTCTCCGATCTTTACCCGACCGCTATCCTTCCGATCGATCTATACCGACCTATACTCGAGTTTTACACGGTCCCTATACAACGACCTCGATCTCTACTAGACCGCTTCCAGGGCCCGAGGTTATAAAACTTTTCTCAGACTCAACTAAGAATTTTCTCAAATTTCAAATTTAATTAAATGTATAAAAATAAAAGATGAAATTAATAAGTTGTTATCTATAACAACTTATTAATATTATCTTTTATGTTTATTTGCCGTCGCTACCGTAGACGTTTGTCTGTATGAACGACGCTCCCAGAAAAGGATTAGTTATTAATATATGTGGGGATAGGGAAAGAAGACGAAACTACTGTAGACATCCCCACCTTATGACGGCGGAGAATCACGTGGCACAACATTTTCAGATTGATTGAATGGGGTTTTATGCCGCTTTCAACATTTTTTTTTCGGTTATATCGCGGCGGCTTGAGCACCTAACAATAGATTCCTGGTATTTCTCTCAGTAGTACAACCATCACATCCTTTCCTAGCCTCAAGCTGCTATCTCACATAGGTCTACGATTATCAACCCATTTGTGAAACAAGAGGCCCAAGAGGGCCTGTATCGCTCCACTGGCTTAAAAATCTCAAGATTTGAAAGAGAAATATTGAAAATAGAAGGTAATGAAAGTAAACAGCATTCACAAGGCATTCCGACTTTTTCTAAGTTGAAACTGACTTATGAAGAGATGAACTTATTTAACTAATATGTAAAATTACGAGGAAAAATACTATGTAGATATCACTTTCAAACAAGAGGACAAGAATGGCCCTAAACTGCTCACCTGAATTTTATTGATCCAGTGGATCTTATCCAATCAAAATTTCATAAATAATTTTTGAAGAGGGGCATCCAAGGAATATTCTAGCACTGTCTCATTGAAATAGATCCAAAGGCTCATGAGGAGATATCTTTCCGAGATTTCAGACTCAAATAAGCCACGCCTTGCCACACCCATATTTGGGTGTCAATCCGAATTTCTTGAACAACTTTGGAAGAGAGTCACCCAAGGAACATTCTGTTAAAGTTTCATTGAAATTGATCCAGTGGCTCTAGAGAGGATGTCTTTCAAAGATTTTGGGCTCAAAATAAGCCCATATTTTTGTGTCCATCCAAATTTCTTGAGAAACTTTGGAAAAGGGTCACCACAGGAACATTCTGGTAAAGTCACATTGAAATCCACCCAGTGGTTCAGGAGGAGATGTCGTTCAAAGATTTTGGGGTCAAAATAAGCCCCACCCTGCCACGCCCATATTTGGGGGTCAATCCAAATTTCTTGAATAACTTTAGAAGAGGGTCACCCAAGGAACATTCTGGTAAAGTTTCATTGAAATCAGCCCAATGGTTCAGGAGGGTATGTTGCTTAAAGATTTCAGGGTCAAAATAAGCCCCGCCCTGCCATGCCCTTATTGAGGGGTCAATCCAAATTTCATGAACAACTTTAGAAGAGGGTCACCAAAGGAACATTCTAGTAAAGTTTCATTGAAATTGACACAATGGTTCAGGAAGAGATGATGTTCAAAGATTTCGGGGTCAAAATAAGCCCCACCCTGACAAGCCCATAATAAGGGGGTTAATCCAAATTTCTTGAACATCTTTGGAAGAGAGTCACCCAAGGAACATTCTTGTAAATTTTCATTGAAATCAGCCTAATGGTTCAGGAGGAAATGTCGTTCAAAGATTTTCGGGTCAAAATAAGCCCCGCCCTGCCATGCCCATATAAGGGGGTCAATCCATTTCTTGAACAACTTTAGAAAAGGTCACCCAAGGAACATTCTGGTAAAGTTTCATTGAAATCGGCCCAATGGTTCAGGAGGAGATGTTGTTCAAAGATTTTGGGGTCAAAATAAGCCCCACCCTGCCACGCCCATATTTGGGGGTCAATCAAAATTTCTTGAACAACTTTGGAAGAGGGTCACCCAAGGAACATTCTGGCAAAGTTTCATCAAAATCCACCCAATGGTTCAGGAGGAGATGTCGTTAAAAGATTTTGGGGTCAAAATAAGCCCCGCCCATATTTGGGGGGTCAATCCAAATTTCTTGAACAACTTTTAAAGAGGGTCACCCAAGGAACATTCAGGCCAAGTTTCGTCAAAATCCACCCATTGGTTTAGGAGAAGATGTTTAAAGAAAAGTTTACGCACGGACGGACACACAGACGCACGGACAGAGGCATGACGGACACAACGCCATGACAATAGCTCGCCGGCCTTCGGCCAGTGGAGCTAAAAACAAATAGTGGAAACAATGAGTGCTGCCGTCGGGGAACAACATTTTCAGAAGATTGTGAATAATTATGTCAATGTAAGACCAATTTGAATTATGTTGGAAACAGAGAAGGTGAAAAAAATGTCAGGAAATTGCTGGATGTGGCAGATCTTTCAAAAATCTGCAGATGAAAAACGTTATTGACAACCAAGTCAAAAAATTGTTTGTACCGTTTTGCGTCCAGAACGCAGCTCAGAAATTGGCCTGGTAGTTAATGAGGTGAAAATGGCAAAAAAAGCACCGCCCTGCCATGCCAATTATCTTTGGACCAATAAAAGTTTAAGAAACAAGTTTCTAGTAGGGTCACCCAAGAAACATTTCTAGCAAATTTATTTAGAATTGACCCTGTCGCTGCTGTAGATATTATCGATGGCTCACTGCCAAACAGTTGTGACTTCCTATAAACATATAGGCAGTTACAACTGTTTCACGCTGGGACGTCGATATATTTAAATACTTGTTGGTGATTTCAGACTGCTAAAGGATAAAAAGTGAAAAGAAAAGCTCACCTTGAACATGTTGAGATGAAAACAACAACAAGGGTAACAGCAAGGCAATATAATAATTCTTTCTGATCTCTGTGAAAACAGTTGATGCAAACATAAACAATGTTTCAAAGGACAATGATATGCATTTATTTCAGTAAATGTAATCTAGCATTTTTCTTCAACACTTATAAATTTAGAGTTCTTATTGATCTTCCATCTTCCAGAATGAAGTATGGCGTAGTAGTTGAAAAAATGCTTTTTTATCCATTTTTAATTCCTTTCTAATTCACAGCTTCAAGCGGTAAATTTATTATTATATATTGTAAGCTGTCTGTCTCTGCCAAGTATAAACTAAGCATGCAGTGTAGGAAAAGATCAGACTGCATGTCTGTGCAGGCTGATCTTCATCTGTACTGTCTGCTTAAACTTTGTGTAGATCTAAATCAGGAAAATGCTGGGAACAGAAGGACAAGAGTCAATAGCCTAAAACCTTAGTGAGACAATTCTCTGACAAAAGCATCATTTATCATGAACTAAGCATAGTATAATAAGAAAAAGTTCTTTTCCAAGCTAAATATCTCTGACAGCCAAAAGTTGTACCGTCCTTAACGATCACAAACTTTACAGACAGTAGAAAGTTCTTCGAGTTGTCAGTGATTTCCTTCCCCTAGACCAAAATGAAGGTGTGATTTGTAGGGACAAGCTCTTTCCAACACTTATTATTTTTACTGTTGCTTTGCCAAGGGTAGACAATTTTTTGGGCTATAGCTATAAAGTGATGTTAGTTCTCACAAATAAAATCAGGTGTAGTTTATTGTGAAAAATTCATTCAAACAATTGATTTATGTATTTCTGTATGTTTATTGTCTCTACCATAGCATAAGCCCATATGAATGATGCACCCAGAAGACGGTTCGTTGTTATAGGGGAGAGTGCAAGGATACATAACAAAACTACTGCTGAGATCTGATAATGGTTCTTTCTCAAGCTAGATGTATAGCACCCTCATAAGGGACCATGGTTTAACATCTCATCCAATTGACAATAGGTTTATTAATATGCCATCCAAGTAATTGAAACCCCTATATCAACCTTCAATTGTTTTGAAGTCACATGCTCTACCCACTGAGCTAATCAGGCTGACACAGACATAATTAATATCTCTCACAACCACCTTTTTCAACCTAAGATTTTGCTGAGAGGAGACAATTCTCTGAAAAAAGCTGTAAAGTATTTTATTCCTCTCCGCTAAATATCTCTCGACACAAGTATTACACTCCTGAAAAATTCAAGAAGGATTGCAAAGGGGAGATAACTCTCTGACTAAAACTAATTTTAGCTGTCAAGTGTTGTTACTTCCATCCCCTTGTCCAGTATGAACGATTGTGTAGTAGGTAGAGAAAAGCTCTTCTCCATGTTCAATATCTCTCACAGCCACAAGGAGCACTGTCCTTAATAACCTGAAGAAAGAAATGAGCAATTTTCTTTATTTAAAAGAGCAATGCCTACAGTCTCTCAGTCGTTGATTGGTAGAAGATTGGATGAACTTATTAGATGGAAGATGAACTTGCTGGATGAAAATCTCAGTTGAAAAGGGGCATAGTTTACACAAAATGCACCTAGAGTTATCCCCCTTGATAGTATAGGTTGCTCTTTTGATTGTGAACATTTGTGTCAAGTTTCAAGTGAATGCCTTAAGTAGAAACAGAGATATCAAAAAATGTCAGTTTTCGCACAACAACGACAATGATGACGACAACGCCAAGGCTATAGCAACACCTCTGCATTTCTCCGAAAATATTGCCGATCAAAAAATCGATCATTATGTTAGATGGAATTGATGATTTAAAACTGTTCTTCAATGTCTCAATAATATACATCATCTTGTCAAACCAAGGGTTACGAACATTTTACTTATCTAATCAAGAAGAAGCTTTCAATTTCAATATCCCTTGACTCGTGAAGGTGTATATATATTTCTAATGTGAAAAATCTTGCCCTAAACATCATTCCTGTAAAGTTTGTTTTAATTCTGAAGAGTTGTTTCAGAGAAGACGATTATCTTATATCTTATCATATGGGACAATTTTTCTACACACTACAAGCTGAAGAACCCATGTAATCAAATTAATCAGAATTTAATGAAGAAATGTCAAGATATTTCAAATGAAACTTGTTTTGATCTTGTAGCACGAGACGCGTCATTCTCCTGGATCTGCTTAATCTGTGAAGCATAGAATTTCTCTAAACATTCAAACCTTTCAATGTCTTCCTTTTCATCGCAGAATAGTTACAGCATACTGAGTGAGCAGTCTGACTTTCATCATCAGTGTACCACCACCAGAAACTCAGCCCAGAGACAGAAATTTGAACAAAATAATAATCCTTTTCAGCTTAAAGTAATTTCAGTTAATTGTCAGTCCATTGTCAACAAAAAAGCAGAATTTCTTTGCCTGATAGATCAACATAACCCTGATATAGTTGTAGGAACAGAATCCTGGTTAAATAGTCAACATGCAGATAGTGAATTCTTTCCAAAATCTTTAGGATAATACACCTTTTAGATTAGACAGGTCAACCAAAGGCGGAGGAGTATTCATCCTGGTTAAAGATACTTTCCTTGCAACAGAACAGAAACAACTAAATACTGATTGTGAAATTATTTGGATAAAATTACAGGTCAAAACATGTGAACCTCTTTATATCGCAGCATACTACAGACCAAAAGAGTCCGACATCCATAGCTTTAATGAATTTAAAAAATCTCTTGATCTGACCAGAAACCTCAAAGGATCTTTTTGGGTACTAGGTGATTACAACTTGCCAAAGTTCTCGTGGAGTAGTGACCATACACCCGTCTTAAAGCCAGGATGCAATCACACTAACTTGTATGAAGAATTTAGTGATTTGCTTTCAGATTTTAACCTCACGCAGATGGTAACAGAAAGCACAAGAGGAGAGAATACACTGGACCTTTTCTTAACTTCAAACCACACTTTAATTAAAAATGTAAAATGTCTCCCAGGTATATCAGACCATAGTATTGTCTATATTCTTGCAGATACAAAGCCACAGATGACCAAACAACAACCGAGACAGTTTCATCTCTACAAAAAAGCTGACTGGGGTAGTTGCAAAATTTATATGGACCAAATCAAGAAATATTAGTAGGTCATCAATCTAAATCTGTGGAAGAAATTTGGTTAAGTTTTTCAGATGCAATTACTACAGGTATCAAGAAATTTGTTCCAACCAAAAGACTAGGGAATAAAAGATCACTTCCATGGATCACACAGCCCATAAGACGTCTAATTAGAAAAAGGGATCAAGTTTATTTTAGATTAAAGAAAGATGGAAACAAAAAGATGAAAACTGCATTCCTGGCTCTGAAAAGAAACATCAAGAAACAAATAAAAGTCTCTTACAATAACTATATTGAATATATTTTAGGCCTTGATGGAAACACTGAAAACAAGGAGAAAGCCACAAGATTTAATAATAAGAAACTTTTCAGTCTGATAAAAAATGCCAAGCAAGACGCAGCTGGAGTAGCTCCCCTTCTCGATAAAATTTCAGGTACCATCAAATCGGACAATACAGAAAAGGCGGATATTCTAAATCGACAGATTCAATCAGTCTTTACTCCAATGACACCTATTTCTCTAGCTCAGTCCTGCCTTTCATCCATAAGACAAAATATGTTTTCCTCCTCTTTCAGCAAGTATCCCTAAGTCATGCCAGACATTATCATCTGTACTGGTGGAGTACAAAAACTAATATCCAACCTGAAACCAGACAAAGCAGCAGGACCAGACAACATCAAGCCTCTAGTACTAAAAAACTTATGTTATCAAATTTCTCCTATTTTGCAAATTCTCTTTCAGAAATCCCTAGATACAGGCACCCTCCCCCAGGTATGGACAAAGGCAAACGTGACTCCACTCTTTAAGAAAGGAAACAAAGAAGATCCTGCAAATTACAGACCTATATCCTTAACATGTATATTGTGTCAAGTTCTTGAACATATTGTAGCATCAAATCTAACTAAACATTTTGACAAATATAATATTCTTTATGACTTACAGCATGGATTCAGAGAACGGCGCTCATGTGAAACCCAGCTACTGCAACTGACCGATCATCGTGCCAGAAACCTCACTGAAGGAAAACAAACTGATCTAGTTTTATTAGACTTCAGCAAGGCTTTTGATAAAGTTAGCCACTTAAAACTTTTGTATAAATTGCAGGAAAATGGAGTAAACAATGCTACCCTTATGTGGATTAAATCTTTTCTTACAGGCAGAACACAGAAAGTAGTCTTAGAAGGTGGATGCTCATCTGAAGTACCAGTCACGTCAGGAGTACCTCAGGGATCGGTGATTTTCCCTCTTCTGTTTCTATTATATATTAATGACCTTCCTAACACTATCACCTCCCAAGTCTGTTTGTTTGCAGATGACACTGCTGTTTACTTAGCCATAAATAATTATCAAGACTGTATCACCCTGCAAGAAGATCTAGACAAGTTAATGCAGTGGGAGAAAAAATGGGAAATGGAGTTTAACCCTAGCAAATGCATTGTCCTAAATATTACTAGAAAGAAGAAAAAGATTTCCTTTGATTACAGGCTGCACGGACAAGTTCTGGAAACTGTGGACAATGCCAAATACCTTGGAGTTACTATATCTGGAGATCTTTCCTGGAATAAGCATATTGACAATATAACAACTAATGCAAATAAAACTTTAGGTTTTCTCCGCAGAAACATCCAGACCAAAAATAAGAAGATCAGAGAAACAGCGTACAAAACTATGGTTAGACCCCAGGTAGAATACGCATCAACTGTTTGGAGCCCCTACACAACATCCTATATCAACAAAGTCGAAAAAGTACAACGTAGAGCAGCAAGATGGGTTCAAAATAATTTTTCTTATTATGACAGTGTCACCTGCATGCAGAAGGAGCTTGGCTGGCAAACTCTCCAATATAGACGAGACATCACAAGAGTCACCATGTTCTATAAAATTGTTAATAGTTTTGTTGCAGTAACTATACCAACTTATCTTGAAAGACCAGTTAGGATCACCAGACAATTGCACACAGAATCCTTTAGACAGATCCACACAAATGCTTCTTACTTTAGATATTCTTTTTTTCCTTACACAGTGATACTTTGGAACAGCCTACCAGAAACAATCGTACAACAACCTGACATTGCAGCGTTCAGGAAGAGTCTCGATTCTTTTCAGATAGTGAGCCGTCCCTGAATGACCAAAATTGTTTTATCAGATCTTTTAACATAACACTCACAATACTTTTAAATTTTGGCACCCTAACAAATGACTAACAGTTTTTAATCCAGCACAGACGCGCACCTGCCAGTAATACCCGAAAGGGGAGTTAGGCAGTATATATAGATAGATAGATAGATAGATAGAAATCTAAGAGAACATATCCTGAACAACATTCCTTTGAAGTTTGATTGAATCCTGACCAGCATTTACAGAGAAGAAGATATGTTTATATTCCTTCATATGGGCGATTTTTCAGTAATGCTACAAGTCCATAGTTCCCATGTTGTCAGCCCAAGCAAAATTTAATGAAGAAATCTGAAAGGGCATGTCCCAAGAGTCTTGGTTGAATTCTGCTCAGGGGAGAAGATTTTCTAAGAAAACTTAAACAGGTTTACAGACACAGACCTCAATGCACTAACGATGGACATCAGGCCACAACAAAAGCCCAGACTTTGTCCAGTGAAGCTAAAAATACTCCCCCATGTCTTGAATAAACAATTCAAGTCACAGCTATAAATCATATTGTTCAAAACAAGAATTAAATTGTGTATAGATCCGCAATTTAGGATGAGTGATCAAAGGTCAATTTTGTCAATACAGGTATAGACAAAATTGACCTTTGATCACTCATCTAAACATGTGGATCTATAGTAATTTTTTTTTTACTTGTTCCTCATGTAAGCCTCCATATCCCTGTCTAATTTGGCTTCAATATTTGGTATGTATTTCCTGAAGTGATGGGGGAAAGTCTCAGGGACATCAAACTCCTGATAAGCCACATTGGCTAGGTATTCTGAAAAAAAAAACGTCATAGAAAGTATGTGTTTATAAAAAGTTATGCAACAAGCTGGTCAACTTCATGCACATCTCAATGAGCTCTTTTCCGTTTCTCAAAATTTAAGAGTAGCTGAAATTGAAAATGGTGCAGAATGATCTTCTTACTCTATCAAATCATGAATCTGTCACCTCAATCACTTAGCTGCGCAAGAGTCCTCTCAATGTGCCATAAACATTTTTAAAAAGCAAGTCTGTAAGACTTGAATACTTCTTTAATTCTAACAATAGAGTAAAACATGTATCAAGCGACCACTAAAGCAACCTCCCAAAAGCAGTCATTAATGAGAGTTGAGACAAATCTAATGAGTTTAAAAATATTGGATTCATTTACAATAATTTTCAGACCAATAATATCTACTTTTTAAGCTAACCCCTTTAAAAAGGGGGATTTTGAAGATGGTTACTTAATGAAAATGGTCGTTTAATGAAAATGGTCGTTTAATAGACGTGGTTGCATGCCCAAGCAAGATTGACTTTATATGATTTATGATCTTGTCCGTAATAAGAAAGGGAGAATGAAAATATCCTTTTTATAATTTACAGCTTGTGATGTAGAATTGATTCATATAACCATATAATTTTATCACCTTATTAGCCATTAACAAGGGAGTAAAGGACAGGCCTTATTGGGTGATCTATATCACAAGTAAACTTTAATTCTAATTTCCACTGTTAACATATTGCCAATCCTGTGTTATATGTTTTGAACAAGTTCAATAAGCCAGTTTTTAAAACAATCATAGCTTTCTGATTTGTACCCCGTCACACAAAAAGGGACCATCTGGGATCTCCGTAAAATAGTCTTTTGAAAAAAAGATTCTTGTATAGGACAATCAGTCATCGCATTTCAAAAATGATTTCATGGGAAGATAGATTGATTATTCTAGATTCAGAAAATAAATAAAGTGCAAAAAGTTTCCCCCCTTGTCAGTCTGCGCAATCCGCGCAGTCAGACAAGGATCAACACTTAACACTCTTCTGAGATGGTCCCTTTTGGTGTGACGGGTCCCATTTCATTTATAATCTTACCCCTATTTTGATTGTTGACATATTGCCCGACAGCCAGGGGATTCAACACATATTCAGTTAACCAGCTTGTATCACAAGTATCCTCCCCTAATTCTCTGTCTCTTTTTGAGCAAGACCTAAAGTGTTGGTGAAAGTTCATTTATCATTTATAAGTGGGTAGATCAATCACAAGAATTTCACACCTAGGTCACCATGGGCATACAAGCAACAATAATAACTTTTCATGAGAACCAGTCTATTTTTAAAACAAGAGGGCCGTTGGCCCTGGGTCGCTCACCTGAGAAAGAAGCTTCATTACCTAGGTATGTCCATGCAACCACAGAAAAAGAGATTTTCACTTATTCAATCAGATAACATTTGAAATAATCATTCCCCCCCCCCCTCCCCTCTGCTCCTCCCCTGGACATTATTTATTTAACCTTTTTCCATAAAAGGTCTGTGATCAGCTAATCTATGCCAGATATACAGGCTGAGTCTGAGACTTTTAAAGTTTTCTTTAATGAGTTGATCAATCCATGTCAAATATAAAGGCTGTAGGGATTCAAAATTCTCAACAAAGCACTCCCCCCTCCCCAAAGATGCTCTGCACCTGGTGAATCTACAGTCATGATTTTAGCTAATTCAATATATGTCCATATGCTGATCATCCATACCAATTTTCAAGTCTGTAGGACTCCTGGCTCATTAGAAGAAGTTTAAAGATTTCAAAAATGATCCAAAGTACTACCCCCTCCCCAAGACACTCAGCACCTGGTGACCCTACAGTCATGATTTTAGCTATTATTAATGTCAATATATTGATCACCCATGACAATTTTCAAGTCTGTAGGGTTCCTGATCCAGGAGAAGAATAAGGTTAAAGATTTCAAAATTGATCCAAAGTACTACCCCCTGCCCCCTAATGCTCCGCATCTGGTGGCCCTACATTCATGATTTTAGCTATTTTATTTTAGATCCATAATTATGCTTATCATCCATGCCAATATTGAAGTCTGTAGGGCTCCTGGTTCATTAGAAGATGAAGATTAAAGTTACAAAATTTTCAAAAAAGTACTCCCCCCTCCCCCCTGGTGCTCCGCACCTGGTGGCTTTACAGTCATGATTTTAGCTATTTATATTAAGGTCTATGAGCTGATCCTCCATGCCAATTTTCAAGTCTGTAGGGCTTGTGGTTCAGAAGAAGAAGAAGGTTAAAGATTACAAAATTTTCACAAAAGTACTACCCTCTCCCCCCTGGTGCTATGCACCTGGTGAATCTACAGTCATGATTTTAGGTATTTTTATAAAGGTCCATATGCTGATCATCCATGCCAATATTCAAATCTGTAGGTCTCCTGGTTTAGAAGAAGAAAAAGGTTAAAGATTACAAAATTTTCATCAAAGTACTAACCCCTCCCCCCTGGTGCTCCGCATCTGGTGGCCCTACAGATAGGATTTTAGCTATTTTTATTTAGGTCTATGAGGTGATGATACATGCAAAATTTTAAGGCTGTAGGCCTTCATGATCAGAAGAAGAAGAAGGTTAAAGATTACAAAATTTACCCAAAGTACTACCCCTCCCCCCTGATGCTCCGCACCTGGTGGCCCAACAGATATGATTTTAGCTATTTTTATTAAGGTCTATGAGCTGATCATCCATACCAAATTTCAAGGCTGTAGGGCTGCTGGTTCAGAAGAAGAAAAATTTTAAAGATTTTCTTAAATTTTTAACTTTGGTTGCCATAGTAACCAGAGTTTTTCACCGATTTCAATTCTTTTAGCAATTCTTAAAGGGGACCACCTAAGGAACATTTCTGCCAAGTTTGGTTAAAATTGGCCTAGTAGTTTAGGAGGAGATGTCGTTTAAAGAAATTGTTGACGGACGACGCACGACGGACGACGCACGGACGTTGTGCTCAGGTGAGCTAAAAATTATGAAAAAAATCTATGTCAAAGTGCATTTAAATTTCAAAAGGTGAATCATCTATGTACGGTAAAGATGAGATGAGTACAAATTTTGTACACAGGTACCTAAATTCTCATTACCCGCAGGTTCTTGAGTACCCAGTGATTACTGCCTGTACATTTGTTTCATCAACTTTATTTCACACCTAGGTCATGATGGGTATGCAAGCAACAATTATAACTTTTCATGAGACCAGTCAATTCTAAAAATATTTGTGAAAAAAATCCATATCAAAGTTCAATTAAATTTCATAAGGTGTATCATCTCTTCATGGTAGAGATGAGACGAGTACAAATTTTGTACACAGGTACCTGAGATCTCATTACCCACAGGTACTCGGGTACCCAATAATTACTGCCTATACATTTTGTTTCATCAACTAAATTTAAAGGTAGATCAAGAACATCTGTAAAGGTGGATCGAATATACAAATTCTGACAGGGTTTTAAGGGGCACAGGTGTTGAGAGGACCCTTAAAACAATCTAATGTTAGTGCTTGAGACCATCTGGGGACTCAACTTCAGAACAGAATTGAAGACTGTTTTAAACAGTCTTCAATTCTTTTCTGAAGCTGAGTCCCCAGATATAAAGAGCTTATACAAAAGTCGGGTAACGGGTAAAGATCCAGGACCAGGGTAGGAATGTTTTCCTACCCAATACCCGGGTACTCGAGTTCTCGTCCCAGCTCTACTGTATGAGTATATTGTTGATTGGTGTTCTAAAATATTTTTAGCTACAGCTTAGATTGATTGATTGATTGAATGGAGTTTTATGCCGCTTTCAACAATTTTTCAGGTATATTGTGGAGGCTGTAGCACCTAACAATGGATTCCTTGTATTTCCCTCACTACTACTACCATCACATTCTTTCTTAGCCTCCAGCTGCTATCTCACATAGATCTACGATTATCAACCCATTGGTGAGAGACTAATACTAGTCTGAAAGGAAAAGTGCCGCCGTTGGGGATCAAACCCTGAGCTACAGATTAGAAGAAGTGTATTTATGACACTTTATTAGCCATGGCCCAATTGACAATATTATTTGAAATAAGTCATAAATGTTTAAAACCTACTTGTACATCATTTTTGAAAGTCCGGTATCTTTCCCATCTATATGTACTCTATCTTGACAACGGAACAAGAAAGGATTTCCTAAACTCACAAAAAATACTGGCTCCCAGGGCTGATAGACAACACCTGAAAATTCAATGATCCATTACATCATAACTTCTTCTATCTTTTAGACATGAATAACTCTCAAAGAAAGTGGGAAAAAATATTTTTCAAATGCTTAGAAAAAATAAGAAATTTATACAATAGCAGTACATTTGGATTTAAAAATATGCATACACATTATTAGTTATACTGTTTCTTGTCGGGGTATATGACGATTATTTCCCGGCTAGAAAAAATGATGTCACCCGAGCCGTAGGTGAGGGTTGACATCACTTTTTACTGCCGGGAATAAATCGTCATATACCCAGGCAAGAAAACCGTATTACGAAATTTATTATACTTCAAAGTTTTAGGCCTAAATATCTGTCTTTCACCTATTTAAGGCCTTGGTTTAAACCGAATTCTTTTAAACCACCAACATCCCTTAATGCCCCCCTATGAAAAGTAAACATGTACGAAGTGACGTCATATATAGCTGTGACGTCACAATGATACACTCTGCGGTGTTGTGATATGAAAGCCGTTCTTGGCTGAACCTGCGAGAAATTTGGCACTTTAAATGTACAGATTGGTAAAAATTTAAGGTATTTATTGATATCTTTATCATTTTTTATTTGCACATTATTACCCGACATGTTTTATAAATGTAGTATAATGTGTATACTCGGATCGTGTTATCCGCGAAGCAAGAGAATCATAGCTGCCATTACCGTTTTGATCTTTTGTCTATGTTCACGGCGAGGCGCCTTAAGGAAACATTAGAGGTAATACCGGAGCGGCTGAAGATATCAATGTTTGTCAGGTCAGCATTAACCAATGTAAATGCTAGAATTTTCTTTGCAGTATGATAAAGGGAAATATCTGGGTTTCATTTCTTCATTGCATAAAGGTTAAATGATTCTTCAATTCAGATAAAAAAAAAGGGCACAGTTTACATGTGCCTTTGCTTGCCTGTTGGGTGCTGGATACTGGATAAAAATTCTAAATTGATAAAGAGGCATAATTCTCACATAATACACGTACTTCTTAAGTTATACCCATTGAAAATAAAGGTTGCTCTTCCTATGTAGTGAACATATCTGCCAATTTTCAAGTGAATTCATTTATTAGAACCAGAGATATTACAAAATGTCAAAGTTTTTGCATGACAACGTAAATGACAACAACAACACCACAGCTTTAGCAATAACTCAAGATTTCTGCTGAAATAACTGAGCTAATGAGATGTGTTTTAGAAACACCAACGTCCCAACAACTGCCATTATTTGAAACAGTGGCGTTAAAGAATGACTTTTACCTTGACTGAAGGGGTTCACTTTGGTATCAACTGAAAGGTCTTGTCACAAGCAAAATGCTTGAGAAATATGAAAGCTGTAACACTAACCATTGCAAACAATGGCTAATGTTTAAGTTTAAATTTTAATCAACGTCGGCCTTGACCTTTACCTTGAGTGAAATCAAAGAATCACTTACAATTCTAAATAATGGCCAATGTTAAATGTTTTATTTCAAAATCAAAGGACCGTGAAAATAAGACATTGACCTTTATTGTTATCCATGACTTAATTGTAACTGAAAAGTCTTGTCATAAGCAATACACATGTGAAATATAGATATCTTTAGCTTGAACTATCCTTTTCAAGGGCTGAGTGCAAGACTGTACTAAGTGAAAATACAATGGATATACACTTAGTACAGTCTTGCACTTGATAGGTTTTTCTCTTAACTAGTTTTGTAAATAGATGTGATCTGCATATTACATAAAGTCTGTTGGCGACCAAATGTTTCAACTCCTTTTTATATAAAGCTTAACAACATTTTGGTCCCCAAACAAAGATCAGTTCACTAACCTGGATACATGGACACAATACTGCCTTGTTTGACTCTTCCAGTTGTCACAAATACACCTCGTCCGCCATCCGTCAAATTACTGGACTTTCTTTCAACTGTAAAACCATAGGTGTCATACATGGCCCGCATTCTTTGTTTGTATACAAGACCGTCATCTTTTTTTAATGTTGGTATTCTTTCGAACTGTTGGAAGAGTGTGAATAGTTGATCTTGTGCAGCTTGGTCTGAAATGATCTTGTCAGATTCTATTGAAGATACAACTCTAGGTGCGCTGAAAATGGCAGATAATTGTTTGTTTCAGTGCAAAGTTGATTTTTATTTCATTGGGTATATAACAAAAGCTATATTTTTACGAGTGGCAGAACCGTAAATGAAAATATTGCTTTTGGTGTTCACGAAATGAACTAGCAATCAATCTTAATGGAAAAACAAAGGATTATTCTATGTAGTAATGGCAAAAATAAGACAAAATTCGAAAAATATAGGACAAATGTTCTCAAAGTGCTTTATTTTGTATGCAAATGCTATGCAATGCTCAAGATAACATTACTAACTGGGGTCTGCTAAGATATCATCAGACGAAAGCAGGGTATCAGTTTTTGGAAAATTCACTTGTTAGGCTGTGAGTTTATCGAATCATATTGTACCCTTATTTATCCATAATCCACGGAAAAGTATTACAGAAAATATTTAAATGAGATTCATTCATCTTTTATAGACAACAACTTTTTGACTGGTCCACATTCTAAGAAGTTGCAAAGGACAATTAGTTTATGAAAATTAAAAAAGGTGGAAAATTGTCACAAGATCAGCCTATTACACTGCAGGATGTGCAAGTATGTAAAACAACAACAAAAATTAAGCAACATATAGTTACAGTAACAGCAATTATCATGAGAGGAGCACAACTGCCATGTTTCAGGTTAATTCTAGACAAAAGGTGAAAGTGGATGTCACCCGCCTGCCGGACGCCACAGGTGATCACATACTACGACCTGTCTTTCACAGGCGTATGGAAAGGAGGAAGTGCAAAAGAGAGATATAGATCTTGATTTTATCATAAAATTCCAATGAACACCTAATAATTCCTATAAGTACCAAAAACATATTGTTTGTTATAGTATTGTTGAAGTACACTCATGTCGGGTAAACATGCACGTTGTCTAAATCTGCGCAGCTATATGATGTCATTTTAACAAAGAAAATGGCCGCTAAACATAAAAGCAGAACAACCTATTTTTCATACTCAAAATTCGATTGATTCCACCATTTAAAACAAAAAGTTCATGTGTTTATTTTCAAGCAAAAAGATTCCCGTTTTTATCTCAGTGTTTTTCTCATTATTTAACAGATTACGGACATTAAGTTTAGGTTCTTTCCTCGACTGCGCAGGTTTAGCAGACGAAAACTGAGTTGATAATACACGACGGTGCCTCTGTTCATCACCGGATTTTGTAATTCTAGTGACATTTTGTTCTAGATAAAATATCTTTTACATAGCCAAAATTGTCAACGAGTACATTCATGTATTGATTTTTTTGTACAACCGATATCTTTACACGAATTTTGTACTTGACTTTCTTAGTGCGCAGGGATAGCCGACAGCAATGTATTAAGACCCTCTATCTGGCCTTTGTTTTCCGACTGGTCTCTGTCGACTAGTCAAAGTTAAACCCAGTCCTGAATTCAGGATGATAAAACAGCATAAACTGTTTGCAATTATTACCCTGCTTCCAATATGCACTTGTGAGCAAAGCAGGGTATAATTTGCAGACGGTTTGCACTGTTTTGTCATCCCGAACACAGGACTAGCAATTGAGACCTACAGCCAATTATCCACCATCTATTTCCTAATTTATGATATAAATTGTAAATTCTTGATTCAACGGACAAGTCTTAAATATCTCGGTAACACGCTGCTGTTTATATCTTATGTATGGAATTGTAGTGGAGTGACACCACCAGCATCCTTTGTACGAAAGTTAGTGGGTACGAACACTTTAACATTTTCCACTACGAATACCTCTTGTGAATATTTATGGCAAGCCATGGAACAAATCTATACTTGTACTGTTGCAACTTTTGTTTGAAATATTTAAGCATTTCATGCGAATTGTTGTTCTTCTCTCTCCCATTCGTGTCTTGTAAAATTAGCTTGACTGTGAGAATAACTTGCTATGGTGGCACCCCAGTAAGTTTTTTAGCAAATATTTTTACCCTTTAAAACACAATAAGCGCATACATGGAATTTTTAAAAAATCGCCCAGATTTACACGTAGCTTGTACTCAAAGGGGTAATCATTAGCAGAATTCTTATGGGTCTAAATTAGATAGGGTTGGATTGAGGGAATATTTACAGCAAAAACCTCCACATCAGTAATGTGTTTTTGTAAGGAAAATCTTATTCCCATTTCTGAATGAAGCGTTGATTAATAGAGTTTGTTGTATTAGCATGATTAACAGTGCAAATAATCTAGGGGAACCAAGATTCAAACCCATGGAAATCAAAATTTTATGACCAGGCTTACACAGGTCCTTTAATACCTGATAATACGGATAGCTGAGTTGAAGTATGAGCTATCTACTCAACAGGAGAAAATCAATTGACACAGTTATGTCAGAAAATTATCAATAATTCTGCTAATAGGTGACCAATTTGAATTCCGTTTGAAGCAGAGGTGGGAAAATGTCAGGAATATGATGAATGTAATAGATCTATGAAAATTCTGCAGATAAAAAAGTTATTGACGACCAAGTAAAAATTTACTTGGTCGTCAATAAATTCATCAGATTTCTTAATCATCTAAAACATCCAGCAAATCCCTGGTATGTTCTGCTTCAAACCTTTTTCAAATTCCTTTAAAAAGACACATCTACACAAAATGGAGAATAATAGTGCCGAGACAGTAAGTTATTTTGTAATCCATTGGTTGATGTTGGAGTATTTTTTATTTGAATGGGGTTTTACGCCGCTTTCAACAATTTTTCAGTTATATTGTGGAGGCTGGAGCACCTAACAATGGATTCCTGGTATTTCTCACACCAGCACTACCATTACATTCTTTCCTAGCCTCCAGCTGCTATCCCACATAGGTCTACGATAGTCGACCGTTTGGTGGGAGACAATTAGTCAAAACAAGAGGACCATGATGGTCCTAGATCACTCACCCGTGTCTCTTTGACCCCTTGGACATCACACTAATTAAATAGGCAGATGTCAAAAAGGAGATAATTTCTACATAAGATCAATACCATGGAATGTTAGCAGCCAAGACCAAGATAGATATGCCTTTTTGCTTTTTGATTCTATGTAAAATGGGATGCACCCAGGTGAAGCCCAAATAAGAACCCAGGGGGTTAATATGAACAAACTTGGTAGAGGTCCATTAGATGATGCTACAAACTAAATATGAAAGCTGCCTGCCTTCTGGTTTCAGAGAAGAAAATTTTTTAAGATTTTCATTTTTTTACCCTTCGTGCTCAGAGGAGCTAAAAGGGATGCCCCGGGCAAAGCCCAAATATGACCCCGGGGTCTTAATATGAACAAACTTGGTAGAGGCCCACTTTGTGATGCTACATACCAAATATGAAAGCTGTCTGCCTTCTGGTTTCAGAGAAGAAGATTTTTCAAGATTTTTTGCTCATTGATTCTATGTAAAAAGGGTTGCGCCCAGGTGGAGCCCAAATATGATCACAGGGTCTTGATATGAACAAAATTGGTAGAGGTCTACAAGATGATGCTACATACCAAATATGAAAGCTCTCTGCCTTCTTGTTTCAGAGAAGAAGATTTTTGAAGATTTTCATATTTTCACCCTTTATGTTAAGAGTAAAGGGAAAGTTAAGGGTGGATTTCATTTATTTGAACACTCTCGGTAGAGCTTGACCCAAGAAACATCCCTGCCAAGTTAAATCAAGATTGGCCCACTGGTTTAGGAGGAGAAGATGTTTAAAGAAATTGTGGACGAAGCACGACAGACATTGTTCGATCAAAATAGCTCACCTTGAGCTCTTCGTGCTCAGGTGAGCTAAAAAATGTTGGAAATTGTCTGGACACATTTGGACGGACATACTTTACGCACATACACAGGCCTGTCAAAGTGACAACTATGCAGGGCTTGTGCTAAAGTTTGCAATTGAGGAGTCTCAACCATGAGATTTTTGGGGTCCAAATTCATTCTAAATGGGTCAAAACAACAGATAATGAAAATTGCGAGTATAATTTTTCAGGTTTCAGTGTGAAACAAGATGTGTTTGTGAAACACGAATGCCCCCGTAACGGCGTTTTTTTTAAAGTTTGACCTTGACAGATGACCTTGTCACATGACCTTGACTTTGGTACCAGCGGATGCGGATCATTGAGATCTATCATCATGCCAAATATTAGCTTTGTATCTTGAATAGGCTTGAAGATATTGGCAAGGTTAAGTTTTCGGGTTAAGTTTTCGGACAGACAGACGGACGGACATGAGTAAAACAATATGCCCCCGATCTCTCGATACGGGTAATAAGTAGAATTCTAAATACTGTAGTAAACAAGCATTTGGAAGTATTGCATGGCAATACCAAGTCCCCTACCGGATTTATAATTATATCCCTAGAGCAGTATCTTTTTGGTAGTAAAGGTATAACTACCTCTCCAAAATGTTGGTTGTATCAGATTTTATGTATCAGCTCAATATCCCTGAGGTTAAAAAAAAAAATCCTGAAATTTCCTGTTAATTTTCTAAGTCCAGCATCCGTATCTTCCACAAAAATCAATGGACCAGTACCAAATTCAAACTTGATCTGTAACTCATTGATGCTGACTCACATACCAAAAATCAGCTCAATATCTCAGAGCGTTAAGAAAAAAAGACCGGAAAACTGAAATTTCCTGGTAATTTTCTAAGTCCAGCATCCGTATCTTCTACAAAAATCAATGGACCGGAACCAAACTCTAACTCCTTCTGTAAATCATTGATGCTGACTCACATACCAAAAATCAGCTCAATATCTCCAAGGGTTAAGAAAAAAAGTCCGGAAAACTGAAATTTCCTGGTAATTTCTTAGTCCAGCATCCGTATTTTCCACAAAAATCAATGGACCGGTTCCAAACTCAAACTCTTTCTGTAACTCATTGATGCAGACTCACATTCCAAAAAATCAGCTCAATATCTCCAAGGATTAAGAAAAAAAGTCCAGAAAACTGAAATTTCCTGGTAATTTTCTAAGTCCAGCATCCGAATCTTCCACAAAAATCAATGGACCAGTACCAAATTCAAACTCATTCTGTAACTCATTGATGCAGACTCACATACCAAAAATCAGCTCAATATCTCCAAGGATTAAGAAAAAAAGTCCGGAAAACTGAAATTTCCTGGTAATTTTCAAAGTCCAGCATCCGTATCTTCCACAAAAATCCATGGACCAGAACCAAACTCGAACTCTTTCTGTAACTCATTGATGCAGACTCACATACCAAAAATCAGCTCAATATCTCCAAGGATTAAGAAAAAAAGTCCAGAAAACTGAAATTTCCTGGTAATTTTCTAAGTCCAGCATCCGAATCTTCCACAAAAATCAATAGACCGGAACCAAACTCAAACTCACTCTGTAACTCATTGATGCAGACTCACATACCAAAAATCAGCTCAATATCTCCAAGGATTAAGAAAAAAAGTCCGGAAAACTGAAATTTCCTGGTAATTTTCAAAGTCCAGCATCCGTATCTTCCACAAAAATCCATGGACCAGAACCAAACTCGAACTCTTTCTGTAACTCATTGATGCAGACTCACATACCAAAAATCAGCTCAATATCTCCAAGGATTAAGAAAAAAAGTCCGGAAAACTGAAATTTCCTGGTAATTTTCAAAGTCCAGTATCCGTATCTTCCACAAAAATCCATGGACCAGAACCAAACTCGAACTCTTTCTGTAACTCATTGATGCAGACTCACATACCAAAAATCAGCTCAATATCTCAAGGGTTAAGAAAAAAAGTCCGGAAAACTTAAATTTCCTGGTAATTTCTTAGTCCAGCATCCGTGTCTTCCACAAAAATCAATGGAGCGGAACCAAACTCGAACTTGATCTGTAACTCATTGATGCGGACTCACATACAAAAAATCAGCTCAATATCTCCAAGGGTAAAGAAAAAAAGTCCGGAAAACTGAAATCCGGACTGATGGAAGGAGCGCAAACCTATAGTCCCCTTCGGCTTTCGCCGGTAGGGGACTAACAAGATACATCATTGAAAATTTAACCCTTAGAATTTTCTCTCAAGGGGGTCAAAATGACCTCTTGGGATAGATTTCAAAGGGTCAAAATAGGATATTTTCAGATTTTTGAGGGTCAAAACCCTGGTCTAAGGGTCAACCACAAGCCCTGCTATATCTTGCTCACTCCAAGCTAGTTAGACTTAGGATGAGTACTCAGGTACCTGGGTATTGCGTAGGGTAAGGTTCCTACCCAGAGCCTGAATAATTACCCGTTACCCAACTATTGTATAAGCAATATATACTTTTTGGGATCAAATTCAGAAAAGCTGCTGGTTACTTATTTACTGGTCACATATTTACGATGACCTGTCAGAGTTTTGTAAGTTGAACCCCATTTACAGAAATTCTGAATCTGTCTTTGTATTTAGATGATAAAATAAATGTATGAACAGTAAACATCAAGTATTTTGTGTTATTAATGAACTGGCAGTGTTGGGCTAAGCCTTGATGTAATTTGGCGTGTTAACTTTTAAATATTGAAAAGTTTGTCGGCAATTACCATTAACATGTGCAAATAACAAACCAAAAACCAACCTACACTTTACAGTCTCAAGTTATTTATGTCGCCTATCTTTAGAAGTAAATAATAATGAATAAAGGCTGATTTACCATAACCTTTAGCGCATCAATCCTTTACTTAGGCTCTGCCCTGCCAGGAGAACAAGAGCCATGTCGGACATGGCCATCCCCCGCCGTGAAAGCTTAATAGTAGACTGAAGCCTAATAGATTAAGGATTAAAAATAACAAAGGGCAATAACTCCAAAATTATATAAGCCAGAGTTATAGTTCTTGAGCACTGCACTTCTCTTTCATGAGATCTATCCACCCATAAAGTTTCAAGTTGAAATACTTTAGGAGATATACTCTTGACAAAATCCAAGTCTTAAAAATAACAAAGGGCAATAACTCCAAAATTATGCAAGCAAGAGTTGTAGTTCTTAAACACTGCACTTCCCCTCCATGAAATCTATCCACCCATAAAATTTCAAGTTGATAGCTATTATACTTTAGGAAATATGCTCGGGACAAAATCCAGGTCTTAAAAATAACAAAGGGCAATTACTCCAAAATTATGCAAGCAAGAGTTGTTTTTGTGCACTGCACTTCTCTTTCATGCGATCTATCCACCCATAAAGTTTCAAGTTGATAGCTTTAATACTTTAGGAGATATGCTTTTGACAAAATCTAAGTCTTAAAAATAACAAAGGGCAATAACTCCAAAATTATGCAAGCAAGAGTTGTAGTTCTTGTGCACTGCACTTCTCCTCCATGAGATCTATCCACCCATAAAGTTTCAAGTTGATACCTATTTTACTTTAGGAGATATGCTCCAGACAAGTTAAGTGACAGAACCTTGGAATGACGGATTGACGGCCGGAGAACATTACTATATCCCCTCGCCGAAAACGGTGGGGGATAAAAATCATGGATTATACCAGCAGGTAACAAGAACTCAGGTATCTGGGTACAAAAATTTTACTCATCCCAGCTCTAAAGCAGGACAAACAATGTCTTATGAAGACTGGTTTATCCATTGATAAATTTTCTCATAAATGGGATAATAAAAGATAATTCAAAACAAGTTCAAGTAGTTGGAAATTAATTTATTCCCAAAGCTTGGTCAACATATTTTCAACAATTTAATTTATTTAAAACAAGGTGCCAAATTGTCACAAGATACGCCCGTCACACTGCTTAGTATAAACTGGGGGTTTGAATAGAACTGAGGTTATTTCGAATGAATGTTTTTTGCACCCATGAAGTTTCATGATCCTAGCTGTTATACTTTTAGAGATATACTCCGGACAAGATTCTAGTATGAAAAACAACAATGGGCAATAACTCAAAAAATAGGCCAGGTAGAATTATGGTTTTTGTACACTGCACTCCCCCTTGATGACATCTATACACCCATGAAGTTTCATGATCCTAGCTATTATACTTTAACAGATATACTCCGGACAAGATTCAAGTCTGAAAAACAACAAAGGGCAATAACTCAAAAAATAGGCCAGGTAGAGTTATGGTTCTTATGCACTGCACTCCCCCTTGATGAGATCTATACACCCATGAAGTTTCATGATCCTAGCTATTATACTGAAAGAGATATACTCCGGACAAGATTCAAGTCTGAAAAACAACAAAGGGCAATAACTCAAAAATTAGGCCAGGTAGAGTTATGGTTCTTGTGCACTGCACTCCCCCTTGGTGAGATCTATACACCCATGTAGTTTCATGATCCTAGCTATTATACTTTAAGAGATATACTCCGGACAAGATTCAAGTCTGAAAAAACAACAAAGGGCAATAACTCAAAAAATAGGTCAGGTAGAGTTATGGTTCTTGTGCACTGCACTCCCCCTGTATGAGATCTATACACCCATGCAGTTTCATGATCCTAGCTATTATACTTTAAGAGATATACTCCGGACAAGATTCAAGTCTGAAAAACAACAAAGGGCAATAACTCAAAAAATAGGGTACGTAGAGTTTTGGTTCTTGTGCACTGCACTCCCCCTTGGTGAGATCTATACACCCATGAAGTTTCATGATCCTAGCTATTATACTTTAAGAGATACACACCGGATAAGATTCAAGTCTGAAAAACAACAAAGGGCAATAACTCAAAAAATAGGCCTGGTAGAGTTATGGTTCTTCTGCACTGCACTCCCCCTTGGTGAGATCTATACACCCATGAAGTTTCATGATCCTAGCTATTATACTTTTAGAGATATACTCCGGACAAGATTCAAGTCTGAAAAATAACAAAGGGCAATAACTCAAAAAATAGGGTACGTAGAGTTTTGGTTCTTGTGCACTGCACTCCCCCTTGGTGAGATCTACACACCCATGAAGTTTCATGATCCTAGCTATTATACTTTTAGAGATATACTCCAGACAAGATTCTAGTATGAAAAACAACAAAGGGCAATAACTCAAAAAATAGGCCAGGTAGAGTTATGGTTCTTGTGCACTGCACTCCGTAATGATGAGAAGAACACAATTGCCAAGTTTGAAGTCGATCGGACTTCAAGTGACAGAGTTATGCTCCGGACAAAGAAGTGGACGCCGCCGGACGCCCAGACGCCCGGACGCCACGGGTGATCCCATAATACGTCCCGTCTTCGACGGGCGTATAAAAACATGATAATAAAAGGTCAATTAAACTAAATTCTTTTTGTACTAAGAACAATATTATGAACATCCAAACAAAGTCCTCTCATTAAAATGTTATTCATCTAAAATTTGAGACATCAGAAAGATGGAAACAGCCGGATTTACCGGTATATACCATCATTCTGCTACCTCAAATTTTGGTAAGATGTTTTTTTACAGCTTCAAAATCGATTTACTCCTCAATTTTCTTCCATTTGTCCAAAGACAAGTACATACAAAGGGTCATTTGCTTAATAACAACGTCCAATTGCAAAACAGTCAAAGTTGGAAATAAGAACTCCACTCTTCACATTTACATGATTACCGGTATGATAAACTCAATTATACATAAATTATGTAATAATGTAATATGTTATTGTCTGTTACAAAATTAATTTGATTTACTGTTTATTTTTGGACCCCCAAATAGAGTTTCCGCTGACTAATTTCAATCTTCATAAACAGATGCCATGATCCTATGTAGCTTTTGATGGACTTATGTCATGTATGGTTAATCAAAAATTATAATTTAATCATGAGAATTTGCTTGAGAGAAGCCAATCCTAGACAACGGCTGGTCACTGGTGATTGAAAGATTTTTAATTGCAAAACGCAACACCATAACATAAAAGTACAATAATGATATATTATGAATTTTCATGCTGCCTATTCATTTCTATGATACAATGATTGATAAAAATTGCTAAGTCTAAAGAACTGTTTGTTCTTTCAAAGCAAGTTGATGAAACGATGAAATCCTTATAACTGCAATCCAGGGATCAATACTTGCACCAGTCCTCGAGCCCGGATACCTGTGGATTTTAGGGAGGACTGGTAGATGTTACTATGCTGCAGGTCCTTCAGGCCTGGAGAAAATGCCAAGTTTTGAAAAATAACTGCCTTTCCAAAACTAAAATTTGCATTACCAAATGGAAAACAATGTAGAAAAAGAAGAAATTGCTTTTGAAAAGAAATTTCTTCTTTTCCAACAATATTTTCCTTACAATTTATCCATTAAATTGCTAAAAATCAAACATGGTTTTCATGTAGGACCTGTTGTTATCAGGGAGGACCTATAATATTTAGGGCCAACAGGTCATTCAGGCTGATGGCAAAAAGAAGTTAGTGTCAAACCCTGCAATCTACATTGATTTCTTTTGTGTTGGTATTAACCTGATGATATCATAGGAAACTGTTTGTGATATAAATCCAAAGTTCATGCATTGGGTCATATCCAAATATCCAATGAAGAAGCATATCACTACTTTGTACTATATACATGTATTACTAGTGAATCGGAATAGCAATTATGAGGAGTCCACTGTATTTTCAATAAGAACACGACACACCAGCATCCAGTTGTACTAAAGTTAACCATTGGTTAAATTTTACCAAAAGTTATTTTTAACCAATCTTATTTCTTATTTCAATTGTCTCAAATGAAACAACAAACCTAATTGGTTGAAAATATCTTCTGGTCTATATACCCTTTTCCTGTATCTCCGTTCTTCTTATCAAGTCATCAAAATCAAATGTATGTTGAAAAATCAATTTTTCGTCTAGGCATAACACATTTATTGAGTATAACATTCAATTTATGAGAATCCAATATTATTTGAAACTCTCCCTACTCAAAAAATCTGTGACTGCCATTTTTCTATATATCAGTTCACTGTGACGTCATTGATCATTTGAGCTGGCTGCTTGCATTTAATTGGGTCTCAAATTCAATGCAGCAACTAAGCTAGGCAATGCATACTTAAGAAAACATAAAAACATTTTTTTTGCATGCTAGTAAGTTTTCACCTTATTTTAAATACATTACAAAAAAAAAAACTAGAAAGCCATGAATGGCTTGAGTCGCTCCACAGGCTTGAAATTCTTGTAAAAGCAAATAAATGTTTTGACAAGATTTTTAGACATTTGGGGTTCTACTGATGTTGAAAATGATTCCATCAGTTACATCCAGAGAAAATGATTTTCATAGTTTCCACCATTTAACATTTTGAGGAATGACCTCCGCCCATAAAATGCATATTTTTTATCCACTCAAAATAATTTTTGGTACACTGATAAAGGGTCACCTAAGGATCATACCAGTGAAATTTGGTTGATATTCAAAAATAAGATTCTGAGAAAATGATTTGCAAATTTTCCACTATATAATATATGTAGAGAAATGATCCATAAAATGCATATTTTTCATCAGATCACAATGGTTTTTTGTAGACTGATAAAGGGTAACTCAAGGATCATTCCAGTGAAATTTGTTGATATACATCAGTTACATTCTGAGAACATGATTTTCAAAGTTTCCACTATATAACATATAGATAAATGACCTCCGCCCATAAAATGCATATTTTCCATCCGATCACAATGATTATTTTTTGACTGATAAAGGATTACTCAAGGATCATTCGAGTGAAATTTGCTTGATATCTATCAGTTACATTCTGAGAAGATGATTTTCAAAGTTTCCACTATATAACATATAGAGAATTGACCTCTGCCCATAAAATGCATATTTTCCATCCGATCACTATGATTTTTTGTAGACTGATAGAGGGTCACTCAAGGATCATTCCAGTGAAATTTGGTTGATATCCATCAGTTACATTCTGAGAAAATGATTTTCAAAGTTTCCACTATATAACATATAGAGAATTGACCTCCGCCCATAAAATGCATATTTTCCATCCGATCACAATGATTTTTTGTAGACTGATAAAGGGTCACTCAAGGATCATTCCAGTGAAATTTGGTTGATATCCATCAGTTACATTCTGAGAAAATGATTTTCAAAGTTTCCACTATATAACATATAGAGAAATGACCTCCGCCCATAAAATGCATATTTTCCATCCGATTTCAACGATTTTTTGTAGACTGATAAAGGGTCACCCAAGAATCATTCATGTAAAATTTAATTGGTATCCATTGATTAGAATCTGAGAAAACTCACTTTTTACCATATTTGGAAATTAGCCACGCCCATAAAATTCGTGTTTTTCATTGGATCAAAATTTCTTGAACAACTTTGAAAGAGGGTCACCCATGGATCATTCCTGTGAAGTTTGGTTGAAATCCATCCAGTAGTTTCTGAGGAGAAGATTTTTAAAGAAAAGTTTACGACCGGACGGACGGACGGACAGACGCACGACGGACACAAAGCCATGACAATAGCCCCAGTGGCTTTCAGCCAGTGGAGCTAACAAGATGTGTTTGTGGACGAATGCCCCCGTAACGGCATTTTTTTTTCAAAGTTTGACCTTGACAGATGACCTTGTCACATGACCTTGACTTTGGTACCAGCCGATGTGGATCATAGAGATCTATCATCATGCAAAATATTAGCTTTGTATCTTAAATAGGCTTGAAGATATTGGCAAGGTTAAGTTTTCGGGTTAAGTTTTCGGACAGACGGATGGACAGACGGATGGACGGACATGAGTAAAACAATATGCCCCCGATCTCTCGATACAGGGGCATAAAAAGCCATATATGGATAGTTTCGTAAAAATTCTTTAAAAAATACCCATAATGCATCTTCAAATGACCTAATTTTCTACTTTTCCCCACTGCATGTAATAGTTAGATTGATTGATTGAATGGAGTTTAACGCCGCTTTCAACATTATTTCAGTTATATCGCGGCGGCCGGAGCACCTAACAATGGATTCCTGGTATTTCTTTCACCTGTACTACCATTACATCCTTTCCTAGCCTCTGACTGCTATCTCACATAGGTTTACGATTATCTACCCATTGGTGAGAGACAAACGTCGGAAAGGATATTTGCCGCCACCGGGGATCGAACCCACGACTTCCAGATTGGAAGTCTTATGCCTAACCAACTGCGCTATGGTGGCGGCTGTAATAGTTAGAATGTAAACATCCGGTTTACATTTTATTAAATTACATAATGAGGTTTCACACCCTTCAATCAATACCCAAATACTGAGGATGGCAAAGTAGGCAAGAACGGATATTTAGAAATTGGGGATATTAACCCCCATGGTTATCTTTTATACAAATGGGGGCTGGACATTTTCTCTCATCATCACTACTCTCATTTATATATTTACACTTCTTGAAATAAGTTGAAAATCAACAAAATTTCTTTTGGCAAACTCAAAACAACTAAATTAACACTTTTTCCTCCCACTTGACTTATGTGTTCATTTAACATAGATAATAGGGGTTAAGGCCAGACTAATATGTAAGTGTCTTGTTATATCAATTTTATTTGGTTTGCAATGGCAGAATTCATCGTGATTGCCTAGTCATGACATTTTCTCGCAGCCGAAGCCGATAGTGATATTTTAAGATATTTACATATTACATGCATATTACATATTATTCTATTTATCATGTTTTCATGTTTCAGCGCTTAAATCTTACGACACCTTAGAAATCAAAGAAATTCTAGTGAAAGTGATTTTGATCAAGGTCATGCATATGTAAATTGTTTTTAAAAATAGACTGCCTGACATCATTTTATGATATCTTATCAGGCAGGTGATATCAGGCCACACTGCATGTTAAAAACTTTTATTTCTAAATTGGAAGGTCAATTCAATTAAATGGTCACAATTTCAAATATGAGCTAATATAACTAGAACTGTCGCAGAGCGGACTAATACCCCCCACAAGCGCTTTGTCAGAATGCAAGTGCTTTTAGTGCAGGATGTGTTTGTAACTAATATTGAGGTCATATGTAGCATTTGCATGAAGTTTCATGATTCTAGGTCGCTTGGTTCTTGATTTAAAAGTCCAGAAATGAAAATTGAACAAAAATTGACTGTGACCTTGACCTTTGACCTATATGACCCAAAAACAATAGGGCATTTCCTTGGATCATAAGCAACATTTACACAAAGTTTCATGCTTGTAAGTCACTTGGTTCTGGAGTTAGAGTCCGGAAACAAAAAATGAACAAAAATTTACTGTGACCTTGACCTTTGACCTATGTGACCCAAAAACGATAGGGTACTTCCTTGTGTCATAAGGAACATTTGTATAAAGTTTCATGATTGTAGACCACTTGGTTCTTGAGTTAGAGTCCGGAAACAAAAAATGAACAAAGGCTGACTGTGACCTTGACCTTTGACCTACATGACCCCAAAACAATAGGGCACTTCCTTGGGTCATAAGGAACATTTTTATAAATTTTCCTGATTGTAGACCACTTGGTTCTTGAGTTAGAGTCCGGAAACGAAAATTGAACAAAGGCTGACTGTGACCTTGACCTTCATGACCCAAAAACAATAGGGCACTTCCTTGGGTCATAAGGAACATTTGGTTAAAGTTTCATGATTGTAGGTCATTTGGTTCTTGAGTTAGAGTCCGGAAACGAAAAGGTCTACGGACGGACAGACGGATGGACGGACGGATGGACAGACAGACAGACATGGTGAAACCAATATACCCCCCTCTACTTCGTAGGTGGGGGGTATAACTAAAACAGTTTGGTTCTCTCCTTTCTAAAGCTCTTTGTTCTTAAAAAAAATGGTTAGAGTTGTATATTTTGCAGAAATTAACGGCTAAAATACTGTAAAAAGTGATTTCACCAAAACAATCACATTTTATGCTCTTAATGAATAAAGCTTGGGATAAATTGTTAAGACACAAAGAAATTTAAAATTTCTTGAAATTGTCATACGATACAACATTGAATTCAGATAAGTCTAAAAATTGTAATGAAATTATAAAAGTCTCAAGTATTGAAATAAAATATCAACCAAACTATTTAACATATCAATGGCTCAGCAAAAAACAGATTTAACTTACTACACATTTAAAGGATGTTTTAACTGTTTTGTACCAAGCAATCAATATGTTCGAATAAATCTTTTTATACTTTCGAACTCATTTACAACCAATTAAATCCAATCAAGGAAACTTGTAGAACTCCATTGTTATTATATTCAGTAATAAATTAATTTCAGTTCTGTCCTTTGAGATTTGCACAATCTAATTAGCTAATAATTTATTTTTGTTTACCTATTTTTGAACTTGTCCGAGATTTCATCAAGACGATCATTCTGACCAAATTTCGAGTTAATTGAACAAAAAAAATGGCCCCTAGAGTGCATACAAGGTTTATCTAAGATTTGACCCTGTGACCTAGTTTTTGACCCCAGTTGACCCAATTTCAAACTTGTCCAAGATTTTATCAAGACAATCATTCTGACCAAATGTCAGAATGATTGGGGGAAAAAATGTGGCCTACAGAGGGCATACAAGGTTTTTCTAAGATTTGACCCGGTGTCCTAGTTTTTGACCCAAGTTGACCCCAACTCGAACTGGTCAGATATATTATCAAGACAACCATTCTGGCCAAATTTCAGGTTGATCTGGCAAAAAATATGGCCTCTAGAGTGCATACAAGGTAAATGTTTATGGTGGACCTCGAACGACAGACATCCACATAACAATGATAGCTCACCTTGAGCACTTCGTGAGCTAACAACACTCACACCATATACAAGTATCATGAAGCAAAATATTAAGACTTCTTCATAAAGAGAAAAGTGAACAAAATATGTGCATACTCAAAATTGTTTTGATGAAGAAATAAAAACAACTTTTCAGCCAATCAGAATGCAGGAACCTTGATGCAGATAACTAATAGTAAATTATTCTCATTTGAGTTATGAAAACCCAAGTATGGTTTGAAGGTAAATACGTCTAATACACTGGTATGGTACATTGTATATACACTACCCTCCAAAAGATCCTTCACACACATTTCATTTATAAGATTTTCAGCTTTAATCTTTTTAAACAAAGTTATAGATTAGTTTTTATTACTTAAAATCTGAATATTCCCATTTGAACGCTACTTTAGACGACAAAATGACTGTTGACAAAGATACTATTTTCGAACAATGTATAACAGAAAATATTGAGACAAAAGGAGAAAATGCTGATTATCAGTGGAACGTTGTGAGAGACTTGTAAATAGCATGTTGATGCTAGTTCAGGCTGTCTTACCTGCTAATGGAGGCTACACTAAATATTGACAGAAGTTGATCCCCTTGATAGAAAATTTGGCAAAATGGTGAACTTTTCTGATTTTGTCGATTTTACATGGATTTGCCATTTCTGGTATTGCTTCTTAATTGATACATTGCAATAAAGATATAAAGTATACATTTTATTAATAAAAATAATATAAAACTTTGTTTTAAATTACTTAAGCTAAAGATCTTTAAAAGAAGTGTGTGTGAAGAAACTTTTGGAGGGCAGTGTATTTTTATGGTTCAAGATCCAAGGCTACTGTTTATTGATCCCTGTTTTCGTCCAACACCTAATACCACAAGCACTAGTTCTTCTTATCCTTGTAGTAAATCTTGCCTTACTCATCTCCAAAATGTTATATTCCATAACTGAAGGTCATTATATCCCCAATAGAAGTCAAAATAATATCAGTTCTGACTTCTGTTGGTGATTCAACAAACTTCAGGGCTCGAGGTTATAAAACTTTTCTGAGGCTTTACTGAGAATTTTCTCAAATTTTAAATTTGAATAAATGTATGAAAATAAAAGATAACATTAATAAATTGTTATTTATAACAACTTATTAATATTATCTTTTATGTTAATATATTAAAATGAGTATTTAAACAGAATTACTGCTTAATTTCAAATTGAAATTTAAGAAAAATTTGAATTGAGCATGAAAAAAGTTCCATAACCTTGGGCCCAGTTATATGTTTAAGACTTTCTATTGTAAAACATCATGCTTATACGTCTGCACTCAAAAAGTTTCAATAAAATGTTTGAATTATCAACCAGTAAATCAGATCTGTTAATCTTACCCCAGTTTACCCATTTTTAAAGAATATTTCAAAAGGGTTGGTGCAAAACTATTGTAAGTGCCTATTCATAAATAGGTATTTTCAATAGTTTAGCACTTACCCATCCATTTTCAGATAGGTAGATGTTTATCTCATTCACACAATATTGTCTCTAACGCGAATTCCCCAAATACTAGTTCTCCTAATGCCTGTTGTGGGTCTTGCAATACTTGAAAACGGATATTGGTTGACTTCTATTCGAGGCATGCCACCTTTCAATACTTTTAAAGCGTCATCTCGTAAAACTCCAAACACATCAAATGCTAATAATGATTGGATCTGGTTTAATTCTCTGAAATAAATATTTATGAATGAAATTAATCATACTTTTTTTTTCCTATTGGTGGTGGGAAATGTAAAACAGCATACCAAATGCAGGGGTGTGAAATTCTCATGTCCGACTTGTCCAACTCAGGCTTTTTAACTTGCAAACAAGTACACTTTTTCTAGTTCATTTATTTGTAGAAAAGTACATGTAATTACCTGAGTGAATCTTTGAATGTTTGCCTAGGAAACAGATCTAAGAAATAAACCATCCTAATGTTTATAATTTAGTGTAAAAAAACATTGAGGTGAACAAAGAAACTGCTTAGTTTCAGCATTTTTGTCATTAAAAATTATCTTTTCTAAAAATTCATCTAATCAATGCGTTTCGGGAAGAAGTTTATTTTGACCAATTTCTAGGAGACAAATGATGTAAAAAAAAAATGCTTGTCACAAATACTAGGAATTAAATAGATAGTAATATTAAAGCAATATCAGTTGACAGATATTAGGCATTTGTGATTTTGGCCCAAAACATTTTTAGGGATATATTTTGAAACTAAATAATGCAATTTGACTTCTTTTCTGTGGTACATATCATTTTTATGCCCCCGTATCGAGAGATCGGGGGCATATTGTTTTACTCGTGTCCGTCTGTCTGTCTGTCTGTCCGTCTGTCTGTCCGTCCGTCCGTCTGTCCGAAAACTTAACCTTGCCAATATCTTCAAGCCTATTCAAGATACAAAGCTAATATTTGGCATGATGATAGATCTCAATGATCCGCATCCGCTGGTACCAAAGTCAAGGTCATGTGACAAGGTCAAGGTCATCTGTCAAGGTCAAACTTTGAAAAAAAAATGCCGTTCCGGGGGCATTCGTGTTTCACAAACACATCTTGTTATTTTTGAAAATCATAGAAAGGAATCAAAGAGAAACCATGATTTTTTTTTTTTCAACCCTGTCATACTTAACCAGTTGTATACTTATTTTGGTAGGAGGTCAGATCAGCACATATAAGCAGTCTGATCTTAGCCTATACCTCCTGATTGACCAGAAAATATCGGGGCTAGAAAATAGCGGTGGTTCGAGGTCCAGGACCTTCAAGTTCTAGGATCGGACTTGCTGATAAAAACTAGGTTTAGGTCCGATGGACCTGCCAAAATGGAGGTCGGACACTGTCACTTTTGTATGTTAAAAGTCTGACGCCAAAATCAAAATCAGAAAATTGTATAAACCTTCAACAAGAGTGCCATCGTCACAAAATACGCCGCGACTTTGCTGCTGTTTCACAGAAATAATTGTAGACACTACTTATTTTGACAGAACCAAATTGAGAATGACCAAGTTTCATTTAAATCAAGACAAAAAGTTAGGAGGAGTTGCCTTCACAAGGCTGCAATTTCAATAAGCCCCAGGCACTAAGTTTTAAGGGGGCATAATTCAGGGAAATAAATGAGCCATAAAATCCTTGATCAATGTACATCTACAAATTATTGTGATGACATTAAGCCCTAGATACTAAGTTTTAAGGGGCATAATTTAGGGTAAAATCAATGAACCATAAAATCCTTACTTCATGCTCATCAACCAATAATAACATCCACCAAGTTTCATTTAGATCCAGCCAGAAACTTAGGAAGAGTTGCATTCACATGGCTGCAATTTCAATAAGCCCCAGAGACTAAGTTTTTAAGGGGCATAACTCCGGCAAAAATCAACGAACCATAAAATCCTTCCTTCATGCACATCTACCAATTGAGGTGATAATATTGACCAAGTTTCATTTAGATCCAGCCAGAAACTTAGGAGGAGTTGCGTTGACAAGAAAATTGGACCTAGAGACTAAGTTATCAAGGGGCATAACTCGGGCAAAAATCAACGAATCGTAAAATCCTTCCTTCATGCACATCTACCAATTAAGGTGATAACATTGACCAAGTTTCAAGAAGATCCAGCCAGAAACTTAGGAGGAGTTGCGTTGACAAGAAAATTGGACCCAGAGACTAAGTTATCAAGGGGCATAACTCAGGCAAAAATCAACGAACCGTAAAATCCTTCCTTCATGCACATCTACCAATTGAGGTGATAACATTGACTAAGTTTCAAGAAGATCCAGCCAGAAGTTTAGGAGGAGTTGCGTTGACAAGAAAAGTGGACGGACGTACGGACGGATGAACAGACGGACGGAGAAGATGACGCCAATATACGTCCACCTCCGGCGGCGTATAAAAATCATCTTAAAGAAGTTGATATGGCTGGCAAATAAAATTGTTGTCAAAAAAATAAAAATTCAATAGTTTTTTGTTAGCTCCACTGGCTGAAAGCCACTGGGGCTATTGTCATGTGTCCGTCGTGCGTCCGTCCGTGCGTGTGTGTGCGTCTGGTCGTAAACTTTTCCTTAAAACTCTTCTCCTCAGAAACTATTGGATGGATTTCAACCAAACTTCACAGGAATGATCCTTGGGTGACCCTCTTTCAAAGTTGTTCAAGAAATTTTGATCCAATGAAAAACATGGATTTAATGGGCGTGGCTAATTTCCAAATATGGTAAAAAGTGAGTTTTCTCAGATTCTAATCAATGGATACCAATTAAATTTTACATGAATGATCCTTGGGTGACCCTTCATCAGTCTACAAAAAATCAATGTGATCGGATGGAAAATATGCATTTTATGGGAGGAGGTCATTTCTCTATATGTTATATAGTGGAAACTTTGAAAATCATTTTCTCAGAATGTAACTGGTAGATATCAACCAAATTTTACTGGAATGATCCTTGAGTGACCCTTTATCAGTCTACAAAAATCATTGTGATCAGATGGAAAATATGCATTTTATGGGCAGAGGTCATTTCTCTATATGTTATATAGTTGAAACTTTGAAAATCATTTTCAACATCAGTAGAACCCCAAATATCTAAAAATCCAGTCAAAACATTTATTTGCTTTTACAAGAATTTCAAGCCTGTGGAGCGACTCAAGCCATTCATGGCTTTCTAGTTTAAGGTATTTCAGGCTGTTTCCTCGTTTTAGACTTACTCGAAACATTATTTATAGACACTTTTCCAGTTTCTAAACTGGTCCCCGATTCGCGTTTATAATAGTAATATCTTTAAAGCATTAAAGCTGGTACCAATTTGTGCCGTTTAAGTCCGATAATTCAACAGAAGACCATGAAAATGAGCTTTCCCAAACCCGAGAAAGACAAAAAATATGATTCTCAAAGACAGGTGTGTACATTTCAATTGCATTGGAAAGAATCATTTCCATGGGATGTGTATAAGGAAGTGTAATAAACAGATGGCTTGTCCAACCTGTCGGAAGTACCCACAGCTCATAGTTAAAACGTCTGCAGAATATGTGGGCACTGCCAACTTAAAAATTGATCCCTTGAAATTCAAGCTACTTCTACAGAGCATCTTTCACATTTTACAACAACAGAACAGTTCAACTATTTCAATAATTTATGTACAATACATCATGTTGTTCTTTAATGTTTATTTTGTTATGTTACTGTGATGATGCAGTAAATAGCTGAAAACAGGTGGTAAGTGACAATATCCTTTTCAGCTTATTTATTTACATATCCTTAACAAGAGTGCCATCGTCACAAAATACGCCGCCACTTTTCTGCTGTTTCACAAAAATAATTGTAGACACTACTTATTTTGACAGAACCAAATTGAAAATGACCAAGTTTCATTTAAATCAAGACAAAAAGTAAGGAGGAGTTGCCTTCACAAGGCTGCAATTTCAATAAGCCCCAGGCACTAAGTTTTAAGGGGACATAATTCAGGGAAATAAATGAGCCATAAAATCCTTGATCCATGTACATCTACAAATTATGGTGATGACATTTACCAAGTTTCATTTAAATAAAGACAAAAAGTAAGGAGGAGTTGTGTTCAAAAGGCTGCAATTTCAATAAGCCCTAGATACTTAGGTTTAAGGGGGCACAATTTAGGGTAAAATTAATGAACCATAAAATTCTTACTTCATGCTCATCTACCAATTTCGGTTATAACATCCACCAAGTTTCATTTAGATCCAGCCAGAAACTTAGGAAGAGTTGCATTCACAAGGCTGCAATTTCAATAAGCCCCAGAGACTAAATTTTAAGGGGGCATAACTGAGGCAATAAGCCCCAGAGACTAAGTTTTTAAGGGGCATAACTCAGGCAAAAATCAACGAACCATAAAATCCTTACTTCATGCTCATCTACCAATTTCGGTTATAACATCCACCAAGTTTCATTTAGATCCAGCCAGAAACTTAGGAAGAGTTGCGTTGACAAGAAAAGTGGACCAAGAGACTAAGTTTTTAAGGGGCATAACTCAGGCAAAAATCATCGAACCATAAAATCCTTCCTTCATGCGAATCTACCAATGGGCCTTTCCGAAAATATAGAAATGGAGTTATCGATCTTGAATACTCTCCGGTGCATTGAAACAACGAAACGGTCTCAACTCCATTTACGGGTAGCAAATTTCAGATCGATAATATGGCTGATATAGGGCCGTCTTTGAAATCAAGGCGAAAAAACGAGTTTATTGGCCTCTCCGAAAATACAGAAAAACAGTAACCAGGCCTGACTACTCTCCAGTGTATTTGAACATGGAGACGGTCGTCAGTCTATTTCTGGGTAGCAAATTTCTGATTCAAAATGACTGAGCAAAAAAAAAAAAACCCTGTCGGGTCAAGATTAAATAGGGACTCTCAATATTTAATTAGGGTCCGTGTATAAACCCTTTACCAGTAACAAAATTTTAAAGTTGGTCTAAATCCAAAGAGTATGCGAACGATACTTTTTAGCAGATAAAACATTGAATGTCTTCTCAGTCTTCGTCATAAAAGACAATAAAAACAATTACTCTTCTTTTTTTCGTTTAAGTATATCTTGATAAATCAGTCGATTTTGACATTTAATGGATTAGATTATCGAACTTATATATTTTAATCAATAATTTGTTGTCCCTAGATATAAAATTTGACTTTTTGAATTTTTATTTGATAAAGAAAAAAACGAAGAAAAGAGACTTTTGATTTATTAGGTGAAATATAATATGGTGTTTTTTACTTGACGAGGTATCGATGTCCGTCCATGAAAATTACTTGACACGTCTTTTAAAAACAACTTTGATTTGATTGTTTGTGTGTATTTCTTTCATGATGACTATTCATTCTCATTATTTCAATAAATGCCCTGGCATAATCGTTTGTAACAAAACAACGCACTGATTAGCAATAAACCAGACGACATAAATGAAAAGCAGCCAAATTTAGTTCTATACAGATATAAACCTAAAGTGTGGAAATAAAAGACGAAGATAGTTAGGTGTTATTTCAAAAATGTAGAAATAATTCCACACAGTTGTTATTTCATGTCTTTATGATCTTTAATACATATTCTTATATCACAGTTGGTTTTTTAAGTACATGTTAAATGTACTCACTATTTCCGTAAAGACTTTTCTACTTTTTTTTTTAAAAAAAAATAGCCAATAAAATGCATGTCATATTATATGCATGTATTTCGATGGTTAACCATTAATGTTCAAGTTGAATGGTTAAATAAAGATTCTGTTCTTATCTGTTCAGATTTTGGTTAACACTTACCTCATACGAATCCATTATATTATCCAAATTCTAGTATCATCGAAACGCACTAATATTCATTTAATAAAATTTTGCTTTATCTCCGTGTTAATATTTGATAAAAATCAATTACGATTACGTAATGTCATATGCTACGTGCGGTGCTTCATTGTCAACAGTGCGATGTTTATTTAACACACGTGTTGTAACTTATGTCTGCTACTGGCGTGGTTTACCGCTCTTTGAACCCGGCGGGGTCCCAGGTCAATCGAAAACCCTTTCTACAAAGTTAGACACGCACACATACAAAAAAGATATGATCATATTTTTACATAAATTATTATTTATTTTCAGTCACTTCAGCCATATTACATGAGTGCCTAATCATTAAAATTTAGCAGGACATTTTATTTGCATTAAGTGTCAAATGTATGCTCTGAGCTCAACCCTGTCGTTTTCACATTTTAATATAGTAAGAATGCAACAAAAGCAAAATGAAATTTTGAATAGCGCTGCAAGGGGCTCGTGCCGAATAAAACTGTTTTTTTTTTATTTTAAATGAATATTTCATACATGACCCCTATAACGAAAAGAACGTGAAACCAACTTTAACCTAGTCTGACGTATCTATGCAATTTACAGACTACGCTGACATTTTCTTTTGTTCCATACGCAGTGTGGACATTTATTGTGCTAAAATATATCAGTGTTGTGAACTTTGCACACCAAGAAATGAAAAATGTACGGTTAAAATATCACAAACGCTAACATATCCATGAACATGCTTCATAACCTGAAAGATCGCCAAAGCGCTGGTTTCAGTTCTTTTTTTTTTTTTTTTTTATTTTTTGCCACGAAGTTTCAATATCATTATACCACCATTTCTTCAACGTATTTGTAAATTACAATAAGATTGAGCGCCAAGTGATAAATCTTTCATCTTTTTTATTATTCTATCACAAGCATATATAGCTTTGTTTTTTCTAATAAGAATAAGAAATATCATATTTTAATTTCGTGTATGGACAAATTAAATACAAAAAAAAATGGGATAAATTAAATCGCGATTACGACGTTAGTAGCATCTCGAACCATGTTTTATATAGAGAAACAATTATTTACTATTATGCAGGCTACATATTGTATGATATAAAGTTACTTGATTACAATTGGATCATCGAAAAATGCTTAACTTAATAAAAAAAATGATCTAATTTAAGAAATGTACAAACAATGAACTGCCTGTAAAATAACTTCAATGAAAACAAAAATTACAAAAATAAAACGCTTTTCAACAATTATAAGCGGCATAATCGCCTGCAAACGGACTGCCATCCGTAATCTTTCAATGCTTTCTGTAAAGATTTGCTACCCCAACAAGGGAAGTCACTCTAGTGAATTATAGGGAAAAAGGGAGATAAACCACTTTTTCGGAAAGGCCCATTGAGGTGAATACATTGACCAAGTTTCAAGAAGATCCAGCCAGAAACTTAGGAGGAGTTGCGTTGACAAGAAAAGTGGACCCAGAGACTAAGTTATCAAGGGGCATAACTCAGGCAAAAATCAACGAACCGTAAAATCCTTCCTTCATGCACATCTACCAATTGAGGTGATTACATTGACCAAGTTTCAAGAAGATCCAGCCAGAAACTTAGAAGGAGTTGGGTTGACAAGAAAAGTGGACCAAGAGACTAAGTTATCAAGGGGCATAACTCAGGCCTCCGGCGGCGTATAAAAAAGTATGGACTTGCCAAGCTATACTTGGGACCCTGCTACTTATAGATCCAAAAGGTCCTGGACCTAGCACCTCTGAACACTATTTTCTAGCCCTGAATATAAGTAAAAATGTATTCAAAATAAATACTGACTCATAATAATTGCATCTAGTGGTTTCAGTGTCCCTGTTTAAATGCAATATACCATGGTATTTTTTCAGCATGATAAAGGCTAAGAGATCGAGAAATTCAATTATTGATACTTACGGAATGGCTGATGGGGACAGATTGTAGCATCGACTTAAAGCCAGATATTCTAAATATTGTAAGTTATCTATGATATATGAAACACTTGAGCAAGTAAGTCCTGTGGAATCACTCAAATCTAGTTCTGTTAGATCCGGGCAAGTTTTGCATAGCTGTAGCACCTCTGTAAATAGATTATGATGTTTACTCATGTAAAAGGCAGATATAATGTTCACAAGGGTTTGCCTGATTAGCTCAGTTGGTAGAGCACCAGACTTCAAAACCATTGGAGTTTGACCGTGTGGGTTCGATTCCCAGGCTGGTACACTAACAAAACTACAGTCGAATCTGTGTACAGCAGCCAGTCAAGGGAGAGGGCCAAATTGGCTGCTGTACACAGATTGGCTGCTGTTCACAGTATCCTTCGGGCGGCCATTTTGTCGAACCACTTTTGTTTAAGTCATTACCAGATCGCAAAACTTTAGACTTCTCCAAATTCTAAGCAATCCCAAAGTTTCTTGTTCGTGTTAGTCATTAAAAGAATAAGGAATTATACCATTTAATATAAAAAATATTGTGAAAACAAGTAAACCAGATTAATATTCATCGAGAATTTCTCGTTCGCGTTTAGCCAGTTTTGACCTGCGTACGACCTACACCGAACTCATCAAATATCCTGGAAGATCGTCCTGATTCAAGCATGGGTAGATCACCTTTTTCTCACGATCTTCTAGAAAGTGGAAGTTACGTTTAGAGAGCGACATAATGGCTAGAATTGATATCAAAGCAGGTTTTCGTCCATTATAAAGACCTCGAGAAATCGGTTTGCTAAATGTGTAAACAACCTGTAATGCTCAAGATCATTTTATTTAACGAGACCCGACAACTGAGAAATTCCATATCCTTTAATCAATTATCACCATTTAAGTAGATCAAATAAATATTTATGGCCAATTACACGTCATATAATCGACAACACTGATTAAATCGATAATTGCTTGTTTATAACTTGTACATTACGATAAAGCGACTTCGGTTGTTTACTATAGTAGTGATTATCGATTTTTTCAAACACGACTAATTAAGTCGCGTGTTTTGTCAGATGACCGTTGTATAGGTGTGATATACAGTTGGAATTAGACCAATTTAGGTGACCGCCGGCCGCATTTCAGGAGATCACGCTATTCACAGTGCAATTAAAGAAGGAATTTGCACGGGGGGAAATCGAATGACCGCTGTCGGCAGATTGGCCGCTCACACAGATTTGACTGTAATTGTCTTTCGGATGAGACGTTAAACCGAGGCCCCGTGAGACGGTGCTTTACACTGAGCACGTTAAAGAACCATGGCTGATCTCAGCAGTAGTTTCGTCATGTATCCTTGCACTATCCCCCGTAATAACTAACTGTCTTCTGGGGGCATCGCTCATATGGGCATGTGCTACGGTAGCAACGATAAACAAGAGCCATGTTGGACATGGGCATAAGTCCCCTACCGGCTTTGTTTGTCTCAATGTTTTCCCACGCCAATTCTATCAGGGACGTCAAAACCAGGTCTTGTTAAAGGGTTAAACAAGACTTACATGAGTTGTTGTCTCTGCTGTGCCCACTATACAATTCATGGAAGCAATAGACAGATGCAAGAAATAGTATCAATAACAGTTACCTTGTCTGATCCAAGATGTTTTTCTTCAGTCTTGTTGGTAAGAAATGAGAACTTTCACTGGAGGTGATTAATACTGCTGCATCACCACCCTGACTAACATGGCTTATATTTTTTTTTACATTTTAAAACAGGTTTCATCAAGTTAGCTTGCTTAGTTATTAAATTATTGCAGGATCCATTTTTTGCCATATTTTCACTATTTCTGTTACCATAGCAACCGCACTTTTTGTCAAAGAACAAAGATAAAATGATGTGCATAATCTACACATTGCCATCTAGTCATATACCAAGTCTCATCAAATTAGCTTGCTTACTTATTAACTTATCGCAGGATCCAATATTTTTTGCCATATTTTCACTATTTCCGTAACCATAGCAACAACAATTTTAGTCTAAAAACAAAAATAAAATGATGTGCATAATCTACACATTGCCATATAGTCATATACCAAGTCTCATCAAACTAGCTTGCTTAGTTATTATCTTATCGCAGGATCCCATTTTTGGCCATATTTTCACTATTTCTGTAACCATAGCAACCTCAATTTAAGTCGAAAAACAAAAATAAAATGATGTGCATAATCTACACATTGCCATCTAGTCATATACCAACTTTCATCAAAAACGCTTGCTTAGTTATTAAGTTATCGCGGGATCAAGATTTGAGCGGACAGACGGACGGACGGACGGACGGACAGACGGAGGGCAAACCTATAGTCCCCTCCGGTGTGAACACCGGTAGGGGACTAATAAACGGAAATACACACACACACACAAGGGTTTTGGTTTGACATCAACAAAATAGGGTCCAAAAAACCCAATCACGGACATCTGAGAGGTCCTTAATTATTTGGAGTCCCTGCTTTAGGTATAGAGTATTTCTTTTATGTTATAATCATACGCTGCTTTCAACAATTTTATATTTTTCAGTTATATCTAGATTGAGAGTCTGATGCACTACCAACTGCGCCATGATGGCTGCTCTAAAGTTTCAAAGTAATAGCTTGAAAATACGGAATTTATAGATAAACAATGATAACATATAAAACTTTATCCAAGAATTTCTGTTATCCAAGGATTACTGATTGAAAAAAAAAAAAAGAGTTTGAATTCCACTAGAATAAATGTCATAGAAATGAATGTTTGCGTGAAGACTGATAATGCTAGGCTTGTTGGAAAGCAGAAATACACCCCCCCACCCCCCCAAACAGCACTCAGATAATTATCATCTGTGTTGCAGAGATAGACCTACTGACCAAGTCTTCTCTGAACGTTGAGTGGATTTTAACCCTACAGGGGATTAAGAGCCATCCCATGGGGACAAAATTGTACGTATAGGAATTCAAATAAATAATTATTTACCTACTATGATAGAATGGAAATTTAAAGGTTTAAATAAATCCCTATACATGCTAGTAATCAAAGGATATTAAAATGAAATGTCAAAATAAAATGTTGATATGCAAAAATTTCATGTATGACCTTAATCAATGGGCTGTCATTCTGTCAAAAGACAACGGACTGTACCCAATATAAGACATGCACAATGTGGAGAAATTTGTAGATATGAATTATTATGGTTATAAGCTGTAGTGACATTTTGGGAATCATAAAGTCCATGAAAATCTTACCTTCATCAGAAATATTTTCTCTACAACCACTCAGGTTTAACCTGGTTAAACTTGACGGGAGACACAAACATAAATAGACAACACTATGCCTGTGTAAATGGGTCCAAGCAATATTTAATTCCTTTAATCTGAAATCATAAAAATTCTGTATCAGTAATTGGAAAAAGAACAAGTTGCTAAAAATATTTTGATTAGATGAACACCATGTATTTTATTGGCAGAGGACATTTCAACATATAAAGCTATATTTGATCACCCTTTCGGTATCACCTAAATGATGTTTTTTTCTAGACTTATAAAATTTAACAGGTGTAATTATTGTCGATTAGAAGGAACAAAAGCTTTGTTGAAATCCAAATGTATAGAAACATTAGTTGAAATAGGTAGCCTGAGAATACCCCCTGAGAATTGGTCAGTTTAGTTGAACGAAGGGTAACTCTACACAGAGAGGATAATTGGTGTAAAATATGTTCTGACCTACTGAGGTTCAGAGTGGGGTAGAAGAATTGAGTTGCCTGTACTCTTAGGCATTGGGCAGAATAAAATAAATATATTGGATTGAATATTTAACTTTTATCATCATCAGTTAGAATTTTGTTTTGATGACAAACAATTATTGTGAAGTAACATCCTTTTAGAAGTGTTCAATGAAAAACAAAGATCTACAATCAAAATTTTGCGGACAAAGTACATTGTACATTGTATATTGTGCAGTAACATTCTGATAGTGTTGAAATATCTATTTTTGGATTTCAATCAAATTTCACTGAAATGATCCTTAGGTGACCCATTATCAGACTGCACAAAGTTATTGTGATTGGATAAAAAATATGTGTTTAACAGGCAGAGGTAAATTTATAATATGTTATTCATTGATCACAATTTTTTCTTTGCAAAAATATGTCAGCATATGATTCTTAAAAACACTTATTTACTTGAAATAAGCATTCACTCATTCATCCACTTCAATTCTCGTTTAAACAGCCTTATCATCTTCTAATAATAATTATCAGGATATACAGGCCTGTGGAGGGAATCAGGCGCTCAAGCGCCTCTAGTTTGAAATATTCTGCGGAAAGTAGTGCCATAAGCAATCCATGTATTTGAGGTAAAATTTTTCATTTTTGCTACAAAAAAACGAATTATTAGATACAAAGAGACATTTTGTAGATATTGTGGAGATATGAAACTAAAAATCTAATCACACTCATGCATGAATCCGCTTCGTATATTCAAACAGTGTGATTAGGTTTTTAGTTTCATACCTAAAAAAAATCAACAAATTCTCTCTTCATCTCTTAAATGAAGATTGTGATTGAGAAAATATCTTATTTTTACATAAGACCTTCAAATGTGACTTTGACATCTTTAACCTGTGATAACAAATTCTTGACATAACACTAGAACTCATAAAACTTACTTTCTACAATTGGATAAAAGTGGCATCAACCCATTGGCTGTAATACCTTGGCACATAGCTAAATTGAGCACTTCAAGATCTTTGTTTTCACCGATGTAACTGTAAAAGTAATATAAGCCTGTGTATGACATTTTCAACAATTTCATGTATGTGGGAAAAAGTCACAGAGCTCCTTGGGCAGCCACACAGTGCTTCAAAAAGGTTCTCTGATTTTGAGGAGATTGTCTTTAGCTACTTATTGAGTATGTGGTATTTATTTGTTTGTTTGAATTGGGTTTTATGCAGGTTTCAAGTTCAACTATCTTTTAGTTATATTGCGGAAGCTGAAGTACCTAACTAACAATGGATTCATAGTGTTATTCACATCAGTTTTACTATTAAATCCTTTCATAGCATCAAACTGCTATCCCACATACGTCTATGATTATCAACCTATCATCAAATGGCCATTTCTCTTTCAAAAATAAATGTATCATAACAAAATTATCACGTGCATATCTCTGCTTCTTATGTTTGAATGAAATCCACCCATGAATTGCTGAGAAATTGAGTGGACACGAAAAAGCTACAGATGAATGGACCAACCAACAAACTGACTCCTTATTTACTCCCAACCAGAGTTTTGGAGGATATAATAGCTCCCCCTCTCTGGAGATTAACGCTGCATTCAGGATATCAAAGCGTTGCAAACTGTTTGCAAATTTAATCCTGCTTTGCACACTAGTGCCTGTGCAAAGCAGGGTATAATTTACAAATAGTTTACACTGTTTTATCATGCTGAACACAGGGCTAGTCCTACACAGATGTTACAGTATACTGTACCTGCAAACAGCATCATTAAGCTGTAGGTTTTCCAGGCTGACTTTTCTGAGATCCTTACAGATAGAGAATATCTCTTCCAGTATTGACGGAGTTGTTCCTGCCATACTGAGGTCTAAATATTGCACTTTGGATAATCTGAAGAAACAATAATTTGAACATTTCTGTTAATGAAAGAAGTTTCAACACTTGTGACTAATCTGCATTTCATTTTTTCTATCTACAAATTTGACATTTGTGAGTTACATCAACTTTGACATGATTTAAAGTTGGTTTTGGGGAAAATATACCTTTATTTGAAATACAAACATCTTGCCTTAAAATTCTAGATATCATAAGTTAAACCTTGATAAATGACTTCATCTTGTCAAATGACTAACCCTTTGTATCTGCCCATGTAGGTCAATGATATTTACCATCATATAAAATACAAGCTTGTAAAGTTATAGCTTGAATTCCACATGACAACTGTATTAAGTTGCATACTAAGCTGAGAGTGTTTTGTGGGAAATGAAGAAATTACTTAAGTTATTACAGGAATTTACCTTATCTACCACAATATTTTCAAAAGCTTTTTGCCTCGAGATGTAAAATAAAGTTTGAGTGGATATTGTTTAATTATTATTTTGCATATAATAGTAATGAATTAAATACTAACCAGGGTTTGACACTAACTACTTTTTACCACCAGCTTCAGGGACCTAGTAGCTCGAAATATTACAAGTCCTCCCTGATGAGAACAGGTCCTCTACTAAAACTATATTTATTTTAGAGCAATTTAAGGTGTAAATTGTAAGGAAAACAGTGTGGAAAAGAAGAAATTGCTTGAGACAGGCAATTTCATCTCTTCTGCAATGTTGGCAATAGGGTATGAAAAAATATGGCACATATTTTTTTTCAAAGCTAGACAGAGTGGGAATACTATAAAGTCATTATATACAAGCCTAAAGGACCTGCTACATGGTAGCTTCTACCAGTCCTCCCTTTACTCCACAGGTCTCGGGGCCTGAGGATTGGTGTTTGTGTCAATCCCTATGAACTTACCTGGCTGACTTAATTGGACTAGTAATACCTGAATAGATGGGACCTTCAATCTGAAATTATATAGAAACACAGTACTTGTTATTTAATATTTGGTCTTGCTGGCTTTATCTATCGATAAACCACCAAAAAGTATTAAAGAAATAGATATAAAGAAAGAGTAGGAATAGATTTGACAGCATGTAAACATGTATATCTTCAAACAAACTGTATACAGATTTTTCAGCTCAAAACTTGCCAAGGGCTTAAAAATTACCCTCTACAGTGCCTATTTTTACAGGAATTTCAAAGTTTGTTGAAAGTTTGAATAAATAATCCAGCAATGCGTCAAAAAAATGCCAAAACAATTGTTGAGGTCTTCATGTGTTATTCAATTCATTGACAAAAGAGAATGTATTATTGTTATCCATTAACAAAAGAGAATGACTACCTCTGTTTTACAGAGTCTCAATGCCCAGACCCCTCTATTCAAAACATTCCCTAATACACCAGTCTTTAGTGTCTTGTTGGACAAATCTATCCTTTTCCATAACGAATCATCCATGCTGAAATATAGAAATCAAATATTTTCATTGATATTTACTATTACAAGAGGACCATGATGGTCCTAGATCGCTCACCCGAGTCTCTTCGATCACTACGACATCACATCAAGTAAAAAGGCAGATGTCTTAAAGAAGATAATTTCTACATAAAACCAAGTTTCACAAAGTTTGGGCTGTATTCGGGCCATTAGTTATTTCAAGTAAATTATCTTTAAGACTCCTTTTCCTGTGATATAGCATGAATCCTTCCCATTTTCAACAGAGTTTATTCTTTTGACCTGGCAAACATTTTGACCAAGTTACATTAGATTGGACCATATTTGTGGCGTATGGAGCTCTTACAAGAAAATTGTCATTAAGGCCCCTTTTCCTGTGATATGGCATGGATCCTTCCCATGTTCAAAAAAGTTTATCCTCATGACCTAACAAATATTCTGACCAAGTTTCATGATGATTGGACCATATTTGTGGCTTCTAGAGTGTAAACAAGAAAATTGTCATAAAGGCCCCTTTTCCCGTGATATGGCATGGATCCTTCCCATTTTCAATAGGGTTCATCCTTGTGACCTGAACAATATTCTGACCAAGTTTCATGATAATTGGACCATATTTGTGGCTTCTAGAGTGTAAACAAAAAAGTTGTCAACTTTTCAACTCAACTTTTAATTCAATTCTCACACCAAATTACAAGGTATTTGAGAATAAACATCATACAAGCATGTAAAATAGAATTGATCAAGTCATATGGCAGCACACGAAAAAAAGTAAAAGAAAGAGAGGGAAAAGTGAAAGAGAGGGGCGGGAAGTAAGAAGGGCTGTGGGACGGGGGTGGGGGGTTACACTAGAGTGTGGGGAGAGCCTTTTCACTATTGTTTTATGAGTCTATTTCGTTTTTTTTATTAACAAAAAGAGAGAGAACAAGAGCTGTCACTGTAAGATGACAATGCCCCCGACACTGCTTTGATTTAGAAGTTATGGCCAATGTTAAAGTTTTTGGACGGAATGACGGACGTACGGACAGACGGACGGACAGACGGACGGACGGACAAGTCAAATTTATGATGCCTCCCTATTGGGGGCATAAAAATGGATCTGAGCAGTAAATTAATTGCAAATCAATGAATTTCGAGTCACTTTAGTTTAAGTTTTATTTGTAGTCTGCGCGTTTTCATGTTAGGCTAAATTGACTATAACATTGTCCATTTATGTAAAGTCCGATAAGTGCGGTAAACACAGAGGTTTTATGCCGAATGATTCCCGCTCGGCACGTGCGTAATTATAGACGAGATATCTACTCTTGACTAGTAACAGTGAATAAACAGCCGTTATTTCTAATTTGGCGTGCATTAAACTGGATTAATACTAAAAAAAAAAAAAAGTCATTCATGTTTTGGATTTATTTTTAAACGGATTTACTCATGCATGTACAGGTACCGTATTGTAGTTATTTCGTTGGGGAGGGGGTGGGAAAGACAGCTAGATGATAGGATAGGAAAACGTGCACACAATGAACTTATTTAAACAATTTACACAATACATAAATCTAGAAACAATTTAATTTGGCATGGTTGCTTTTCAAGTACAGACGGGTATTGGCAATGCTCATGCTACGCATTTTGTGAAGCCTGAGTTCGCCCAAAACCCTGCTGCTTCATCAGTAAGCCTGTCTTTCACCATTTGTTCTGTAATTTTAATTATGATCACCCATGTTAGGCTGTATTTTTTAAAGAATAATTAATTTATTTATTGACGGAGAACATTGCGATAAAAGGAGACATAGCTTGAAGTCAGCAACTTCTCCTTTGATCACTATGGCCTCCGCTATGCATGTAGGTGCTAAATATGTTTGAATGGCACAATCCGTTTCTTGACTCAAGAATTTGTCGGAAGGAAAATTGCTTCTTTCATTATCACATGTTTTACTTTTTAACTTTTAAACATACAATCTATATTTTGATACAGGAAAATATAGAGAACATTGCGATGGACGAGAAACCGCTTTTACAGGCGATTTCTCCTCTGATCACCATGCTCTCTAACAAAGTAAATCCTTTTTTTTTTAAAGTTGTTTTAGAACTGACATTTAACATGACAGATTTTTAGGCAATGAACACCAGGTTTAATCCGTCTTTCCACTTTTTCCCAACTTGTCCGAAACGAAAAAACAAGTTGTGAATTAGGAATAATCGGAGCAAGAAGTTTATAACCAGTCAGGTGATACAGTCGAAGATCAGGCTGCTCATTTTTGCAACTTAAGATCTTCGTCTGTACCCCTGCCAAAGCAGTAATGTTCTGAGTTCATCATGACAAGGATTAAATTTATTCAAGTAATTTTAGACATATTAGTTAGGATATACACAGATGTTATAAACATATAACATTTTAAAATGCAATAAAGAAAGAAGAAGAAATATTACTAATCAGATTTAAAGATGGATTTGTCCATGCAAGAGATCTTAGTTTGAAAGGGGATTAATGTTGCATTCATTGTGGGTTGAATCCACAGAGCTACAGATAGAGGGGGTGTAAAGGATTTTAGATCAAGACATTTCAATAATTCTAGTATAGACCCTTTGTTGTTGGTACTCATTGCAGTCGTCTGGTGGGTACGGTTGAAATGAGTACCCACAACACAGGATTAAGTGATGAATATAGGTCTGCAACTTACTTTTACCCCTTTTATCTGTACCTTTGTCCAGTTTAATTGAAAATAAATAGTTTGGAAGACTGAACAATCATTCATTTGCTTTCTAAGACATTTAAATTTAAAATTAAGGATTAACATGTCACTAATTGGATGCAGTACAAATCTTATAACTGATAATATTGATGGGAAGTAAGCAACTACCTTACACTTTGATTAAATTGCAATTTGTGTTGAAAGCTCAGTGTTTGGTCTGAGCTTATAGTTAATTTTTGAAATATTTTAAGGAGCAGATATTTAAAAAAGTGCCTAACCAAAGTAATTGTACAATGTGAGACTTAATGACAAAAATATTACAGCAATATGTACAAAATAAGGTCAACATTCTACAAGATAACAATACTAGATAGAAAACATTTTGAAAATGTTACTTGAAACAGAGTAAAATAAAATTAAAAAAGTGAGTAAATATTTAGGAAAACATGCATTTCAACCATTTTTGGAGAATAAGGAATTGTTTGGGGTTTTTTTGTTTTTATTATTATTATTATTATTATTCAAAAAATTAGGAAGAGCTTATGAACAGGGAATAAGGAGCAATGGTGAATGTAACAATACTTTAAAGTCTAAGCATTAATCAGCTAGCCTTAAAAGTGTAGCAAACATTTTCTAGAAGATATTTTCAGAGGCAATTAGTTATAGTCATGTTATACTTTAGGTACATAATTATTCTTTAGGGTGTGTAGAATTATTTTTACAAACTTACTTAGGCTTCTTAGGCTTTTGGTATCTTTTGTTGCTAAAAGTTCTTTAAACTTATGTAAATTAGGGTGGTTATAGAAGTATGGTTTAATGAAAAACTGTCTATCAGTCTTGAAATACTGGCAATTGAGGAGATAATGAAATTCATCAGGTCTTTCAATTGAATTACATTTTGTACATCTGATTTCACTTGTAACATGATGACCCCATCTGCTGGTTTCTGTTGGAAGAAAGTGGTTTGATGTTCTAAATTTCAAAAGATTCAAAACATCATTTCTATTCAACTTGATTAGGTATTCTTCAAACTTGATTGAGTCTTTGAAAAAAGAAAAGTCTTTTCCTTTGCTTGATTTTTGCAGCATGGAGTGCCACTTTTGCTCATATTGATCAGTAAGAACTTGTTTTATGTAAATGTTTAGGTTTTTGTATTCCATAATTTCTTGGTATTTCCATAGGTCAGCCCTACCAACATCTTGTAATATTTTCTTTACAAAATTTACCCATTTGGATTCAAAATTTGGGAGGTTGAGCATGAAGTGATAAATCTTACAAGATAATTTACTTTTTTCACCTGTAATAAGTCTATTCCAGTAGCCTATAGCCCTAGACTTAATAACAATTTCTAAAGGGTATTTACCAAACTCTGCATGAAGCATGTACCGGGGTGTGCTTTGGCGCAAATTACCTATTTTTCTTAAGAATGTAGTTTGTATTTGTTCTATTATATCTAGGTTTTCATAACACCAAATTTCAGACCCATAAGTTAAAATGGGTATTACTGTGTGATCAAATAGTTTTAGCGTTAAGTCAATAGGAATATTCAGGTTATTTACTCTTTGAAATAATAGGAACATAGCTTTTTTGGCTTGATTTGAAAGATGGATTCTTGTTTGTAAAAAACTCCCCGACTTAGAGAAAAATACACCGAGGTACTTGTATTCTTTAACAATTTCAACTTCCTTTTCTTCAATATAGAATTTGTATTTGTCATCGTTTTTGCTTCCAAAAATTATAACCTTTGTTTTTTCTATATTTATTTTTAGTTTCCATATATTGCAGTAGTTAACAAAATCATCCAAGCATTTTTGAAGTTTTTCATGATCGTCAGATATAAGTACTGTATCGTCGGCATACAGTAGTAAAATGATGTTAATTATGTCTTCTATGTCATTATTTATGTCATTAAGTGATATTCCAGTATGACCTCGCTTTTGTAAATAATCTTCTATATCATTTATAAACAATGCAAAAAGTATTGGAGAAAGATTTTCTCCTTGGCGTACACCACAATTACTACTAAAATAATCCGATTTTATTTTATTCATTGAAATGCAAGATTTTATGTTAGAGTACATATTTTTTATAAGATCAAAAAAATTACCTTGTATGCCGTTATTAAGCAATTTTTTCCATAGGCCAATGCGCCAGACTGAATCAAATGCAGCTGAAAAATCTATGAAAATACAAAAGACTTTCTTTTTTAAGTGGCGTAGGATTTCTAATATAGAGTTCATCGTGAAAATGTGATCTGTTGTTGAATACTGTTTACGAAATCCGGCTTGGTTTTCTTTTAAGATGCCGTTTTCTTTAATAAAAGTGTTAAGGCGTTCATTTAAAATGGAAGTAAATAGTTTACTTGCACAACTTAAAAGAGTTATTGGGCGGTAATTTGTTGGGTCAGTTGGACTGCCTTTGTTCTTGTATATTGGACAAATCATGCCTTCAGACCATTTCTTTGGGTATAATCCAGTCCTGAGTATTAGGTTAAATAACGAGACATAGAAAGGCATTAGTTTTGTTTTAGTTGCTTTTAAATATTCATTTATAATTCCGTCAGTTCCTGGTGATTTTTTATTTTTAAGTCCTTTTATACATTTAGTTATTTCACTTTGCTCAATCTCTTTATTCAGGACTTCACAATTCATCTGAGGTGTTTCTACATTATTTAGGTCTACATCTGTTTCAGAATGCTCCTTGTTATTATTCATATTTTGGTAATGAGTAAACATATCTTCAAGGTCTGGCATAACAGCACTAGTTTTGGATTGACCAATTTTATTTAAAAGTTTCCAGTAATCTTTAGGGTTTGATGATTGTAATTTCCTCAGTTTTCTTTCATTGTTTTGGTTGTATATGTTGATATGTTTGTTCATAATTCTTTTGTATTTTTTACAAGTGTTCAGGTAAATTGTTCTATTTAGATCTGTAGGGTTATTTATGTATTTTCTGTGTGTCTTGTTTACTGCCTTTTTTGCTTTTTTACATTCATATCCATACCATGGTTTATGAGTCTTTTTATTAAGAGATCTACTTTTAGACTTTGTTTGGAATGTTTCATTTGCACTTGTAATAATTTCGAGGGTAAACTGATTTTTTAATTCGTCAATATCAGTTTGTTGTATATTTTCTTTGCTAATAAGATTATCCACTGAATTAGTGAGTTTATCAATATTTAGTTTGTTAAGAAATTCTTCTTCCTTCTCAGGGTCCCAAATAGGACTTTTGATTTTATTTGACTGGTCATGTGGCATTTCAGAGTCTTCACATTGTTCTATAATCATAGAAAATTCAATTATGGCATGTCCATCAGAAAAAAGGCTGTTTGTCTCGATAATTTCAAAGTTTTTGACTAAAGATGAACAATTTACATGGGCAATGAGATAATCGATGACAGAAGAACGTCTAAAAGTAAAATTACCCACAAATTTGTCCTTTCCAATTCTACCATTCAATATTAATAGATTGTGATTTTTACATATTTCAATTATTTTATAGCCAATTGCATTTTTCTTTGTATCTTTTGATTTCCTTTCTATAGGTATTCCACATTTTGTTATATTTTCTTTTTGATTTAAGTATTGTATTGTATCATTATCAAGTTCGAAATATTCACAAATAAAATTATCAGGCTCTGTAAAATCATCTAGCTCTGCAGTTTGTGCATTCATATCACCAACAAGAAATACATTTTTATATGTGTTACACATTTGAGCAACTTCTGAACTGAATATCTCAAATTCATCCTCGTTGTAGAACTTTGATTGCTTTGGTGGTATATACACAACGCCAAATATGTAGTCATTATCTCTACTTTGAGATTGGGTCTTAAGTTTGACCCACATTATGTAGTCACTTTCTGTTTCAATAAGTTCTATGTTTTCAACAATATTATGCTTGATAAAAGCACCAATACCTCCTGACTTTCTGATATAATTTTGTTTTCTATTTTGCTGTAGAAATTGGTAGCCACTTATATTTATTAAATCGTGTTTGTCTAACTTTGTTTCCACTACAAACAGGATATCATAGTTTTTGACCATATTCTCGTAATCCGGGTACATACATCTTCTCTTTAGGCCACATACATTTAAGGACGCAATTTTTAGGGTTAATCTATTGTTTTGTCGCTCTGTTGGGCAATCTATTTTGTTATGATCCAGAACTTTTGTACTTTTGTTTGAATCATTTATTGGTTTCCCCGCTGTATCCTAGCTGGTTTTATCAGTACAGGGCCATGTTTTAATCTTATCTGGCAGTGATTCTGTATTGTCAACTTCTTTTGTTTCTATCATTGGTAAAGTGTAATTTTTCTCAGGTGTTTTAAGGATACTTTGGCTCTGGGTTTCTAATTCGTCATTAGACTCGACAGTTTCTTCTGTGTGCATGTAAGTGATTTCTTCACCACTTTCACTACTATTTGATTCATTATCTGTATCAATATCGGTTGAGCATTCATATTTGTCACTAGGGGAACAATCTAGATTACCAGAGAAGCTTGGCTCGTTACTACCATTATTTGACTGTTCTATCTCGATTTTTTGATTGGAATCTTGGTTTGTGAAGGACCTAGACTTCTTCATGATTGTGTTCCACTCTGGAAATTCATCTCGGACTATTTTTCTATTGATAATAAGTTTAGCTGGGTACCCAATTTGCACCTTGTTCTTTTTATTGGCTTTTGCATCCTTGTAATCGGCCCACAGGTTTGATCTAGCCTCTAGGATTTCTTTTGGATAATCTCTACTTATGCTGTAGTTGGTACCTTTTAATCTATATGCTTTTGACAGGATATATTCTACGTCTTTATAACAGACAAAGTTAGCAATAATAGGTCTTATCTTGCCTTTTTTGTGGGGTCCTAGTCTGTGTACTCTGTTTACATTAATAGAGGATACATCAATTTGCAGCTTATCCTCAAGGAACTCGGCTAGGATTTCTTCACTATTTTCATCAAAATAAATTTCATTTAGCCCTCTGAAAATTAGATTATTTCTTCTATTTCTAGCTTCATTGTCTATACTCTTGTATTCTAGGGTTTGTAGTCGATCTTTGCTTTGTTTAGTTTCTTTCTTCAGAGTATTGATATCCTTTTCTAACGATTGTACGCGTCTCGTGAGATTGCTGTTGATGAAGGACACCATGTCAAATAAAGTTGTTAGTTTGTCATCAGTTGACATGGATATAAATTGGTCTCTTGAAACACTATGCGAGTCATTTCCCCCCGAGCGTTGGTAGCTTCCACCTGTTGACCTTCGTCTACGTTTTTTGCTCGATACAGAGTTATCTTTCATTTCACCTATTTCAGGGATATCAGAGTTTTCAGTTCTATCAGAGTAATGCACTGAGTGTACTGGGTGTTTATTACTTCTATTCTCTAACGTTTGGCCTTGTTCTGTATTTCTATCTTTATCTCCAGCTTTCTTGTTTTGACCTTGCTGTTTTGTTCTATTTTTAGGTACCGTTGATTTTCTGCTGCCTTTATTCCGCATTGTTTCGTTTAATACAACTCTTTCCTTTCCAATAGTGTTTCTGAAGGTTCAGCAGATCTAGTATGTGCGTTCGATTGTTTGTAATTTAACTTACTTTGAGTTTTATAGGCATTTCAAATAAATTTCTTCACAAAGAAAATTTTCGTGTACCGCCATATCACGTGACCGGAAGTCGAATCATTAAGGCCCCTTTCCCTGTGATATGGCATGTATCCTTCCCATTTTCAATAGGCTTCATCCTTAAGACCTAACAAACATTCTGACCAAGTTTCATGAAGATTGGGCCATATTTGTGGCCACTAGAGTGTAAACAAAAAAATTGTCATTAAGGCCCCTTTTCCTGTGATATGGGGCGGATCCTTTCCAATTCCAATAGGCTTCATCCTTGAGACCTAACAAACATTCTGACCAAGTTTCATGAAGATTGGGCCATATTTGTGGCCACTAGAGTGTAAACAAAAAAAATGTCATTAAGGCCCCTTTTCCTGTGATATGGCACGCATCCTTCCTATTTTCAATAGGGTTCATCCTTGTGACCTGATCAACATTCTGACCAAGTTCATGAAGATTGTGCCATATTTGTGGCCTCTAGAGTGTATACAAGAAAATTGTCATTAAGGCCCCTTTTCCTGTGATATGGCATAGTTCTAAGTTTCATGAAGATTAGATCATATTTGTGGCCTCTAGAGTGTAAACACTTAAATTGTTCACGCATGACGACGGATGACCCACACCGCACGACCGACATTCAATGATCACAAAAGCTCAACTTGAGCAGGATGTGCTCAGGTGAGCTAATAAAATCCAATGCATATTACTGGACAACAAATGCAACAAGACTGACCAGTTTATTTTTAAAGTCACTAAAGGACTGAATAATTATAAACTCCCCAGACACAAAATATTGTGTGAAATAGAAGAAATTGCTTCCTTGTTTTGTATTTTTGTTTCACACGATTTTTTTTGGACAATGGATCAAAAACCCAGCGTTAGCAGATTCCTACATAACCATCTGAAATGTAAATTCATGATAATTCTAAACAAGTTAAAACATCGTATTGACAACTTACACTAGTCTACTCCATCTTTTACACACTCTGGCACATTTTGCAAGAACAAACTTCTGTAACCATCCAAAAACATGAAGTATAATCTCATCTGATAATGTACTGAAATGGTCTGAAAACAGGAGAAAAATACAAGTAATAACAGTCAGTCTGTCATTCCTTGAAATAGACAGATTGGTGCTGTAAATAAAACAAGATGCGCTTGTGAAACACAAATCAGGCAGGAATGGCCATGCCCGACTTGTTTGACAGGTGCCTTTCTACTTGCAGACAAGTACAATTTTAGAGAACATATGTCTGTGGACAACCAAACATTTTGGCTTATCTTGGAATGGTACAAAATAAATCTCAAAGATAGATCATTCTAATATATATATAAAAGGGTTGAAAAGGGGTAGAAAACTTGCTGTTAATGAAGAAAATACTGGGTTCCAGCATTTTCTTCATTAATATCCTTTTTTTTCAAAAATTTTTGTGGATAAGTTCATTTTCATCCTGGACAAGTAGAAAATTATCTCTTTCTTGTCCGAGAACACATACAGAAAATCTGTACTTCAACACCTATGAATCAGGGTTTGACACTAAGCAGAGTCCAAGATTCCTTCTTTAACAGTTGGGACTTCTCTGTTTTTCAAGTTATAAAGAGTTTGCTGAATTCCCAGGATCATATGAGAATATTTTGAAAAACAGGGCTTTTTGCTTTTCCAACTCTTGGCAATCATTGTAGATCTTTTCACTACAAAAATTGTTAAAAGACTTTTTGTTTACATCTCGAAGTATTTTGAACAAAAAATATTTGTGGCGGAGAAACTTGTGGAGAAGATAATGCCTGTTTCAAGCAATTTCTTTTTTCTATTTATAATATTTACCTGTTAAATAAATTCAGAATAATCACTTTGAGCTTAGACTCCTTGATTTCATAAGTTAGGAGTCAAATAGACTCCTTCACAGAAATCAGTGTTCATCCTTGCAAATGCCCTAGAGATAGGAAAATTTTACTAAACCTTGACCTCTAATAGATTACCTTGACCTTATTGAATGACCTTGACATCTGCAGATGAGTATTGATAAGATTTATCATCATGCCAAAAATGAGAGCATATCTTGAATAGGCTTATAGTAATTGTCAAGTATGTTTTTTGTAAACTTTGGCAGACTAAACAACACCAAACAATGGTAAACACGCCTTTTTCCTAGGGTTAAGGGGCAGTTCCTGAAGAGGGAAAAAAACACCCAGAGGGGAATTTTCGTGTCATGCTCAAGACTTTATAAAAGCGGACTAATTAAAGTTGATTGACCAATTTAAGCACAGTCTGAATAGGTTACTGGGTACACACTTTAAACACTACCCTTATGACCCCTTTTTGCTTGACTGATCACATATATATTTGTCATTTACAATAACATGCCATCTCTTAGGATGGATACCTACCAAATGCTACAGTGTCTGTTTTCTGTCTTTTGTTAAGCCTGTTCCTAGAGAGCTCTAGACTCTCTGGTGGTAGGAGCAAGACTGGTTTAATCAGTGGTGTGGATTGTCTATCAAAACTGTTCTCCGAGGAGTCATCACTGGCTGAGGTCACATTGTCTCGTTGACTATCTACAAGGATCCGGGGAGCCTGTATATAGTTCAGAGACATAAATGAGTACATGTATTAATCGATGGCTCGGCCCAAAACAGTTGTAACCCCCTATATATTCATAGGGAGTTACAACCGTTTTGGGCTGAGCCCTGAATTTGTTTTTTCTCCTTTAATATCTCAATACCTCATTTACAGAATAAAACCTATAAGTTCTATTTCTCTTTACATTTTTTTCTGAATTCAAATTTTCAGACTAGTCCAAATTTGAGGAGAATGCAGATGACTGTTAAAGTAGGTTGAAATCAAACCATCCTTTGCCTATGAGAATAATATTTTGAGAAAATGAGAAATTACTAACTTTTGTTGATAATTACAATTACTTCCAACAAGTTGTTAAATTAAATTACCCCAGGAACTGAAGGAAGATGGAAACTGCTTGCATTGCTACTTTGGCTATTTTCACTACAAAATACTGCTGGTGTATTTTCGGACACGCTTCCACAACTGTCATTACTGCTCTGTGACAACAAGTCTGTCCCTGGTATAATCTTGAGTATTTGTTGAGTCCTTTGAGTATTTGTCTGAATATCCCACAGAGGTTTGGAGTTGGAAACTTCAAGAGGGCTGTTGGCTTTTCTTTTTCTAAAAAAGAAATGTAAGACATATATTCCCTGCGCAGCCCAAGTTGAGGCTATCTGAAATTGACACGTAAGTGAATTTGTGGATTTTCTCAACCTGTGTGTAGATAAGTTAGAGATGACTTTCAACTTGTCCCAGGGTTCAACACTAAGCCTAAGGGGAGTCCGGAAGTGAGAGACTCCATGTTTATCAGTTGGGACTCCTTCATTTTCCAAGTTAGGAGTTTAAGGGACTCCCTCCCAGGATCATACGAAAATATTTTGAGAAACAAAAGGTCTTTACACTTCAAAAGTTGTTGAAGATAACAGTTGCTTGGAACTAGTAGTATCTAATTTTTTGAAAGACACTAGTCATCTTTGTTGGGGGAGAAACTTGTGCCAAAGAAGAAATTGCTTGTAAGAAGAAATTTCTCCTATTCCACAATGTCCGCCCAATAAGAAAAACAGACTCCTTTTCTTGAGCTTGGACTCCTTAAATACACAAGTTGGCAGTCCAATTCACTCCTTACTCTCAGAAGTTTGTGTTGATCGCAGTGTCCAGGATAAATCTAAACTTGTCTGTTAAAAAGAGAATAAAGTAGAGTCCCATTTCAGCAACTCGAATAATAGGGATTTTCGGTTATTAGCAACTTTTCCTCAAGCACAAACCAATTGTTCATTTATCAGTTGAAGTCAAATTCGTCTGATAATCAGAACTCTGATAGAAACTGCTAGATAAAAGATTTTTTTTGCACCTTGGCCCTTTCTTATCGAATATAAGAAACAATAGGGAGGTTACATGGGGGCAAAAAAACCCCACAAAACATTAAAATGAAAAACAAGTTTGACTTTATTTCTCCCTGTCATCGAGAATCTGAAAGTACACACTGAAGCATCAACATGTCAAGTTGTTGTTAGCATGTTTATCTGATTCGTAAAATGTTAATTGTTTTTGCTTATTATGTCCATGTCAGATTTTTTAAATCATACAGATCAGCGACTTTTGGATTTAAAAGTCGTAAGTCCTCAGAATAAGCAATTGATCAGAACTGGCCAAAAGTACCTGTATTTATACATGTATGCATACCTGTCAAGTCACATGCATTGCGCTTTTTGTACCTAAATCTCACTCACACGCTGACATTCAGGGACCTTTCAAAGCTATGATGAATGCTTTGATTCTAATGCCAACAATGTACTTGTACACTTTTAAGATTGGGATGGGATACTGACAGAAACATTGGATGAAAGACTCTACTTAATAGCAACATTTCCCCTGACAAATAGGTGTTGCTATTAAGCGGATTCCTCTGTATTCGTGAGCGTCTTTATTATTTTATCGGACCCTAATTTTTTGGTTTAATTTACATCGATATTCATGTGTATTTTCATGGCATTTGTTTAAAAATTAAAGTGGAAATATGTAAAAAACAATTCAAGTAACTTGCAGGAAACTTTTAATGATTTGACTGTGGTTTATGGAAATTTAATCTTAGTCCTTATTTCTTTATCAATAGGAGCGCGGTCATTTCGCTCTCGATCAATTTCTAAAAAAATGCAAATTACCGAAAACTAATATAATTTCAAGTGCGCGTACGTTAAATAACATATTGTTCTACAAAATTACCTTGATTTCATTCCAATATTTTCTTTTTGATCATTGTTTGAAGCCAGTTTTACCGAGCGCTTTTTGGGCATTTTTGAACATAAAAAGTTTTGCGCCTTAGCGTGAACCGGAAGTACTTGTTGACCCGTGGAAAGCGTTTAGACTGGAGACTTATTTACTTTCATTGCGGGATTTTTAGGCATATTAATTAGTGAATTCATTCGAGCGAGAAATAGAAATATGGACTTGCGTCCAAGGAGGAGTTGCACAAACAAGCAACAGTTTCCTAAGATCTTCAAAGACATATAATCCAAGTTTGGCTGGAGACATTTAGGCATAAAACTACGCTCATATTATATAGGCCTACATAGTTTGAATCAATCCAATTAAAAGTGTGACATAATTCAGGCGAAGCTTTTTTTAACCATTTGCTTTTGATCCCTGCTTTTTACGTGCCTGTGATTTTATGATTGAGAAAACATTGTGAAAAAAGAAGAAATTGCTTCTGACAAGCAATTTCTTCTTTTCCCACACTATTTTCTACCCCACTGAATGGTTATTTTTCAAATTAAATCCACTTTGAATTTTCGTCTGCAAAACCTTTGAATTTGGACAGGTCCAAAATTCTTTAAAACAAGAAAAGGTTAAGGTAACTGTTTTTAAGTCTTCATCCAAGTAGGAGCTTTTAACCGTGTCCCACAACTTCTGTGGTCCATCAGCAATGGAGGCGGCAACATGTTTGATATCAGGATTACGGTCGTTTTTTGATACTGCGAATGGCGAACACAAGTACGTGTGCTTGGACGGTCGGAATATTATAAAGAATGGCAGAGGTGTCATGGTTAGACGCACCGACCGCCACCATAAAAAATTACTTACATTTTACTCTTTAACTTTGGGTTAGAGTCCTGGAGAAAATGTTCTTTTTATCATGGATGCGACTACACAGCCACAGGTTTATCTATTCATCGTCGGACAGTGAAACTCATCTTGTCGAGCCAAGGGTTACGAACGTTTTACTTATCTTACCCTTGGCTGATTGAAAGGGTAATTTCTGTACGCGTGACGTCATAGAACAGAAAACGATGCGGACCAATCAGTAACCTTCTTACAAAAAGGTCCGAAAGCGGGAGGTATGTTAGGACAATATGCCCCGCGGCTACTTGCCAGATGTGAACTTGACCCTTAGAATTGCACTTAACCCCCTTAGATTTAAGTGACACTTAGTAAGACTGAAATACACAGTCAAAAAAGCTTAGCGAAAGTCATTTATCTATTTGAATGACAACTAGTGTGACAATATATCTTTTTAAGAATTTGATGGTACATTGAAAGGTTCTCAAATTCAGCTTTTTTGCCCGCTATATATTACGGTTTTTCAATGTTTATTTGAAATTTCAAGTTATTTAATCCATCAATACCGGTTTAAGTTTGCAATGTTTTTAAACCTCATCGAAGGGAAACTCCAATAAAGCAGGATGTTTCTATATTGAAGGTGCGCGAAATTTGGAAATTGGAATGAATTCGATAATAAAGCCGTCTTAAAGAAATAATTTATAGAAATGATAATTAAGTTGAACTTTCATATTAATTCTTTATTTCAGAAAATTTCCACCGTCTGTTCCATCAAGTTATTCTTTAAGCACATAAGATGACCTAAGAGAAATAAAAAGAATTAATCATAAATGTATTTATTTCAATTTTAAAGATACCTGTGTTGTAGGTAGTCACGAGGTTTTGATAAATTTAAAATTTAAACTTGCTATTAAACAACGTTTTAAACGAAGAAAAATCATGCAATGTTCAGTAAAAATCGAATTAGACATGTATTTTCTAAAAAGAAGGACTTTTGATTTTTCATTTCGTAAATATTTGAAATATTCGTGTATTGTGATTAGGCAGTCCAAAATCTCGTGGCTACAGCTTATTCAAGTTATGTTTAAGTAGTTTTGGTCGCCCGTTGACTATATTCTATATATTATGGAAAGTCATTTTCTTTCAAAATAAACAACAAATAACAAACTGGCCAATTTTTCCTCATATTTTTATGTTATTATTTTTTTATAGGGGGAGGCAAACTTTCTTACTCCCAAATATATTACGGAATTTGCTTTATGACGCGGCGGGGGTTGGTATGTGTGTAGTGGTGGTGGAAATAGATTAACTGAAAAACATTTATTGTTATTTTTAAGTCGACAAAAATAGTATAGGGATTAATAAAACATCACCTGAATTTTCTTATCTTGTTTATATGAAATTAGAATTATATTAAAGTTTAATCTAGTATTGCCTTAACTTGACCGTTGGGTAGCGGACATGTTTTATTTAAGTTTAGGTAATACACATGTATTGCACGACATTGAGGAAGGGTGTAATTTAATAACAATACGCCCTTTTTTCATATATTGCAAATAGAGTAATTTTAGTTTACATAGAAATATTATAAGAACACAGACAATGTTCAATAATAATGAAAACAAAAGCTAAGCATTCGAATTAATTTTGATAAAAGGAATTGTATTATATCTTGATGATTTTATAAATCAACCAGTCACAAAATAAAAACTTAAAAAGCGACGTATTTTCTTTAAACCAGGAATGAAGGGTTTATCTACACAGTCGTCGGTTTACTAAAGGTTACCATAGAGATTAAATGGTACAGATGCTGGTTGTAAGTAGCTCTCTGATTGGCAGTTACAGAAATCGCGTTTGACCTTTTGATTGGTCGCCTAAAAATAAATCGTACAGAAAATACCTATTCATTCAGTCAAGGGGTATTCGAGAAGATCTTATCGATTCTACCCCTTGACTCGTGAAGATGTAGCTTTATATGATTTGGTTCCCTACCATCTTGTCGAGCCAAGGGTTACGAACGTTTTACTTATCTTACCCTTGGCTGATTGAATGGGTAATTTCTGTACGCGTGACGTCACAGAACAGAAAATGAGGCGGACCAATCAGTAACCTTCTTACAAAAAGGTCCGACAGCGGGATGTAATGTTAGATCAATATACCCCGCGGCTACTTTCCAGATGTGAAATTAACCCTTAGAATTGCGCTTAACCCTTCAGTTTTAGGTAATTGTGACACTTAGCAAGACTGAAATACACAATTACATTAACTGATCGAAATTCCTATATCTGTTCAAATGACAACATATCTTTTTAATAATTTGATGGTACATTGAAAGGTTCTCAAATTCTTCCTTTTCTACCCTCGATGAAAGTGTATTACGATTTTTCAATGTTTATTTGAATTTTCAAGTTATTTAATCAATCAATACCTGTTTAAGTTTGCAATGTTTTAGACCTTATCGATTGCAAACTCCAATATAGTAGAATGCATCTATATTGAAGTACGCGAAATCTAAAATTTGGAATAAATTCAATAATTAAGCCGTCTTATAAATAGAAATAATTTAGAAATGATAGTTTACTTGAATTTTCATATGAATTCTTTTATTCGGGAGTTTTTCTCCTTCTTTTCCAACAGACTTTTCTTTAAACACATTAAATGACAAGAGAAATGAAGAGAATAAAATATGAAAATAAATAAATAAATAAAGAAAATAAAAGAACAATTTTTAGTAAAAATCCTCTATCTCTGAAAAATAAATCTCGTTTGAGAATATTGTGGGAGCCGAAGAATTAATCAATTTATTTTTTTATTGTTATAATTTGTCTTCATTATTTATTTATTTGTTTATTTATTTGAATTTATTTTAATTTGAAAAGAACCCATATTGCAGGTAGTCACAATGTTACGATTTTAAAACTTAGATTAGCAATGAAACAACTTATTCACGACGTTTAAAACAAAGCAATCACGCGCAATGTCCAATCCAAATCGAATTACACATGTATTTGTAATTAAAAAGGTATTATTTGATTTTTATCTTTAATGCGTATTTTAATGTGGGGTAGTCCAAAATCTCGTGACTACAGCTTATTCAAGTTATGATTAAGTAGTTTTGCCGCCCGTTGACTATATTCTATGTTGTATAGAAATGTATTTGCTTTCAATAAAAAAACAAAAACAAAAACTGGCCATTAATTTTATTTATTTTTATTTCATACATTTTTTAAGGGGGGGGGGGGGAGAGAAGGCTATCCAAAATGTTCTTCTATGGAACAATATGGGGGATAGATTTACTCAAAACCTGTTCATGTTATTTTTGTTAGTCGACAAAAATACAAAACGTGTGAAAGATAATGTCTGAATTCCCAACTCTCATTTTTGATGTAATTTAAGAGGGGGGGAGAGCTTCGGAAACATTCACGGTGGACAATGAGGAAACTTTCGGCTTTCTATTCCTATCATTCTGATAAAAAGGAACTGATTTATATTTTGTTGATTTTATACCGAATAAAAACGTACTAAAAAGTTAGCGTCTTCGATGCGACGCATTTTCTTTATCCAAGAATGAAGGGTTATCTACACAGTCGTCGGAATACAACAGGTTGCCATAGGGATTAAAAGGTACCGATGTCGTTTGTAAGAAGCTCTCTGATTGGCAGTCACAGAAATCGCGTTTGACCTTTTGATTGGCCGGCTAAAAATAAATCGTACAGAAAATACCTATTCATTCAGTCAAGGGGTATTCGAGAAGATCTTATCGGTTCGATACCCCTTGACTCGTGAAGATGAGTGAAACTAGGCAATGGTTGATTAGTAGTCATAAGAGCATTGCTTGCATCAGATCAGTAAAGAAGAAATTCAGGATATATGGATTTTGTAATTCCTGTAACACGTGTTTGAATTTCGTCGTTTTCAACAATACTTCCGTTCATGATAGATTCAGATCTAGAGCACAACTCACCCCGAATTCTTGAAATTTTTGGGTATTACTAACGGGAAGCCAACCAGATAGATGGACGAACGGATGGACGACCTGGATCATCATAATTATAAGACCCATCATGCGTATACCAACAGGCAGAACATGAATTAAGAAAAAGAGACCGTGAGAAGTCTCTCCAAAAAAATTTTTTTTACATGAAAAGCAGAATTTTACTACGACAAAACTATTAATATAATGAACAAAATAGAATGTGAATTTCTGGCATTTTAGCAACCAATTTGTTCTGATCGAAAAAGTTGTTATGGCGACGTGAAATGAGGACGTATGTGTCTTGAAAATCTCGAAATCTCGGACCGGAAATCCTATGTATTCAAACAAAAACTCCCCCCCCCCAAAAAAAAATAAAAACATTAAAACGGAAATGCCGTGAGCATATGCTAATATTCTCAGTCAGACGTGACATCAATCTTTACATAACGCAGTGTGTCCTGTTTATCGATGCCATAGGTTAGAAAAAAACATGTGCCCGTCCAAATAGTTGATTTGCAACGGATTATATTATGAAAACTGCTTTATGAAGACAAATTGCTTTATGGCGTTGTCCTGTCATTCATTTTTACAATCCTTTCTTCAGTTAGAAATATGCAAGAAGACTCTTAATCTAAAAAAAAAAAAGGCATTTCACTAGTGGTATCAATTGGAAATATTTTGGAAAAGTGGCTGTCAAGTGAGTCTGAAATTGCACGTGTTTGAGAAGAGTGGAGTAAAGAGTAAAAGAGTAAAATTTGACGTTAACTTCTTCCGATGTAGAAACGCATCTTCGTTAGCTAAGGGGAAGCCAACTACGTGTTCTATTCAGTGAATGGAACACGTAGTGGGCACCATCTTTTGATAACGAAGATAGCAGCAACGTAATCGAGTATTTCAACGCAATACACCTGGTAATTTTGAATTAGAAAAAAAAACTGTTTAGAAAACAACTTAAAGTCATCGGTAATTTGTCATTATTTCAGAAAAAAAAAACAAAAAAACAATTGGTCTATAAACCATTACCAAAGGAACTATTTTGAAGAGAATAGTTGATAGTAATTGCGCCTGCGAGTGACATTTCCAACAATTTAGCATGCGCGCAAGGCATACATTTTGAGCAGCTCAGACAGTCACATTGTGCAAAAAGAACATTTGCTTAACTCCTGAACAGGGATTAAGACTTTCTATATACAGATTGCATAGTAAAGAATCTGGCGAGGCTATACCGATGCACAGACTGCCCAGATACTTTGCTGTATGCACATGTGAAATTGTTGGAAATGTCATGCACAAGGTCGATTCCATGTAAGTACTTCAAAAAAATTGCATGACATTGGATCTAAAACAATAATAGAAATGATAAAAAAATATTAATAGAACATATTCAAATGACTTCCGGTTGTCGTTTCTCATTTGTATTTGAAGTTTATCATCGAGATTGTGGTTATGGCTTTATGTTTCTATAACAACAGCGCACGTAACCCATTGAGATATGGTTTTTGGTATTTTTTCCAAATTCTATGCCAATTTTAGATCCACTGGACCTAGTCCAGCGGCGCTACTGTCATGGCCTTATATCCGTCATGAGCGCGTGCGTGCGATGTCTTGCATCCGTTTACCTTTTCTTTAAACATCTTTCTCTCTGAAACTACGGGTCAGAATTCAACCAAACTTAATACAAGAATACTCTTTAGGGCATGCTCTTTCAGATGGTTTGTTAAATTCTCATCCGACGAACAGCATGGGCTCTACGGGCTGTTGCATCACTGAAAAGAGGTCCCATAAGATGAAACATAAAAAAATCTCTGAAACCACCATTTAGAATTTAAACAAATTTCAAAGAAATGCTGCTTAGGACAGGCTCTTTCAGATTTGTTTGTAAAATTCTGATAGGGTAAATACAATGGTCTCTACAAGATGTGGTGACAATGAAATGATTTGATATATAAAAAAAATCTTTATCTAGGAAACTAGTAGTCAGAATTCTATCAAACTTCACAGGAAAGATGCTTTTCAGCTTAGTTTGCGGAATTCTTATTGCACTAGGCTGCACAATGTCTCTCCAACGGGGACTTTTGAAATTGTTGGAAATATCACGCCCGGTTCAAATGTTTTCAGGTAGAACTCTTTTAAAATAAGGTTAAGGAAAAAGGTTGGTGCTACTGAATGAATTATGTACAAGAGCCATGTCGCATGTCGGACATGGCCATCCCCCGCCTTAAAAGCTTGATAGTAAATTGAAGCCTAATAGATTAAGGATTCTTTTGTACTCTAAGAGATTTACCCCTACAGAATCTAAGTATTTAAATAACAAAGGAAATAACTGGAAAATTATGCAAGCAAGAGTTATAGTTTATGTGAACTGCACTTCTCCTCTATAAGATCTATCCACCCATAAAGTTTCAAGTTGATAGTTTTTATACTTTAGGAGTTATGCTCCGGATAAAACCTAAATATTAAAGATAACAAGAGTTGTAGTTCTTGCGCACTACACTTCTTCTGTATAAAGATCTATCCCCCCATATAGTTTCAAGTTGATAGTTATTATACTTTAGGAGATATGCTCCGGACAAAATCTAAGTGTCAAAATTAACAAAGGGCAACAACTCCGAAATTATTTTAGGAAGAGTTGTAATTCTTGTGCTCTGCACTTCTCCTCCAAGAGATCTATCTACCCATAAAGTTTGAAGTTGATAGCTATCATGCTTTAGGAGATATGCTCAGGACAAAATCTAAGTATAAAAAACAAAGGGCAATAACTCCAAAATTATGCAAGTAGGAGTTGTAGTTCTTGTGTACTGCACTTCTCCCCTATTTAATCTATCCACCCATAAAGTATCAAGTTGATTGCTATCATACTCTAGGAGATACGCCCCGGGCAAATTTAGTGACGGAATTACGGAATGACGGACGGAGACCATTATTATATCACCTCGCCGAAAACAGCGGGGGATAAAAGGCACACAATGAGTCCTTTGAAACGAGCTTCCGTTGCTAGGTCATTTGACTTTCAAACTAGAAAAAGTTTAGACATTGTTTTGGCATATAAATGTATGTAAAAATAGTTCTGATAATGTGGTTAATTTTTTTAGAAAAATGTCTGAAAACTACCATGAATTCCTTAATTTTGGAATGTAGGACCAAATTACCAAAGTAGCCACTCTCAATTTCTATCCCTTTTCTTGTATATTTGGTCCTTACCACTTTTTTTAATTTGAACTTTTTGTGACTTAAGATACTGATTTATAAAAATGATAAAAGTGCTTCTGCAATCTGTTTGAAATAGTACCTCGCTTAGCATGTAAGTGCACGTGCAAAGCTTGGTGCCAATTACAAAACGTTTCGCGAACGTGTTCACCCTAAACGCTGGACATAGAGTCTGATTTTTTCAAGCAATGATACTAGTGTTTTAACCCTTGTCATGCTGAACCAGGAATATTCCTGCTTTGGCAGGAGCTATAGACAAACATCAGCCTGCACATATGTGCAGTCTGATGTTAGTCTACAACACCTGTTTTTCACTTTCAAACCAGAATTGTCAATAGATTTAGTTTTTTTCAAATAAAATTGATATACAGTTGGTACTTTCAGTGCCTTTTGCCCTTTGATGAAAATTTTTAGCCAAAAATTAATCAGCATGAGAAGGGTTAATATATCAAGGTTATCCGGTGACTCGCCAGAGTCTAGTCACTATGATAATTTGTACCAACCTCGACCAGATAACATAGGGCCAACTTATTTGTCACCCAAACGGGGCCCGTTTTTCAGCCCGGGCCAAAATAAGAAACCAGCTCTATGATCCGACTGACAAGATGTTGCAAACCGTATTCAAATTAAACCCGTTTTGCGCGCATTTGCACGCGAAAATAGGGGTATAATTTGCAAACGGTATGCAACATCTTGTCGTCCGGAACATAGAGCTAGTTTCTTATTGTGGACCGGCTGAAAAACGGGTCCCGTTCGGGTGACAATAAGTTTATAAGTTTGCCCATAGATAATTTAAGACACAAAACACCTTATTCTCTATATACATATATATGTGCATATTAAGGGTCAATAAAAAAACTGACCCTTGACTTGTCACAATCTCTGACGTATCTATATTCTGCGTAATTAATGAACTGGCAGGGCGGGGCTTAACTGTGACGTAATTTGACGAGTTTACTTTTCAATAGTTTTCGGTAATCATCGTTAACGCGTGCATATAGCTGTATCCTAAAACCTAAAGGATTCATGTGCTTTGAGAGAGTGAACACATTTCATCGTTTGGTTACCAAGGCCTCATAACTTCAGCTTGATTAAGCTGAAGCTACGAGGATTTGGTTACCAATCAACGATTAAAGGTCTCGAGTTATTTTAGATAAAAGCTGATTTCCCTTAACCTTAAGTGCAACGACCCGTTACTTAGGCTCCGCCCTGCCAGGGCATTAATCATGGGTAATACCCACCAAACTTTACCCATGATATACCCGTGCGTTGTTTACCCGTTGTGCTAGATTAATATGCCAGTCAACGGTCTCATATCACAGGCGACCCCAAATCCATTCACTCTTATCAGTGTATTCAGTGAGCTGATTAAATGTGTTATTGTACATTTTCGAGAAACTCTTTAATGTATGTTTGCTCAGGTTTCATTACCTTAACCATCTAGGAGTTTTATGAAACGATTTTATAATGGATTAATTTTGCGCATGGCGGTGCAGGACTTACATCGCGCGGTTCCGTTCGAGTAGTTTTTGAAAATCGTAAATTGTGTCAAAAGTATATAGAAAATTAAAATTGCGAAGTTATTGACTACGCAAAAAACGTAAGCGAACGTTAAGAATGATGATCCGCTTTGAACGTTGGCATCATTTTTCAAACGTTTGGCGAACGTTTTCATCTTAAATGCAGGGCTGGTCTATCGTCAACATTTCGAGATGAGGGGCCCGCTTTACTTAACTTCTTACGAACAAAATAAACGTAAGTCAAAATCACATCGTACCTGGTGTTTTCATTTATTGTTAGATTCTGCCTCGCAATATCTCATTGGAATCGTCGGCTATAGACGACGATTCTAATGAGATAGGGCATGGCAGAATTCCATTTTTGGCTACTTATGTAGAAGCAACCATAATTTTTGACTAACGCAAAAAATAATCGTAAGATGTTTAGTAAAACGGGCTCCATGCTAAGGTTCAGAGGGCAAAATCGTGTGCATTTTTTTAAATAGTACATGGCTTTGCACGAAAGAGCAGGTGCAAAGTAGACGCCGATTCTAATGACGTAGGGCATGGCAGAATTCCATATTTAATTACTAATATAGTAGCAACTTTAATTTTTGACTTACGCGAAAATTGATCGTAAGATGTTTAGTAAAACAGGCCCCATGCCTACGTTCAGATGGCAAAATCGTGTGCATTTTTAAATGGTTCATGGCTTTGCACGAAAGTGTAGGTACAAAGTGACCAGTCTCCTGCCATTTACAAAACGTTTCGCGAAGGTTTTCATCCCGAACGTAAGGCTGGACTGCACTCTTTCCGCAACGACTCTGCTTGGCGTGTAGGAACCATTCTTTTTCTACAGGAAAAGTTCAATTTGTTCAAATGAAAACTATTTCCAAATCGATAATTATTCATCTTATTTCCGTGTATGATAAATGGTAAATTACGCCATTAAAACTAAAAACAACAACAACAACATTAAAGCTAAATACGAATAAATAAAAGAATGATTGTTGCTTGAATATAGCTGTAGTTACAAGTTTATGGTCGCACAAACACGATTTGTATTTCTTTCCGTGATTTTTCTTCGTAAATTCTCATATTCTTTTAGAAAACACGCTTATAAACACAAGGAAATATCTCGACTTTCATGGATACAACAACATTCTAGGCCCGTGGTTATAAAGCTTTTCTCAGGCTCTGGCTCAATTTATACAAAATTTTGAATTAAAATAAATGTATGAAAATAAAAGATAACATTAATAAGTTGTTATTTATAACAACTTATTAATATCATCTTTTATGTTAATACATTAAAGTGAGTAATAAAACAGACATATGGCTTTAATCTCAAATTGAAATATGAGAAAATTTTGAATTGAGCCTGAGAAAAGTTTTATAACCTCAGGCCCTAATCTAAGCTGTGATTAGAAATCTTATCAACTAAGCAGGAAAAGAATAACGTTTCGACCTCATTGTTTAGTCGACAGTCGAGGAGATAAAGAAGGATATAGATTTGGGACAATGGCTACTGGCCTCTTGAGTAAAGATGTACCGGACATTGAAGTAAGTAGAACTATTCTTCTGTTTGTCGATCCGTCTATCATAATACTTGTTCTTCGTTTATTTTTATGAAAATAATCCATATTTCTGTCTGTTTTGTGTCACTGAAATATATAATCAACGTTAGAAATTTGGCCTCTTGGGTAAATCTGTATCTCGCAATGAAGAAACTTGTAAGAACTATTCTTTTGTTTGTCAATCTTTTTTTCACATCGTATTTAATACGTTTAAATTGTGTTCTAGATGTATAAATAATACACTTTAGAACATTGTGAAAAGATGAATGATTTTGGAAATAATTTGGAATGAAAATGAATGAATGTGGAGCGAGTGTAGCGAGTTTTGAGTGAAATTAAAGGGAGGGTAATCAGGTATCGCTAATTTTATTCAAGATGAAAAAAAGTCGATATTTATACCTTCCTTTAACAAAATTTACGTACCGTTCTGTTTGTGGTTTTATTTGTTTATTTCAGTCTTTATTTTTGTGTGCCTTTGTGGACCAACTTGACACTTTAAAATTTACACCAGACAATAAAATCTTAGAATATTTTGATTGATTTGTATTTACCATTAGTCCTTATGAACAATTTCAGAATGTTTTCTAATGATTTCGGAGCGTTTTTGATCGATTTGAGTGAGTGAATGAATGAATGAATGGAGCGCTGAGTGAATGATTAAGAATGATTTTGATCAGAATGAGTGTCAATTTTACGACATTTTTAACTGTATCTGCGATTGAGAAATGATCGGCATTTCAATCAAATCGATCAAATGATTCCACGACTTTATTGGCTGGTGTTAGATTTTAAGCATCTGTTTTGTTCGGCACTAAAGACACAAAATCAGAAAATTACGTATGTTATTAAAGGGATGTAATAAATAATCGATCATGTTTTAGTTTCCTTGAAATTCATTAAAAACTCGCACCACACACTCATTCAATATCATTCGGTGATCATTTCAAAATGTTTCACCTTGTCAATTTCACGATGATGTTTCAAACTGTATATGAATATTTTTCATGTAATAAATATGTATCTTAAATGCTGCACTCACGCATGCCTAATTACAGTAAATGGCTTTTTGAAGTTTAAGTAATCACACTCCAACGTTCTTTATCTATATTTGAAAACACTGCAAATATACCCGGCTAGCGACCCGTCACACACAATTCGACATTCTTTGCTAGTTGCGAAGGTGCAGAGGGAATTTGGGGGATTCTTACTTAACCACTCTGTTGCCTAATTCTTTCATTTTCTTCGGGAAATTCGATTAAATTGTGTAATAAAACGACTGCGAGCCTCTTAACCCTTTCCTGTTTCACAAAATTTTGGACCTGTCCAAATTCAAAGGTTTTGCAGACGAAAATTAAAAGTGAATTTAATTTGAAAAATAACCATTAATTCGGGTAGAAAATAGTGTGGAAAAAGAAGAAATTGCTTGTAAGAAGCAATTTCTTCTTTTTTCACAATGTTTTCTCAATCATAAAATCACAGGCACGTAAAAAGCAGGGATTAAACAGCAAAGGGCTAAATAGTCTACACCTATTATTAGCAACATTGTGAAATAGACTGTCATTCCGATCAAAAATCATTCTAAATCATTTACTTGACAATCCAAGATGATAAGAAAACATTTCAAAATCGTTAAAAACAATCAGAATTTAATTCAAATCGTTCAAATTATCTTATAATTTTATTTGCTGGCGTAGAATTTAATTAATCTGATTGGTCCAAGAAGGCACATAAACGGAAAAGTACGTATATTTTTTCAAAGGGAGGTAATCCAATATCGCTAATTTTGTTCATTCTGAACAAAATAAGCCATATTGGATTTCCTCCCTTTAATTTCACTTTAAACTCGCTCAACGCAACCATTCACTTTCGTGCCAAAACCATTCAAAAATCATTCACAATGTCAAATTCACGATAATATAAACTGTACCATCTTCACAGAATAGTTCATGCTACGCCTAGATTATCAAACAAATTAAATATTTCTTATTTTTATTATTACTGATATTGATCATTATCATTTTCATTATCTTTATCCAACGACGGTCTTGCGTACACATACATTGTAAGGCAACTTTGTCATCGGCATCTTTCCCCCAACTTAATATTTAGCATATTCATTCTTTTCATCAACTTAGTAATCAACCCTAGATAAAGGACACATTGATGCGTGATGAAGCATATTTTGACAAATCTGTCAGTATTGTGCTTATGTCGAAACTGTTGGACTTGCCTTATTCACCGAAGTATTATTCCCGTGAAACTTTTTTGAAATCGCTTTGTTTTGTTTCTGATTAGAAGATTAAATGAGCCAGTGCTTGACATTTCCAACGATTTCAAATGTGACTGATGGATAGACATGATGAAACATAGACAACTAAGCAATTTAATGAGAATTTTGGCTAACCGGAAGTAGAGGTACTGCGACCGTCACTGCGTTCAGGATGACAAAACACTGCAAATATTTTCCGATTATTCCCCGCTTTTCACACAAGTGCACGTGCAAAGCGGGGTATAATTGGAAAACTGTTAGCAGTGTCTTGTCATCCTGAACTCAGGGCAGATCTAACTATAGCGTACCTAGGGAAGACTCTTGTCAGACTGTGCAGATGCATAGACTAGCAAGACTTTGTTTTGCGCACAGGGGAAATTATTCGAAATGTCGCGCAAAAAAAATAAATGAAACAAATAAAAATGAAAAATAAAAAAGATAAAATAAATAAATAAATAAGAATAATAAAAATAAAAAAATACGGGTGGTCAATCGCTCGACAGACTCTTTTCCATGCTTAAAGCTTTTATGGACGACCAAACTTCTTTATCTTTGAATTTATACAACAGTTCTAGACGCCCAACTGCGAAAGTCCGCTCACCTTTCAGCCTCTGTAACTTTTAAGATGAAAGAGTCAAGTGACTACTCTTTTCCGCCATGATTCCTTCAATATGGTTTATTTACATATAAAATGCCATGCACAATCCACTGTTTAGTGGAACGAACCAATTCAGGAAATATGTTTCGTACATAAAACTTTAACTAAATTTTACAGAAAGATTCAGAAGCTTAATTTATATATCAGCAGTTTTCGAAACGGGTTGTTCACATGATGGGAGTTAATGTATGCGCTATATTGGGATAAGGGCTATCTTGGTAATAACAACATGCCCAACTTCCAGATGTTTTTTATTAGATCAACATGGCTCAAGAAGAATGTCGTTTGAATTTTCATTACAGATATCGTTGATTGATTATTTAAGACATAAAATAATCATATTATCTATAGAAACACTATCGTCTTAACTTGAATGCTACCAAGATAAATACAAGTCTTTAGTCGTAACTGCCCGTGTACTATATAGCTTTCAACCTGTAGTTAATGGTGGTAGAATAAGCTCAATCATGTCAGCCAATTGTTGGGAGGAGTTAGACTAGCTCCCGTCCCACTGATTTGAAGTGTTATGAAATGGGCAACGCACCTAGAAAAAGTAGACCTTCGTAACAATTTATATTCCTCTTACTGGCCGTCTAGTGGTTTCGGTTTTAATTTGAAAATATGGGAGGTAATTTGATATAATGATATAGTCAAACATTAGTGATGCACCTTATTGAATCTAACACTAGCTGACTGCCTGGGAGCCAGGTTTGCAAGGAGTATACAAAATCGAAATGTCAAATATGAAAATCACCTATAAGATTATACACTATCTAGATAGAATTCCAAGGAATTTTCTGTTTTATCGCGATAGTTTGAAATCATCACGACAAGGCTATATAGTATCTCGTGGCAGAAATGTACCACCATAGCTCTCTCTTTTATATTTCAGAATATTCTTGCACTGAACCCCCGAGTTAAGACCCATGCCAGCCTAGTGTCCAGTGCCAAGACCAAGGTTAACAAGGCACACTGGAAACGGAATTCTGCTAAAGGATGCTCGGTAATAAACAGAATAAGTACCATAGGCGTAACTAGGATTTTGAAATGTAAACGCACTCATACGCGGCCACAAAAGAATATTTAGGATACAGGCCACGATGTAGACTGTGACAAAAGATAAATTCCCTCCAGCCGCTTCCCCTTTTTATGGTTTTTATGATAGGCAAATAATCGAAATATCGTAACTACAGCTTGAATAAGCAGTAGTTACGATGTTTAGATCATTCATCAACGATACTTTTCAAATGGGGATTTATTTGTGTTACGCACTTGCGTAACATGCGTAATGGTAGCTACTCCCATGAGTACAATACATTATATAAGAGCCGTAAGGCAAACTATCAAACTATGTGGTAAAATCTTTTTATCCATGTAGATTTGATCTCCTAACGGGTGCAAAAAATAAGGATAGATTAAAAAAATGCAGTTTCGACGTTTTGATCGCACGTCGTCGACGTGGAAAACGGTTGTTTACAAACGTGACTTAGATTAAATTGAAAACTAGACGTGCATGTATCACAATTTAAACCATCTTTATTGAAAGTTGAATTGAGACTATCTAAGACTCTGTAAACATGTTTTGAAATCCAAGATTTCACCAAATAGGGTATGTTTACAATCGTTATCAGTCACTGGTTTGACCCATTTGTAAGACAGAAATGGAACGAATGCACTCACTGGGGGTAAACGAGGTTTGCCTTTAACTTAGTGCACGAAAGACGGCAACTTCGGTGGGCTGCCGAAATCTCGTAACTGCAGCTTATTCAAGCTGAAGTAATGGGGTTTTGGTCAATAAAAGACGAAATTCTTAGAAGTTATGCCCTACATAGGCGTAACTAGGATTTTGAATTTTTACGCACTCAGAAGGCGACTAACATATAATATATAGAATAGAGACGATATTTGGACTGTGACAAAGGATGAATGTCCTTCGTCTGCTCCCCTTTTCTATAATTTGAGCGTTGGTGAATAATCATAACGTTGTAACTACAGCTTGAATAAGCTGTAGTTTCGATGTAATATTAATTCATAATCGACATTTATCGAAATAGGAATTAGATTTAAATTCAGAGATATAATCTTTTCTCATATAAAACTAGAGGCCCAGCTCTTATTTTTGGGGGCTATGGCGACTGGGGCCCTGCTAGTCTTTGTTCCCTGTCTAGTATAAGTTTCTAAACCATTTGAGCCTGTGCATAATATTTCCAACAATTTGACATCTGCATGAGGTGCAAACATTTTGAAGCCTAGTGAGTTACTAGTTATAAACAGAGGAGTGCCAAACCGCCTACAGATGCTTTAAGCTGGTCAGATTCTTTGATTTGTTCACATTTGAAATTGTTGGAAATGCCACGCACAGGCTCATTTTATATATTTTTCCTGGGATAGATAACTTATTATAAAAGAAAACATCTGGAAAGAAAGAGAAATTGTACCTGGATAATAGTTCTATAAAACTCTGTGATTGCATAGGCAATGGATAACTAAAACGCTTTCGACCGTTGGGTCAATGTTTTCGAGGTTCATAATCCCATAAGGCGAAAAGGGGCCGTCTGGGTAGAGCGTAAAGTGTCGACCCCAGTCAGACTGCGCAAACTACGCAGACTGACTAGGAGCGAAACTTTTTCAAACTTTTATGATTTTATAAATCAAGAAAGATCCTTCTACCCTTCTGTATAAGAATTTTACAATTACGACTTCCGTTTGACCTATCTTCGAATCTAATCTCTTTTTTAAATATTTTGCTTATAGAGTTCCCAGATGATCCCTTTTCGTGTGACGGGTCACAAATTTGTATTGCAACAAGCATAAGCATGCAACAATGCATTAAGTTTGTATTGTGTATTGATGACAATTTTCAAACTCGAATCAGTCAATATGTAAATAAATCTTAATAGCTCAGTATGAACATGCTTAGCAAATGTGAATTTATTGTTTTTTCAGTCCTGCCCTCCAAGAACCAAGAATTTTGACGATATCAAACACACAACTCTTAGTGAGCGAGCTGCGCTCAGAGAGGCCGCTAGGTAGGATTCATTTAATTCAAGAAAGCTTTGAAATTTCACCCAAGTCAAATTATGTCAGATATCCGTGATACAGCCTTTCGATAGATTTTGTCTGCTCAAAAATTACATAAAAAGGAGAACACGTCCTATTGCTTAAAAAAGGAAATGGTAAATGAGCCTGTGCGTCAGATTTCCAACAATTTCAAATATGCGCAAAGCAAAGACTCTGACCTGTCTGTGCATCCGCACAGTCTGACCAGAATCTTTACTATGCGCTTAGTAGATAGATAAGGTCTCAAAGTATCTGTAGACCATCAGGTAACTGTATATTTACAGTATGTGGATGTCTACGTTACTAAATGTTTGCATCTCACGAAATTTCAATATGTTGGAAATGTTATGCACAGGCTCAAACGATATCTGAAGTATTATTCTTTGTGCCGGGTATAAAATAAGATCCGTCGTTGGAAAGGGACCATCTGGGTAGTGCGTAAATTGTCATCTAAAACAGACTGACGGGAATGCGTAGATTGGTTTAGGTCGAAACTCTTCGCTCTGCGCTAAGTTTCTAAACCTAGAAGGATTATTCCACCACACTGTATAAAAAGTTTAGAAATGACATCTCCCGTTTTCCTGTACTGGAACAAATCTGATTTCCGAATGATCATTTTAAAGACTTATTAGATGGGCATTTTTCATTTTTTCTGTTTCAGATGTTTAAAGTGTGCTGATGCGCCGTGTCAAAAGAGTTGTCCAACTCAACTAGACATAAAGACCTTCATAACGAACATCGCAAATAAGGTAGCCTATAATATTTTGAAGCTCTGTCATGGAAATTTCGATTCTTTAACTAATTCAAAGGATGTTGAATGAGTGGTCATGGAATACCGAATTTATTAAATGAGTCAACCATAGACAGATAAAAACGAGGCTGCGATGTATGTATGTATGTATGTATGTATGTATGTATGTATGTATGTATGTATGTATGTATGTATGTATGTATGTATGTATGTATGTATGTATGTATGTATGTATGTATGTATGTATACGCTATATAATTACTTTCATTATGCAGCGTCAAGGTGATTCTAGAAAGCTTATGTAAATAAAAAAAAATCAAGTGTTTTGCCCAAAACTGTCGACTTTGCGTTTGCCAAGATTTTGTTATCAAATTTACTATCTTTCTTCAATATAATTCTCCTTAATTATCAAAATTTTGCTTGTAGGTAAAACCAGGTCTTCTTTACTTTTTCAGAACTACTATGGAGCGGCGAAAGCTATTTTCTCCGACAATCCTCTCGGCCTTACGTGTGGTATGGTGTGTCCGACAAGCGACCTTTGTGTCGGAGGCTGTAACCTTTATGCATCAGAAGAGGGGCCAATTAATATTGGCGGTCTACAACAATTTGCCACAGAGGTAACCTTTTTTACTAAGACAAAGCCTCGGGACTGGCCTCATAATGTGTCCGACATGTTATCTATGTGTCAAGACCGTTTCTTGTACGCAAAAGATGGGCTCATAATTAGAGGCAGTTTATTTATTTTTACATAATTCAATGGCAAACGTATTTTACCCAATGAAAACAGTTCTTTGCTACCCCCCCCCCCCCCCCCGATATGTTTAGTGACTGTGCACTGGGCAAAAGCTTCTCCTTGTAGTTTTGTCGAATCCCACTAAAATATTTGTCACCAGAAAAAAAAAATTGACCACGTATAAAGATGAGTCAGTGAGCTTCACGGTTTCTTCTAAAAAGGTTCAAATAAATAGAGTCTAAATCCCTGTGTATAAATGAAGTGTTACTGATATGCCCAAGACTTTGTTCGTTTATTTGTGTTTCAGATATTTAAAGAAATGCGAATACCCCAAGTTCGAGACCCCAGTTTGACCCCTTTGTCAGAGTTACCAGATAGTTACAAAGCCAAAGTAGCCCTGATTGGTTGCGGACCAGCGAGCATCAGCTGTGCCACGTTCCTTGCCAGACTTAGTGACTGTGCACTGGGCAAAAGCTTCTCCTTGTAGTTTTGTCGAATCCCACTATAATATTTGTCACCAGAAAAAAAAATGACCACGTATAAAGATGAGTCAGTGAGCTTCACGGTTTCTTCTAAAAAGGTTCAAATAAATAGAGTCTAAATCCCTGTGTATAAATGAAGTGTTACTGATATGCCCAAGACTTTGTTCGTTTATTTGTGTTTCAGATATTTAAAGAAATGCGAATACCCCAAGTTCGAGACCCCAGTTTGACCCCTTTGTCAGAGTTACCAGATAGTTACAAAGCCAAAGTAGCCCTGATTGGTTGCGGACCAGCGAGCATCAGCTGTGCCACGTTCCTTGCCAGACTTGGATATACAAATCTCACAATATTTGAAAGAGGGGAATATATCGGCGGCTTGAGGTAATTGCCTTTAGGTCTTGAATTGACTACCTAAATATCAGGAGCTCCACATAAATGATATATTTTGTAGATAAGATATGATTGTGAAAAATGTAGCTTTTAAAATAATACATACAGACATTCTATAAAAGAATTCTAGAAAACTACTCAGCACTTTGATATCGAAAAGATTATTTAGAAGATTACGATGATAATAACGGTGAAATTACTTATAATACATGTACATGTACGGGTTACATAAACTAAAGTTTTCGTTGAAAAAAGTACTAAGTTTTCATTTAAAAGTGATATAATATTGATAATTTATTTCCTATTTTGATCCTTTTCTCCATTTAAGTTCTTCCGAGATCCCGCAGTACCGCCTGCCATACAGTGTAGTCGATTTTGAAGTGGCTTTGATGAAGGACCTCGGAGTAAAGGTAGGGATGGCAGGCATTTTACTCTTATTAAAAGTTATAATAGCTAATTACTAGAGATGCCTCATTGTTGACAATGGTACTCTAAGTTTGCGTTGTCAACGATTGGCTATTTTTGTGCGTGTTTTTTCCACGTAGTTTTCAACCACCTTTCATTGCCAAGGTTTTCTTGCATGATCGTCCAACGAAATTAATACGTTGTTCCATTGTTAAATGGTCGCAGATGGCCCTCGAGTTATTTGAATTAAGTGACTTTAACCATTACGACATGTAAAATGGCATACTAGACATTTTTTTTAAAACTATCTTTATAATAACGCCATAAAGCTCTTATAGTTTTCATTACTACATATAAGCAACTTTAAGATACTGATTTAAGATTCATCAATGATCTTTTAAAAGTCTAATCTTACCTTATAATACTCTTCTTGTAGGTTGAAAACGGGCGATCCCTTTCTACCAAAGATCTGACTCTTAATAAACTGAAAGGCGATGGATATTCAGCGGTGTTTGTCGGAATAGGGCTTCCCGACCCAAAGAAAATCCAAATTTTCGAGAATCTCACAGAGGAAATGGGCTTCTTCACATCCAAAGACTTCTTACCAAAAGTGTCGAAGGCCAGCAAGGCCGGTATGTGTGGGTGTAAATCCCAACTACCACAGCTGTCTGGGAAAGTGGTGGTGCTAGGAGCCGGAGATACGGCGTTCGACTGCGCCACCTCGGCTCTCAGATGCGGGGCCAAACGGGTGTTTGTGGTTTTCAGAAAGGGATTCACTAACATCCGAGCCGTACCAGAAGAGGTTTGTTATGTTGTCTTATTTTCATTCTTTTGTAAATTTTCCGTGGTCTAAGGAGTGGTATTTTTTGTAAAGAAATATCTTCGTGCTGTGTTTGTTTGTCCAGCTTCGACGATTTGTCTGACAAAGCATTCAACAACGACTACATGTACGTTTAGAATCATTTAGTAAATGCACTTAAAGAAAATGAATTTATGAAATCTATCTTCACTCACGTATTTATGCACCATTGTTCTCTATTAGATGTTTTTGCATTCAGTGGCGGAAATATTAAAGAAATCTGCATTTCATGCACGAATTTTGCGAGATTAATCTCGAATTAGAGCTAAATGGTCCAAAGCTCGAAAGACTTGATTTATTCACAAGTGTGGCCTATGTGATGATTAATAGTTCATTTAATTAATCACATATATAGCTATGAAATGCACCTTGTTGTAGCTTATTGACGAGAAGTATTTTTAATGTACATATCTAAAGAATGTACCCTACCCTTTCGGAAGAGTAATTACAGTTAAAACATCGTTAAACACTCATTCCAATCAAAATTATTCTGAATCATTCACTCAGCGCTTCATTCACTCATTCCTTAAACTCAGCCAAACCTATCAAAAACGCTCCGAAATCAACAAAAAACATTGCAAAATCGTTTAATAGGATTAATGGTTAGAAGTCCACGAAGACACGCAAATAGAGAAGTACGTATATTTTATTGAAGGGAGGTAATCCAACATAGCAAAATTTGTTCAGGATGATTTTTTTTTCGATATTGGTATTATCTTCCTTTAATTTCACTCGAAACTCGATCCACACACTCATTAAATTTCATTCTTATATCATTCCAAAACCATTCATCTTGTCAATTTCAAGGTGTTCTTAACTGTACCATCTACCAATTTGATTGATTTTAAATCTTTTCTTTACTTATTTTGACTCTTTTGTTATGCAGATGGATCTGGCCAAAGAAGAGAAATGCGAGTTTCTGCCATTTTTATCTCCCCGTAAAGTGGTCACTAAGAACGGCCGTATAACCAGTATGGAGTTTGTGCGGACTGAACAGACGGACGATGGAGAGTGGATAGAGGACGAAGAAGAAACCATTCGACTGAAGGTGGACTATATCATCTCAGCCTTCGGATCTGGACTCACAGATACTAACTGTATGTATAAGATATACGCAAACAATAGGGGCCTACTTGCTCATGAATCTATTTTCATACTTTTCTCAGAGTCTTTTTTAAACCCCATAATATGTGTGTTAATCTCCTGTGCATTTTCATTGTGAAATTATGACAAGGAAATGGGTTTTTTTCTTTTTAAAATCTAACTATCAATCAATAAATCCTAATATCATAAACGCTTGGTACCTCAATTACTTAAAAATACAATTACCTTTTGCGAAATGGTTAATAAGTAAATCTTGGCATCCATTGAAAAAATGTAAAGGAATGAATAAAGATCCGTATTTTAACCCGACAAATTGATGTAATGGAGTCCTTCGTGGCCTAGTACATCTGGATCGCAGTTCTGGACAAACATTAATACCAAATTCATCTTCACAACCAATGTGTAGACATGGGGAATTGTTAGAGCTTTACATGTAGTTAGGTCGTTACTATTTTATTTTCTGGTTCCCGGGACAAATCTAAGAAGAATAAGAGTCAGAGGAGTGAATAAAATAAAAACAAATTGCCTTAAATCTTTATTCAGAATATTTACAAAACTAAACTGAAAAAAATCTATGTTTTTTCTAATTCGACCGGAAAAAAATTATCGCTACATTTCTTCTTAGATTTTTCTTCCAAAAAGCAAAACTCTCTTGTAGTAACTGTTGTTGTGTCAAAAAATCACCCAATCAGTTCTTGAGGCATCCTTAAATAAATAAAATGTTTTAGTAATACCCATATTTTATACGAGACAAAAGCAACCAATCGTAGGAAAAATATCTTAAGAAAATATGTAATGCCATTTTATTTAATTCCAGCTTTGAAAGCTTTCCGGAGAACCAAGAATTCAAAAATAAGGGCAATACCGCGACAGCTTTTTACACTGTGTTTAAACAGCTGTCACAGAATTCCTTCGTCGGCACTCAAAGTGTGAAGTCGGTTATGCCTTGCATGGAAACAAATTGCATGTACGATCGTACTAAATGCATCAACCTTCACTTTAAATCGTTTCAGTACTTGAAGCCATGAAGCCAATCAAAATGAACAGATGGGGATTACCGGAAGTGAACACAGAGACGATGCAGACAAGTGAACCCTGGGTATTTTGTGGTGGAGACATCGCTGGTGTAGCCCAAACTACTGTAGAATCGGTTAATGACGGAAAACAGGCTTCATGGCATCTTCATAAATATTTACAGGTAGGCAGTTGATATGTAATTAAAGATATGTTAGTTTAAACATATTTGTATTGAAAGAATAATCACAACATGTCACATAATATAATTAACAAATCAATAAGGATTAGAATGAAAGCTATGCTTATAAAATTCTTTTCCTTGTTAGCAACGGGAATCTGAAGCAGTGATGACATAAGAAAATATAGTTCAGGCTAATTGTTGGATTACATTAAGTCATTATTATGGAAGAATAGCAATAAAAAGAAAAATAAATAAAGTCATTCAATATTGAAGATGGGAAACTGTTTAAGGATATGTTACTGCACCTTAGACAACAGTTGAGTCTGTAAATGGTGGAAAACAAGTCTTGTGGCACATAAATAAATATCGACAGGTAGACGTCCATGCAGGCTAGGCTTCTGCAGAACCTGTAAACGATGGAATCAAACACTAAATCTGTAGCGTCTGCATAAATACCGCCAAAAGACATATCAAGGGTTCAGTGCAAGACCGTTCTAAGTGTATATACAGTGTATATACACTTAGTACAGTCTTGCACTAGATCCTCAATATATAAGCTTAATGAATTTGGAGTTAAGTTTGCATTAAAAGAAATAAGTCTGTTTGTTGATCGTTCAGGACAGGCCCTTAGGAAGCATTTGAAGATAAAAAAAATGTTTAGTTGAAAACCGTCTAAATTTAAGTGTTGGTTATTTCTGAGGCTGCAAGACTTTAAGAATTCATACGATTGTTCATTTTTATAAAAAAAAATAATTGGATAGTCTCTTAAGAAGTATTAACTTTAACATGTTAATCAAGTTGAACTTTCTTCCAGTCCTTACATAACCTACCAATTGCGAAAGAGCCGTCCTTACCTCGCTTCTGTACGCCTATAGACCAGGTTGATGTCAGCGTCGAGATATGTGGACTCAAGTTCCCAAACCCTTTTGGACTCGCAAGTGCTCCGCCAACAACGACTAGCGCTATGATAAGGAGGGCCTTTGAGCAAGGCTGGGGATTCGCTCTGACTAAAACTTTTGCCCTGGATAAGGTATGAATGGTATCGTCAATTAGTTATTCTCATAAATCAGCCCTGCGTTCAGGATCACAAAATGGTGCAAACCGTTTTGAAAATATACCCTGCTTTGCACGCACGTGCAAGTGCAAAGCGGGGTATAATTGGAAAACTATTGCATCGTTTTGTGATCCTGGGCGCAGGGCTTGCTCATTGATGCAGCATAACAAAACAATAGTAAAAAGGAAAACATTATGAAATGAAGAAATTGCTTGTTACAAGCAATTTCTTCATTGTCATCATTGTTTTCCCAAAAGACAAAGATTTTTTTTTAAAAATTTTCCTTTGAAATTGTCGTCTGTTACTTCATTGAAATTGGACTGGTCTTCAATTTTGTGGCCTTTTAGTGCGTTAAGCAAGCCTGAATCTACTAATAAATACTAACCTTTGGCTAGCCCATGACCGCAAGTGTAATTTGGCAAAATCTTCAGCTAATATTAATGCTGAAAGATATATATTAGCCTAAGTTTGGGTAAAATACTAATGAAGGACTAACGCTATGTTGATTGTTTGTTAAAGTAATAAAACCTTTTCTTTGAAAATGCACAATGTATTTTTTTCTTTTTACACGGTAAATAGTATCATGATAGAGATATCTAGATAATTTTTGAAGGTGAAAAAATAGATGACATAGATATAACATGTGTTCAACTTAATTTGAATAGTTAGAATTTAATTATTTACACAATATAATATGAGCGGCATGTTATCATTAAAACATGTCTTCCTTCAGAAATACAGAAAGCAGTTTGTAAAAATGAAGATTTTCGTTTTATCTTCTAAGGACTTGGTAACAAATGTGTCTCCCAGGATTGTCCGAGGAACTACATCCGGGCATATGTATGGTCCGGGTCAAGGGTCATTCCTAAATATAGAGCTGATCAGTGAGAAGACTGCTGAATATTGGTGTAAGAGTGTAACTGAGTTGAAGAAAGACTTCCCAAATCAGGCATGTACAAACTAAAAACAAAATTAACAAAAGAAAAATTAAAAGATGGCATTATTAACCTATCGGCTCAAATATATGATGTGAATGTTTCTATCTAGGCCTCAATTAGGTTAAGCTTATAAATGAAATATTTGACGATTTTAGACATGCTATTCACATTTCTGTAACTACATTAAACTAAGCTGTGGTTAAAAGTTTTCATTCGCCCACTGACGAAATACTATATGATAATATCTTGGCGTAAGTTAAGAAATAAAGCTGCGTAACTGCTTCGTTGAACAATCCTTATTTATGAGCAAAAATGCACCAATTCTAACCATTTGTTTTCCAATTATTTCCTTTAGATCGTTATAGCAAGTATAATGTGCAGCTTTAGTAAAGATGACTGGACAGAACTGGCAAAAATGGCAGAGGTAAACATAAACTTATTCGTGTGATAATACTTAAATGATTTCATTTCACATGTAGTTTCATGCATCATAAATTGCTATAAAGATAGTTAAAAACCTTTCTGAAAACATGCCGATTATGCAACTTTACTGTTTGTTTGCGATCAAAGTGGTTCATGAATGTATCCGTCTACTTTGTGAATATGTTTAAAACTTGATCAAATATTAATATTCTTTTTTTATCTGGACTTATACAGAAGATATTTTCTTTCTTTTTAATTTTCTTCGTTTATAAATACGCATGTATTACTTGAGTGAAAAGTAAAAATCAATTTACGACCTTCTCATTCAATTTCATTCAAACCTGTTTATCATCGCACTGACCAATATAAATGGCTTTTTGCAATTAGTTAGGGATAATTGATGGTATTCTGTTAAACACCCCTTATCAACTGTAGATGGTCGTAAGCATAAATTTGATATTTCTTTTACATTATACAAGGGGTTTTCAATAAAAACGCTGAAAAGTGCTGCCATTTTTTTTAACCAAGAATAAAATTGAAATTAAAGATACAGTTTAAACTAGAAATTTATCAGTCTTTTTTATTTTTGACAGAGTGCAGGAGCTGACGCTCTAGAGCTGAACCTATCCTGTCCTCACGGTATGGGTGAGCGAGGTATGGGATTAGCCTGTGGACAGGATCCTGAACTGGTCAGAAATATCTGTAGATGGGTTCGGGCAGCTGTCAAAATACCTTTCTTTGCCAAACTTACGCCAAACGTTACCAGTATTGTTACCATAGCCAAAGCGGCTAAAGAAGGTATAGAATTGTAATATAACATTCTTAATCGACTATATATTTTCATTATGCGTTTCTGTGCTTGGCTTTCATAGCGGCTAATTAATTGACCAATTGCAGAAAATGATAAATCAATAATTTTCGAAGTGCTTTTCAAAACTTCCAATATGTGTAAACAAAATTAATTATATTTTATAACAAGCGATTTCTCTTTATTCGACAAACTTTACAGTGCCTTTTCAAATGAGACACACTTTTCATTGGGATCTGTAACATCTTTGAATTAATACCAATTTAAAAACGGAAGATAGTTAAACTTAACATACTTGATAAATATACAATACGTACTTAGTATTTTGTATGAAAAAATATCTAACGAGGTTGGGGGAGTTGATAATTGTCGAGGCTCTGTCATATTTTATCATATAATACACTAAGTGCGTATTATATTTATCTTTTTACCTCTATTTGCACTGTTTTCGTCGATGTTTTTTAACAGAAATGCAGGTTTCTAAAAATAACCGCATTATGTCATTGTTCTAAAAGTATCCAGTTAATATCACAAAAAAAAATCATATGTGATGTTATCAAGAAGATTTTTCTATAGTTATATCACACTAGCATTTTATGTCGAGGAACTAAAGCAAATAAATAGTATGTGTCTATATAATATATAGACACATACTTATTTTGCTCTAATCCTTCATTGTATAAACGAAAACGGCCTTTTTCAGGTAATGCTGACGGAGTTACAGCTACCAATACAGTATCGGGTCTTATGGGACTGAAAGGTACGGGCTCAGCCTGGCCAAGTATTGGTAAAGAAAAGAGGACGACATATGGAGGTGTATCGGGTAACGCCATACGCCCTATCGCCCTCCGTGCGGTCACAGCCATTGCCAATGCATTGCCTGGTTTCCCGATCCTTGCTACAGGTGGTATAGATTCTGCTGAAGCTGGGATGCAATTTTTACAAGGGGGAGCTTCCGCCCTTCAGGTACGAAAATATCTTTTCTCTGGGCGACAAAAAAAGCCATTCCACTATTTTTCTTTAAACTTGTGTGCAATTTATATTCCCCCCCTGCATGGATGGATTGATTGGTTGGTTCAATGGTGTTTTACGCCGCTTTCAACATTTGTTAAGTTATATCGTGGCGGCTAGAGCACCTAACAATGGATTCCTGGTATTTCTCTCACAAGTACAACAATCACATCCTTTCCTAACCTCTAGCTCTTATCTCACAGAGGTCTATGATTTTCAAACCGTTGGAGGAAAATTAGTCGGAAAGAATGAGTGCCGCCGTCGGGGATCGAACCCGGGGCCTCTGGATTGACAGTCCGACGCGCTATCATTTGCGCTATGACGGCCCCCCCCCCCCCCCCTCGCATGGGACAAACGGTTACAAGTATTTTGTTTTAAAAGTCCGTTTTTTTAACAGTCTTTATTTCACTTTATGCCAAAACCTTGAGCTAGAAACGTCACATTTGATTATGTTACTTAAAAATGAGTTCGTGCATAACATTTAAAACAATTTCATTTCACATAAGCACAGAGCAAAATTTCTGATCAGTCTGTGCATCAGCACAGTCTGATCAGAGTCTTCGCTATAACGCTCTGTAGAAAGTTGATATCTAAACCACTCTTCAGTCGGTCGGCAAATGTGCTTATTGCACCGGCTCGATCTGTTTGCTGGTCACGTTTAATGCCCCGGGCTCATGTAAAGTTGTTGAAAGTATCACGCACAAGCTCAAATTATTTTAAGTCAATGCCTATATTTCGCAAAAATTAACATTTCTTCTTTAGACATTTTTAAGTAATTTCTGTTTAATTCATTATCATCCTATTTTCATTGTCATACGATGTTATTTTTTTTTCTATAATACCTCAACGGAAACAACAGCAAAAACATTCTTTTCGTATCTTAAGAAATATATTCTAGTACATTTTTTCTCGAAATCTTTCATAATCAATAGGTATGCAGTGCCATACAGAATCAAGACTTCACCCTGATCGAGGACTATGTAACTGGCCTGAAGACCCTACTCTACCTCAGAAGTTTAGATGAACTAAACCAATGGGACGGGCAGAGTCCACCAACAGTGAAACATCAGCGAGGAAAAGAGGTTCCGAAAATAAAGGACATCATCGGACAGGTATAAATGCTATAAATGAATAATGGCTTGCAAAATTGATGGCATGGAATTTCGCCCGAGTTGTCAAATATCTTAAGATTTTTGCAAAATAGATTGCCGAGAACATCAATTTAAATCGTTCGTGGGGTGGCCCTTACTTTATTATTGCACAAAATGTACGTTTTAGGGTCGTTATTGGCATACTGTAACGGACAAAACCTGGGCGTTAACGGGAGATAACGTAGTTCAATCAGTAAATTAACGCACCGTGTAAGCCCGGCTTTTTCTTTACTTAAATATCCTCGATCTTGGGCCTATACAGCTGATCGATTTAAATGATACACATCTTTTTCTGCAGCATTTGTTGAATTCAAAAATATTATGTAAATCAATGTATTTTGTTAATAAGACTTCAAAGGCTCGATTTTGACAAGTATACATATTAATAAGTAAAATACATCTGACATATTTATGGTTAACGTTAATTTAGAGCATAACAGAAGACGTTGATCTAATTCCCGCATATTTTTTTTTGAAGTCACGAATTTACTAAGAAATGGCGATATGAACAAAAGTGACGATGCAATGCATGACACGATTTAGCAAGCGTGTTCGTAGGTTTGTGGCTCGATTTGAAGCGTTCCTATGAATTATTTCAAGATCTCCGCTGAATAAATACTTTAGCATTTCTTTTTATGCAATAGTAGCATCAATTCACGTTTTTCCGGGTGTTAACATTTGCAGAGACCAAAAAAAAAAAATGGTTTAACGCCCGAGTTTGTAGCACTCGAGCGTTTGACCATTTTTGGGTGTCTGCAAAAGTTAACGACATCAAAAACGTGAATTAACCGAATATTATTACAACATCAACAAGCTATATAGTTCGACGTTTTAACAAGCTGCAACACCAAAAAATATGACATAAACGTTATGGCTTTGTAAGTGTTCAAAATCTTTTAGAAAATGAAGCCTAGTCTTTTTGAAATCACTGTTATCTAAGGTACAACAAGCGTTTTTAATTGAACTTGTAAAATTTATTATTTTATTTCTTATATAATCGTGCTCCACACGTTTAACTTTTCCTAGCATTCACGATTTCGACCTGAAACTTCATTTCATAGATACCATTCCAATAATTTTAAAAATAACACTTTATTTCTGACGTTATTATTTTAATTAAGATGATGAATATATAATACGTATGAAAAAAATATCTAACGAGGTTGGGAGAATTGATAATTGTCGAGGCTCTGCCGAGACAATTATCAATTCTCACAAATGATTTAGATATTTTTTCATACAATACACTAAGTGCGTATTATATTATTCCTATTACCTCTATTTGTCTTGTTTTCGTCGATGTTTCTAACTAAAATGCAAGTTTCTAAAAATAACCACGTTATATCATTGTTCTAAAAATAACTATGTGATATCATAAAAAATATCATACGGGATGTTATCATATGGATATTTGTATAGTTATAAGATAAAAACTTTTAGTGTCCGACACAAGTCTTTCCAATAAGTTATATAATTGAACTTTTAGATAAAACATATGATACTCACCAAGAGAATTTAGATGGAAATGACTTACACAATAAATCGTGAAATAGTATTTGTTTTTAGGTCGGCTGTTTTCGGAGAAAAACCGAGGTATTGCTATAGCCTTCGTGTCGTCGTCGTTGTCGTCGTGCAAAAAATTTGACATTTTGTGGTATCTCTGGTTCTACTGAAAGCATTTACTTGAAACTTGGCACACATGTTCACCATCAAAAGAGCAACCTATACTATCAAGGGGGATAACTCTAGATGCATTTTGAACAAATTATGCCCCCTTTTTTGACTTAGATATTTCCCCACCATCCAGCACTCAACAGCCGAGCGTAGTCACCCGCAGGCGGTGCTGTTATTTGTGCTTTTGTTTACAGAGACTACCCTCATTTGGTCCATATGAACAAAAACGTGAAGAGATAATCGACAAGACGTATAGGACAGCAGACTTACTGGATGACAGCCGCAAGCCGCCTGCAATCCGCCCGGCTCTCCAACCTAAGAAACCAGTACCATCAGTTAAGGTTAGTGGATACACAAAAAATGAAAATAGTATTTCTACATTGAAAATGTTTGTGGGATTTCCAACAATTTGAAATTTTCGTGAGGTGCAAATATTGAAAGGCTTAGAAAGCTACGTACTGTAAATATAAAGTTACCTGATGGTCTACTGATACTTTGAGACCTTATCTATCTACCAAACGCAAAGTAAAGACTCTGAACAGACTGTGCGGATGCACAGACTGGTCAGAGTCTTTGCTTTGCGCATATTTGAAATAGTTCGAAATCTCACACACAGGCTCAATTATCATTACTACAGTTTTAGAAGTCGTGTTAAAAAGATAGATAGATAACTTCCTACACTTATGTGATGGAACAATTAACTCCCGACTTTCGAAATATCTCCCTGTTCAGAATTAAAATAGGTTGTAGATGGCATTGAAAAATGTGTATAATTTTAACTGAGACCATACGATTTTGTAGAAAATAATTCTATAATTCTCCAAGAATTCTATGTTGTTCGAAGTTGAGACGAGCTCGTGATTTCCAACAACATAGCATCCAATTACAATGATTTAAGGGTGAAAACGTTCATACTTAAATTGATTCTGCTTTTAATTGTGTCTTTTTTTTTATAATGGTCTCTAATCGAAAGAGTTCTCTTAATCAATATAGATATATGGCCCGTCATGCAAAAAGGAACCATCTAAGCAGTGCGTAAAGTATCGACCCTGGTCAGACTGCGCGGACAGCGCAGACTGACTAGGGTCGAAACATTTCGCACTTTGCTAAATTTCTGCATCTAGAATAATCAACCTACCTCCCAGTGAAAGAATCATTCAAATACGAACTCTGGTTGGCCTGCTTTTGAACAAATCTCTTTTTGAGATGTTTATTCTACGGTGTTCCAAGATGGTCCCTTTTCGCGTGGCGGGTCACATATTAATTCGGGCATGACTTGATATAAATAAATGATATTTCATTCAGATATAAACTAATTATATAAATATTAGGACGATGATTCAGTTAATTACATCGTGAAATGGACACTCATCTCGACCAAAGCCATTCAACGAAAGCAACTTTGTAAAAAAGACTATTTTCATGATATTTTCATTTAAAAAATGTCTTGAAAAATGTTATACCATCATGAAATAAAGATATTATTATTATCATTATAATTATTATTATTGTTACTATTATTATTAAAGCACTCGCTCAGGGTAAGCGTCTGATTTGTCCGCGAGTACACAGAATCAGAAAAGAACGAAGATTTTATTAAAGGGAGGTAAACAATTATCACTAATTTCGTCCAGTTGGACGAAATAACCGATTATGTTTTTATCTCCCTTGGAAATTATTCTATTTATTCATCTCAACACCTCCCCCTCCCCAACACACACCCACTTATTCAATTTTGTTCCGAATTAATTCCAGAATCGTCTACCTTGTCGATTATGTTTTATCTCCCTTGAAAATCATTCATAACTCGCCCCTACCAGTCATTCAATTTCGTTCCGAAACCATTCCAAAAAATTCAACTTGTCAATTTCACGATGTTGTGAATTGTAGTCATTGATAGGCGCCTATGATGATAAAGATATACATTTATTTTTCAACTCAATTTCTTTCAGGATGTTATTGGTCGAGCCCTGTCGATGATCGGTTCCTATGGCGACCTGAACAATAAGGAACAAGTCGTTGCCTTGATTGACGAGGTAGTACATTTTCTCATGTATCCCGAAGAATGTCGCGGGTTCGATACCCGACGGCAGCACTCATTCTTTCCAGCTATTTGTCTTCAACCAATGGGTTAACTGTTGTAGACCTATGTGGGATAGCAGCTGGAGGCTAGGAAAGAATGCATCGTAGTACTGGTGAGAGAAATACCAAGAATCAATTGTTTGTTGCTCCAGTCTCCGCGATATAACTGTAAGATCGTTGTAATCGGCGAAGACTCTAATCACCCCCCCCCCCCCCCCCCCCAAAAAAAAAAAAAAAAAAAAAAAAAAAAAAAAGAAAAAAAACGAAAAAAAAAAAAACAAGAAAAAAAAACAACAACAATAATTTAAGGGGATGCTTCCTAAGACTACACTAAAATGCAAGCGTGTAAAGCTACGTCGTATCATAATTGAAATATCGCAAATATCAAGAAAGAGACTCGTTCAAAACATCTTTTTCGAACAGTCACATTCATTTGTGATATCCGTGATACTAAGTTTTATCCTCGGTGACCAAGAAAGATTGAAAACATTTTAGCCTACACGTTTTAGGAGTTCTTTCTCAATCATGTATATTTTTTTATTTATATTTTTTATTTCATTTCCAGGACATGTGTATTAACTGTGGGAAGTGTTATATGACATGTAATGACTCGGGCTACCAGGCGATCGAGTTCGACCCGGAAACCCATCTGCCTAAAGTCAATAAGGATTGCACAGGTACAGATAGGAACATCGTAAAATTACCAATGTGAATGCTTTTGGAATGACATTGAATTAGTGTGATGAGCGAATTTTTAATGATTTACACGGGAGGCAAAACATAATCGATAATCTCGTTCAAGTGGACGTAACTGTCGATAATGTTTTTCCTCCCTTTAATAAATTCTACGTACTTTTCTGATTTTCTGTCTTTACGGACATTTCAGACTCTCTAAAATGGCATCCAGCCAATAAAATCATGCAGTTATTTGATTGATGTGGTTGGAATTCTGATCATTTTGAAAGTTTGGAAGTGTTTTTGAACAATTTCAATGCGTTTTTGAGTGATCGGAGAGAGTGTTTAGAATGAACGTCTTAAGCACCGAATGAGTGAATTTGAATGGTTTCGATCGAGCTTAGTATTAATTTTGTGATGTGGTTAATCGTATAACGTTTAATTTGTACACGACCGTTACCAACAAGCAAGAAACTTGTAAACCAGTTTCATTTCAAATGCCACGAATAATGATCATATTACAAGATATTACATGAGTAGGCCTATGCGCGAATTACACCGCGAAGGTGTTATTCTTATAGTGACAAAAGGTGTATTTTTTTTTTAAAATCTCATGTCTGGTATTTCAAAAAATAAATCAAGGTTGATGATGTTTTTGATTTTCAGAATTCAGTATAATTTTCCGATAAATCGTTCGATGTGAAATTTTGCAGTGAATAATTATTGAATTTTAAAATATGACTGTTTTCATATGAACAATAGAAAAAGTAAAGCTATAAATCTAGGGGACATTAGATTTTCCATTTTTCAAAGCATTGTACAAAGATATGTATTGTATATGTATAAGGAGACGAAATTTTCTTTTCAACTCGCGGAGGTATGGAACTCTAAAACTATCATACTGTATGAATACGCCTCAAAAAGCGTTTTCATACAGTATGATAAGATTTAAATGTCAAACCAACACGGAATAACTATTTATAAGTTAACGGTAAATAATGAAACTCTTAGGATGCGCTCACGGAACTTATGTGTGGAAAAGGGTACAAAATAGGCCTGTGTTCAGTATAACTAAACGGTACGAACGGTTTTCCAATTTTACCCCGCTTTGCACGCAAGTGTACGTGCGAAACAGGGTATAATTAGAAAACTGTTTGGGCCGTTTTGTGATCCTGAACGCAAGGCAGATGCATGCTAAAAAAGGTGCTCATGGATGTTTGTGTTTTCTCGGCCATTCAGTACGCCCAACTTTCGAAGATGAAAGTAAAACTAGTTTTTTTCGTAAAAATATAAATACCTTTTCTTATTCCAGGTTGTACACTCTGTCTGTCCGTCTGTCCGATCATCGACTGTATCAAGATGGTTACCAGAACAACGCCATATATTCCAAAACGAGGCATTCCCATCCGAAAACCATCCGAATCGAATTTGATTCTGACGACCAACTGAAAATCGTTTCTTGTGTATAAAAAACAATCTGAACCCTTGTCATGCTGATCCCGGAATATTCCTGATTTGGTAGGAGGTATGAAGAAACATCAGCCTGCACATATGTGCAGTCTGATCTTAGTCCATACAACATTATTTTTCCTTTTAAACTAGAAAAGTTTGAGAAGCTATATTTTCAAAATCAAATGCTGACTCACAATTAGGAAATACAGAGCATTCAGCACTTTGATTTATACATTGTATAAAATTTTGCCAAGGCTTTTTTATTCAGCATGACAAGGGTTAAGACAAACACAATGGAATATCTACGCGTCAATTGATAGAATTGAAAATATAAAAAAAAATGTACAGAACTACTTCAGGTGCCTATAAGTGACTACATATTTTTAGGGACTTAAGTTACTTTGGGCTAAGCCCTTGGTAGGGAGTTTTCAAGAAAATCTTATGTAAAGGTATTTTTTGTTTATGAAAAGATTTTTTCCATTGTCACGTATAAGATTATTTTCTACGACAGAACTTTTCTCACACTACAATGTAAAGCTTAATGTAAAGCATTTAAGTTATATCTGATGCAAAGGGAAATTCGTTTGGAAAAAAATTTGAAAGGGAAACGAACTGAGGAACTGGCTCGTTTTTGAGGGAGGTTTGAAAAGCAATCATATCCATTGTGTAGTTATGCGTACATGTAAGATTAATTTGTCTGGACATCGAAAGCGTGGGAGAAGTTGACTTGTGTTTGTGCTAATGATAGACGGAAGAAGACGATGTTGTTTGAATTTAGCAGAAAAAAATTAACATTTATTTGACAGATTAGTTAAAAGTTCGCTTTTGTTTTGACCGATTATATGCATTTTATATTGCAGTATTTGAAAGCTAGTCGAAGAAACTCTTTTAGTAAAGTGTATATGTAAATGTACATATAAAAAATACATATCTTCTATTAGTTATTTCTTCGTAGAGTTATTAATTGGTTGCTTGATATATACTGTTATCAATTTATTGTTTATTCAGCTGTAGATCTAGAATTTGTTGAAAAGGGAAATACATATAGAAAACGATTTGAATTTTATTTATATTCACCCATCTTATCTAGTCCTCCAACTCTCATCACAATTTGAGGATGTTGAAAGAGTAGTCATTTGATAACGAGTTAATTAAAAGAGTCATATAAACAGATAAAAACGAGGTTACTTCAGTCCCGCGACTTTGGTCATATATAAGGCACTGTTTTCTTCGTCAATTGTAGCTTAAAGTTACGGTTCTTAGTTTAACGTCTCATCCGAACGACAATCATTTTATTAGCTCGGCTGTTTTCGAAGAAAACACGAGGTATAATGATCACCTTGGCGTCGTTCGCGTTGTTGGTGTTGGCGTTTGCGTGACAAACTTTAACCTTTGTCATAACTTTTGAATGGTAAGTCATAGAGCCTACATATTTTTCATAATTATTGCTTGGTACAAGACCTTTATGTAGGTACCAAGTTCAAGGACATCAGTCAAGGTCAAGGTCATTTTTCAAGGTCAAATTTCTTTAAAAAAATTAACCTTGGTCATAACTTTCGAATGGTAAGTCATAGAGCCTTCATATTTCACATGATTATTGCTTGGGACAAGACCTTTCTGTAGGTACCAAGTTCAAGGACATCAGTCAAGGTCAAGGTCATTTTTCAAGGTCTTTTTTTTAAAATTTAACCTTGGTCATAACTTTTGAATGGGAAGTCATAGAGCCTTCATATTTCACATGATTATTGCTTGGGACAATACCTTTCTGAAGGTAGCAAGTTCAAGAACGTCAGTCAAGGTCAATGTCATTTTTCAAGGTCAAATTTTTTTGAAAAAAATTAATCTTGGTCATAATTTTTGAATGGTAAGTCAGAGAGCCTTCATATTTCAAATGATCATTGCTTGGTACAAGACCTTTCTGTAGGTACCAAGTTCATATATTTGCATTTGCCTAAGAAATAATAAACAGCTGAGCGTTGGCATCCGCTTGCGGTGCTCTTGTTATAAATCGAGCCCGAGAATCGAACCCATGATTTCGACGGTTAGATTTGAGCGCTCTTTTGAATGAGCAAATTATGCTAAAAGCTTTTCTTTCGGCTTTCTGTTTGAAACGAAAAGTCGATCGATTATCTTCTCGGCATTGTTGTTGTCGGTGTTGATGTAGGTTTAACAAAAGAAGCATTGGTCATATCTATGTTGCTATTAAATATTTATTTGCAACTTGTGTGTCAAGCGATGAAAATCTTTCAATATTACTCGCTCAGTGCTCTATAAATTCATTTCAAACACTCACTCAAATCGATCAAAAACGCTGCGAAAACAATAGAAACAATTGACATAAACAGAAAAGTACGTATTAAAAGGAGGTAATCAATGTCGCTAATTTTGTTCATCTTTGAACAAAATTAGCGACTTGGTTTGCCCTCCTTGACTTTCACTTAAAACTCACTCCCAAACTCATTCAATTTCATTTCAGAATCATTCCAAAATTTGTCAATTTCACTCTGTTCTTATCTGTGCTTTTCAGAAAGATAACTTTAACTATAATACATTTTATTAGAATTATTTCCCTTTCCGGACATGTGGCTTTTTTTATATTAAAGCTACTGCAGTCGGGGCACTCATGCGGTTGTCTTGATAGAAAGACATTGTTGGAAAACGATTGAATAGGAAAAAAAAGTTAACACTAGGTCGGGTGAATTTAAATAAAGAATTGATAAATTGCCAATGTTGAGGACATTTCGCCAAGTCTAGATCTAGTATTATCCACAATATACAAGCACACAGCAGACAGAGAAGCATAAGATCTGCCTGCATATCTATGCAGGCTGATCTTAGTCTATACTGTCTCCCAAAACATTGATTATCTCGTTAACAGCATGAGAAGGGTCAACAAAAGGTTTCAGTCTGTGTTTATTTACATATGTACTTTTTTCCGTTATCGCATGTTGGCTAATTTGTCAATTCGAAAGTGTAGAAAGCGTCTTTATTTTCTTTATAAATACGCAACCAATTGATATTATTGATAAAACTTATTTGTTGACGCTTACATTAACTTTAAATGGACATATTCCCTACAGCAAATAAAGCAAAGTCTACGTCTAGGATTATCGATATTTTAACATAAAAAAGCGCAAAATTTGAAAAAAAAAAAAAAAAAAAACATTTTCAAAATGAAAGATTAAGAAAGATATATCCATGGGCGAAATGAAGAGTTTAAAAATTCAAGCACAAAAAAATGAAGATTACCCGAAAATATAAAGGCGTTAGGGAAACACAATTAAACTGACGTTCACCCCTTTGGCGTGATTTGGACAACAAGGCATTTTCGGTGATCATTATAATGATATCAAAATAAATGAGTGGTTAATACATCGATGTTATGATCACTCATCGGAGTATTTTCGGAGGATTCATTTTGTATTGCGCCCTTGCTTAAAGTGCGTATTCGTAGTAACGCCATTGACAGTCATTGAAATGATAGAATGGAGTGGGAAGAGCAAGTTTTGAACGAAATTAGCGATGATTTATTACCTCCCGTTAAAAATCAACGTATTTTCCTGTTTGTGAATATTCTCGGGTCAATCAAACGATTTGAAATACAATTTTGATACTAGAATCGTGCAATGAGTAGATCGATGAGAATAAAATGATGTTTGAGATGAACGGTTTTGAAGCTTTTAGGAACGATTTTGATGTGTTTTAAATGGTTTGCGTGAGTATTTGAAATGAATGAATGGTCGAGCCTTGCGCGGGGTGATTTAGAATTGATTTATTGAGAGTAATGTCGATTACTAACTGTATATTCTACTTTTTATTGTGAAGCAGTGAGTTGATCAAAATGATAATCCACCCTTTTTCCTTGATAAACCACAGAAAAGCATTAAAAAAAGGGCTCATCTTGGTCCTCAAAGCAGTATGGATTATTTATGCATGCGGCGTTTTAATAAATTAAAACATCAACTTGACAAGGGTTTGTGTATAAATTGATCGGATATTGAAGTGTCAAATAGGCCATCGCTATATAGATACATATTTCAAATAACCTTTTGTACTTAACATTGAGAATATTTGCAATTATTCTTCTTGACCTTGTTATGTCGTCCCTTTTTAACTTTTGCTTTCGGATAACAATTTTTTTCCCAAAATTATTGTGAAGAGGAAACGATATCTATAAAAATAATTAAGAAAAAAAATTTGGTATTAAACCAAACTATACGCCGACAAATAGTGTAGAATGTAACCTATTTATACTTCATTCTGAATCTCATTTCTTTTTGTGACCCATCATGCGAAAAAGTGCCATCTGGGAAGTGAGAAAGGTATAGCGAGGGGTGAGCTCAAAACCACTTTATCGCACTTTGCTGAATTTAAGAATCTTGAATCTTCTGTTTATCTTTACATTGGCTTGCGAAATGTGACCAAAGTTGACCTGGGGCTGATTTTTTCATGATTTTTCCAAATTGTCCTTTATCGCCTGACGGGTCAGCTTTACGTTTGAAGGTCACATACACGTAGATCTATATGTATATTTTCGAAAATATGTTCGTATATTTAAATGACAAAAGCCTAATGCTTTTCTAGCTACAACAAGAACAACAATAACTCAAAACACACACACACACACGCACACACACATACCACCTCTGATTTTATTTCAACTTAGGCTTCAAAAAGGAAAGATGAAGTCAAATGCGGATGCCATTTACTTCAGAATCGGTATAGATTTTAAATTAGGGTTAACCATTGAAAAGGGTAAGGACAAATCGAACTATTACGCGGAAGATTTTTGATCGGATATTTAAATAGTGCCTTTATATGAGATATTTTGGATATATACAGATATTTAAAGGTACGATAAGATCTTGGTAAATGTGTAGTTGTTATCTATTCCGATCTCAGAACAATCCGTGGCATCGTTGGTGAGCAAGCATAACCCGCGGTAACTATTCAACCTTAAGGTAGAGGACTCGTAATAGTTTCGCAACATTTTAGAACTCATGATCTTTCAAAATGTTAACACTCGGTTATATGGTGTCCGCGTTCTAGAGGTAGAGCGTCGTCCTGTTGACCCAAAGGTCCTGAAGTCGATTCCCTGGAGCGGCTTTCGTCCTTGGTTCTTTCATTGACCATTCGGCGCGAGTACTGGTGAATTTTCTATAAAGCAGAGTCGAGAGTGATTAATCTTAGTTGTAATACTTGTTTCCCAATCGATGTTATAGAGGTTTAAACCAACACTAGGTTAACACTGTTAAAGTTCATGATATCCGAAACGTTGCTGAACTATTACGGGTCCGGTACCTTAAAAAAGATGTAGTTACTATATTTAAGTCGTCGAACGACGATACATAGTAACCCATGCATAGATAAAGAAGCTATCTTGTAAAATGCGAACATCTACTCATGATAGACGAGTATTTATTTGTATTTCGAAGCCCACTCCCCTTTTCTAGACGCTGCATGAATCGTACAATCCAAGGGAAAAAATATATAACGAAGACACTACTATTATTACAACAACAACAACAACAACAACAACAATAGCAACAACAACTACTACTGTTACTACTACTTCTACTACTATTACTACTACTAAAGTAACAACAACAACAACAATTTATGTTACCGCAAACATGCTGATCATAGTTTTATTTCTCATTGTTATGTTTGATAAACCTTTGTCATTTTCCTTAGTTGAGAGTGTTATTTCTTTTACAAAATTGATATCAAGAGTTTGAACTTTTCAGACCCGCATTATTGGTACGGGCGTTTGAAAAGAACAAAATATTGTAAGATTTTTCCACTCCTGCTAAGCAGCATGAATATTCATGAGGTGACGCTGTAGTGTTAGATCAAGAAGGGCGCCGCATGCGGATGACCACGCTCAGCTGGAGGTGCTTGATAGTGAAAAAATATCTAAAGACCAAATTCTTACAACAAAGGTTTTAGAGCTATCCCCTTTGATAGCATGGATTGCTGTTTTAGATGTGAAAACGCATACCAAGTTTCAAGTTAATATCTTCGTTGAAAGTTATGACCAAGATTAAAATTTGTCTCTCTAACACCAACGCCTACGCAAACGAGGCCAATGTGTTGAAAATACCTCAACATTTCGCTCCATTAACAGCGGAGATAAAAATCGGCGGTGAATGCCTACCTTATTAGAGAAGCCATGACACAAACATTAATTTTTTATTCAAAATTCAATTAAATCTTAAATCTAATTCGGCATATTAGGTAATTTTCACGCGATTGCCTGTACCATGACATCGATTCATTTCGTATTGAAAAATGGCGGTCATCCGGAAAAGGTAATATAAATAGAGGCCGCTGAAAAACGAGACTGTACGTGACATTTTAAACAATTTCACATGTGCTCCAAAGAAAGACTTAGGCCACACTGTGCACCTGCACAGTGTGACCATAGTCTTCACTTTGCGCTCAGTCGACAGCTATAATAATGCTTTAAAAGGTATCTTCAGACGTTTAGCAATGGACTGTGTGGATATCTGGCCTTATACTCGTATATGTCACAGCCTCGAGCACTGTCGACATTGTTGGAATTGATAAATTCTTGTTCAGTCAGTCTGGAATAGTCAATTATTAAGTTTTGTCTCTCAAGAGATGTTACTTTCGACATTAGCCTATAAAATGAATGTGTTTTTACTGTGTACACAGAAAGCTTCGTCGTTTTAGTATACTTTAGTGCGAACGTTGATTCTTTTGACGTCATATAGGCCTAACCAACGTCATAAATGACACGTTTCGCTATCTGTAGAATGTACTTGTTCATTACACACAGAAAAATCTTTTAAAAAATAGTTTACACCAAGAGCAGGATAATAAAACAAGTTGAAGAATTGTGATATAGATAAAGGATGTAATTTCATTTGCATGTTGCTGTGTCCATTAATAAAATTTGATTTAGGAAAGGGGGGTGGGTATGCAAAGCAAAATCTCTGGGTCCCGCCCTTGGATTTTACCTTTTGCATATATATCCTTCTCTGTCAGACTTTCAAATTTCGTGTAAGTCCACATAATCTTCAAATTGAAAAGGGTAGGCACCAAAAGAAACCTTTCATAGACAGAATTTGTCCTCTTTGTAAATCAAAAGTTGAAACTGAAGCCCACTTCTTATTACAATGCCAGTCTTTATCATATAGCAGGAAAATATTCTTTGCTGAGGTAGAAGGCATGGTCATATAGGCCTAACCAACGTCATAAATGACACGTTTCGCTATCTGTAGAATGTACTTGTTCATTACACACAGAAAAATCTTTTAAAAAATAGTTTACACCAAGAGCAGGATAATAAAACAAGTTGAAGAATTGTGATATAGATAAAGGATGTAATTTCATTTGCATGTTGCTGTGTCCATTAATAAAATTTGATTTAGGAAAGGGGGGTGGGTATGCAAAGCAAAATCCCTGGGTCCCGCCCTTGGATTTTACCTTTTGCATATATATCCTTCTCTGTCAGACTTTCAAATTTCGTGTAAGTCCACATAATCTTCAAATTGAAAAGGGTAGGCACCAAAAGAAACCTTTCATAGACAGAATTTGTCCTCTTTGTAAATCAAAAGTTGAAACTGAAGCCCACTTCTTATTACAATGCCAGTCTTTATCATATAGCAGGAAAATATTCTTTGCTGAGGTAGAAGGCATCACACCTTCTTTTAAAATCATGAATGATGATGATAAATTAAGATACATTTTGCAAATCAATGAATATGATGTGTTGCAAACTTGTATATCTTATGTTCACAAAATGTTTGAAGAAAGAGATACTCTACTCGCAAAAACAGCTGCAAACTCTTGAGTTTCCTTTTATCTCAGTGTAATAATTCGGAGACCTTATTATGTACCTTGTATATCCATCTTCTTGGTAAAGAAAACTTGCTTTTTACTAAACTTTGTTGACCTTTATTATGAAAATAGAGCAGATCTTCTTAGACGCAAATTGATCATTTTGTCATTGTTTTCTGCTAAAAAAAGGAGGGAAAAAAAGGAAATAAAATAAATTAATTAGTAGATAAATATGAAAATAAAAATGTTATCTGCTGCTTCTTTAGGTCTTTATAAGTCTTAGATTTATTTATTTATTTTCTTTTAAGGTTTTCAATTTTATTTTTGTTCATAAACTTATTGAATGCAAACATATTATTATATATGCATGTTTTTAGGGTCATCGTTACCTTTATAATTGGTCATAGATACCGTGAAATTAATTATATACATGTATATATATATATAAAAGATTAACTTTGGGCAAGTATTATGAGTGTGATTCTTAAGCATAGCAATACTGCTTTCTTCTAGCTCTGGTTGCAATGATTTTGAATTACATTATCATGATTTGACCCTGGCTCTCAATATGTATGCTGATATTTTATATCGGTTCTTTAATCTTAGATTATATACCCATCTGATATATACCTTTTGATAAGTTCTGTCTTGTATGTTTATTGTATGTATGTTCTTGGTGACAATACTATAACTGGATTTTTTTAAACCAATAAAGGAATTTGAATTTGAATTTGACTTTCATGGACACAGCAACGCGAAATGAAAATATTTCATAATTACAAGAAACGAAATTTATATTTGTTGATTTCATGGATGCATGAAAACTAAAAATCTTATCACACTCATTAATACAGTGTTCAACAAATACTGTCCTTGTCTCTTAAAAGAATGGTGACGGTACGCCATGAGATCCTCAACTGATGAACGACAACACCACAATTCCACTCCTTTTTCTTCGGAGATAGAATTGGAAAATCGTTTTTTTATCTGTATAATATTTTGTCAAGGATGCATGTTTAAATTGTACTAATATCCAAACAATTTTATATTGACAATTAGGCCATATCTGAACCTTAAGTATCGATCAGTTAATTTGATATGGTATCCTTAATTGGACTTGATCGACTCTTTAAATGGGGATCAGCCCTTGTATTCAACAGTCTATATTTCTATATGCCTTCAAAATCAAACGTGAAATACCGTTTTACTAGAATTTCTACACCAATTTGTTATAACAGAGGACAAGTTATTTGTTATGACGTATATGAATATCAATACGTAATAATATATGTGACCCGTCACGCGAAAAGGGATCATTTGGGTAGTGCGTAAAGTGCAGTCTGACTAGGGTCGAAACTTTTCGCAATGAGCTTATTTTCTGAATCAAGAATATTCAATCTACCTTCCGGTGAAAGAATTTTTGAAATACGACCTCTGGTTTTCCTGTACAAGAATCAATCTCCTTTTCAAATATTTATTTTACAGAGTTCCCGGATGGCCCCTTTTCGCGTGACGGGTCACATATAAGAAGAAGGTTGTTGCTAGTTAAATAGAAAGAAAAAATAAAATAAAATGGTACTTTTTGAGAATTTTTGGATGACAATTACGCTTGAATGAATGTGTGTCCTAAAGTGTGTGTGTGGGGGGGGGGGGGGGGGGGGATTGGGAGGTGATGGTTACCATAGCTATAGGGAAAACTCGCTCGGCGATTCTACTGATTAACAAGCGTGCATCAATGAAATCGCGTCGTTTCGGAGAAAGTCCGAGAGAATTTCCGAGTGTGACTTTCTATTATAATTAGTACTAAATTAGTTTCTAGGCTTAGCCAAATGACCAATCGAATCATTAATGCTCGAGTCTAGACGTGTCTATGTCAAGCAAGCTTTCTATGCCTATAGACAACCCCATTGAATTCATCATGATTTCCTGACCATGTCTCTTTTAAAATTGAACTGATCTGACAATTGATTTTTAATGACGCTTTTGAAGGCGGACCATCACCATGTCAGAGCGTTCCGCTAAATATACCATAAGTCGCCATATTTAAATTGCGGTGCAGTTATCTTAAGGTTAAAATAAAAACTTGTACACCGTGCAAAATATGAAACCTAGTTGTCCTCCAGTGTTCGACATACTACTTCTTGACATCAGCATGAACGACCTATAAGCCATCAATATTACAGACGCTACGCCATGAACACGTTTTTCAACAAGTGAAAGATTAAATTTGAAGAAAAACAGTGTGAAAAATCAAGAAATTGCTTTTGTTAAGCAATTTCTTCTTTTTCCACAATGTTTTCCTTAAAGCAATGAAAAAAAAAAACAAACTCATTTTCAAAACTTGACTGACATGATCTTAATCAACAGGCCTGAATCATCCGCAACATGGCATATTCTACCAGTCTACCTGAAATCCGCAGGTATCGGGCACTAGGACTGGTGTAAGTGTGGATTCCCACTTTAGATGACCACACAGAAAACTTCAATACATGTGGGTGCACGATTACCTTGTGTGGTTCTTTTCGCATGCCGCGTCAAAATTAACCATTCAAACAATTAGATTCTATTGTTTAATTTCAGATTATCTTTTAATATCAAACCTTGAAATGATTGGATAAGATACGGATCGTCAGAGATAATCAAAAGATTCACAAAGATGTATGTTTATAAATACCCGACCAAGGAAGCATTCAGATATCATTTTCGACCTCTCAAACCGATCTCCTGGGAGACGGAACCACAAGTCCCCGATAAACAGAAAGATTTCGGAGCATATTTGGGCTACCTGACTGATAGACCTTCCTCCGAGCATTGGTATCAGGATAAACGTGGCGCAATGGTAAGTTATATACTTTCTTTAAAGCTACAGTTATTTACATCGAGAAATTGACATTTATCTCAATCAAAGCCATTCTAGACCGCTCACCGAAAAAGATGGAATCAACAACGCCATTCAAAATAAATAAATTGTAAATTGTTGGAAATGTCACAGGAATGCTCTCATGATTATCGCATTTCTTGGTGTAAGATGGACCATCATCCATTGCACACACAACAACTATATTTTCATTAGAGAGATTTTGTTACGGGGTGGAAGATAATTCGATCTTGCACTAAAACAAAGATCTATTTATTTTGAAGCATGTCGTGTATATATTTGGCCTTACATCGTCTTTGACTTTGATAGTTTAGATTTCACTTTTTTTCCTATGTAATTTTCTGTTGTTGTAGAATCTTATTTTTGTCCTATCGTTCTGTCTTAAAAATTTGCGAAGATGAATATCCATCTTCCCACGTTTCATTTAATATATGTGAATTATCATTCTAACATTCTAATAATTATCACAAAATGATAATTCTCGAGTGGCTTTAGATCTTTGTTCTTTCACTGGACCAAACGTTCGGCGCGAGTAGTGGTCCGCTTCCAGGAAACAGAATTGCGAGAGATAAATCTAAGTTGTAAGAAATCGTACTCAAATCGATGAAACAAATAGTTTTAAACCAAAACCATGTGCACAATAGAAATGCGCTGTGAGCAGCATGAGAAGACTTTAGACAATAGTTTTGGCAATAATGTAGTGGATTCGTAATAGTTCCACAACGTTTCGGAAGTATTGATCTTTAACAGTGTTAACCGAGGTTTCCTAATGGTTACATTAGGAAACCCCGGTCAACATTGTGAAAGATCGTTGTACCAGAAAATTGTGCATTTTTATATAGAGCAAAAGATACATAAAACCCGCTGGTGTCTGACCAAATACGCTATAAAGAAGTATAACTCTGTAGTATACTTATTGGAGTTTTAAGAGTGTACTCCCTTTCATCTTGCCCTGTTTTCTCATAGTGCATTGACTGATAAAATGGACTTAACTGCCATTTCTAACTGTATTTCAGTTATATAGAAAAACATTTTCAATCATTCTTTCAGAGAAAACGTACACGAAAATTCGGTTACTACTCTCGCATTTTTTTTTTCGATGCAAATTATACGTCCACGGTAAAGAAAAAATAATGAATGGTTCCATACCATTTTCATTGATAATAATAATGATAATAATAACAATATAAAAAAATAAATAAAACGTTCATCATACTTTTGTGGTTATATATGATCGAAACGTGAACTCAAAAATCATAAAAAATGATGAAGTATTTGTTTAATGTTACTAAGTATTTTATTTTTATCATTTTAATGAAACAAATTCATCCCTGAACGCTTTTGGTCAGGGACTCAAAGTTTCTATTTATTCATGGGGTATTGAAAACTATTTTTGAACCAGGGAGAATTCCCCATTTCTGGTGCTTATGCTATTTGTTTATCAGTTACCATTCTCCTGCTTATCAAGACATTTTCCTGTAGTAAAAAAAATATTGAAAGATAGAACAGACTATGATCAGCCTGCACAGACGTGCAGTCTGATCTTAACATGCACTTTCTGAATTGTCCTTAGTAATTGCGGGTTAACCTTAAACCAAACGTGTTAAAATGTCCCAAAGTTTGCAATTTGTTTGAAACAGTATATTCTGCAGGATAAGGGCCTAGTGCATTCTTTCCTTGTTTTTCAAAAATGACACATCAGTTCTGAAGTTCTGAAAATGAAATAAGATTCTTTAAAATTTGAAAAATAATAAATAAAAAGACGCATTTATAAAAAATAACACCACCAACAACAAAAACAACAAAACTCTACAAAATAGCGTCAGCAGGGGTCGAACTCAAGACTGTTTGTGCAAAATATTGGAGGGGCAAGATGTGCGAACCTTCCATTTAGCCCTCACAGCTAATCCGCGGATTAATCCTAGGGTTGAAAAAATTGTATTTCAATGTAAAAACTGATGACCACAGGCTATTTGATGGGTTCATTCTATAGAAAATGAAATTCAATTTTCAAAAAAGACAATTCCCATGTGTATCACATATCCCTTCATTCTTCATGACAGCAAATGAATACTATTAATTTAATTATATTTTCTCTTAAGTAGACAATTGAATACCGCTTTAGTGGGCTTTGTAGTACATGTTCATTAAATGATATTTAGATATATCAGATTAAATATTCATGACCAGAAAGTGGAAAAAAGACAAATAATTTTCAAATAAAAACTAAGCATTTTCCGAACAATAAGTGCTGATAAGCCACTTCAAGTGCGTTCAAAGACAACTGAATGTACTATTTTTTGAGAGAGTGCCCTTCGGGCATTCCTCTATCTTTCTCTTCCTCTTTCCCTCTTCAAATTAGAACTAATTTCCTGTCATGCTGAAACGGGACAACTCAAGGCTTAAGGTAGTGGAACCGTAATAATTCTGTTTCGGAACTCATGATCTTTCCCGATGTCAACCGAGGTTTCCTAATGAAAATCATTAGGAAACCTTGGTTAACACTGTTAAATTTCATAACTTCAAAAACTTTCCGGAACTATTACTGGTCCATTACCACATCACCACCGTAGTTTACACTGTAGTCTACCGCAATGCTTCCGCTTTCAAAATTTCGTATATGATAATTAGTTTATAGCATATTCATAATGGCTACTACTTCTAAGCAATATGTTGCACATATATCACTGTTTCACCTTTTGAGTGTGACATGGACAGAAAAGAAAGAAAAGCGACAGAGAGAGTGAGAAAGATATTTAGGGTGTTAGAGGTGACAGACAGAGTACAGGCTGATGCAGGAGGGGAGGACGGTAGTGTGACAGAGGATGAAAACAGAGATGTGTAGAAGGGAAAGAGTGGAGTGGAAATTAAGGGAGAAATTGTTCAATGTGAGAGAAAAGTGGGTAAGTAGAGAAGAAACGATTAGAGAGAGTGATTTGAGTGTTTGAGAAGAGGGAAGGTCGGATGAGATGGAGGAAGGAGAGAGTGAATTATGGGAGAGGAGGGAATGAGGGAAGGGAGAGTATGGAGTGAGAGAGAGAGAGAAAGTATAGTGTAAACGAGAGGAGGGAGAGAGTGGAGTGTGAGGGAATAAGGGAGCAATTGAAGTGTGAGAGAGAGGAGGGAAAGATTGAAGCGCGAGAGAGGAGGGAAACATTTGAATGGGTGAAAGAGAGTGGGAGATAGAGGAGACAGAGAGTGGAGTGTGAGAGAGAATGGAAAAGGTGGAGTGAGAGAGGAAGGAGGGGGTGGAGTGTGAGAGAAGGTAGAGAGAGGAGTGAGATAGAGGATGGAGAGATCGGAGTGTGAGAGGAAGGCGGAAGTGGAATGGGAGAGAAGGGAGAGAGTGGAGTGAGATTGAGGTTGGAGAGCTCGGAGTTGAGAGAAGGGGGCGACAATGGAGAGAGTAGAGCACGAGAAAGGCGTGAGAGAAGAAGGGGGAGTGGAGTTTGAGAGAAGAGGGATGTAGAATTGTGAAAGGTGTTCAGAGTTTGGAAAGATTTGGACAGATTCGGCGTGAAAACATGAATGTACAAATTAAGTATGTTGTCATACCATTTAATGTTGTAACGTAGGTTTGTTGGAAAACGATGTCCGTTTTGACTATACGAGCCATTCATGACATATTCATTCTTTTAAAAGGCCATGCCAAACTGTAAAGACCAAGATTAGACTGTACAGACATACAGTCTGATCTCAGTCCAAACTATCCGATGTCAACTTTTTTTTGTTAAAAAAAGCAAAGAAATGGTATTTTTTTAAAACAAAGTAAAAATCATCAGGATATCGATTAAACTATCAGAGCTCATGCTTGTGTAAAACAGTTGGTTTCTGTCAGTTTCTGTGACACCTGCCCTGCGCTCAGGATGACAAAACGATGCAAACAATATTCCATTTTACCCCGCTTTGCACGTACACGTGCGTGCAAAGCGCGGTGAAATTGGCAAACTATTTGCACTGTTATGTCATACGGAATGCGGGGCTGAGCTACGGTTATTTGAGTTTAAAAGTCTCTAGTATAAATTACGATCCAGACTATAAAAAAATACATTTGTTTTCTTTCAACATATTCAAATATATTAAAATTGTTAATTGAACAGAAGATATTTTCAAAAAAGATATTTTGTTTGTTTGTATGTTTTTTTTATACAGAAAACAGCAACATAAAAGCCCATATTTTATTTTTTCTTAACAAATTTTTAATAAAATTGTGTATGAAAAGGGGAACTGGTTTTAGAATTAGCTGATCTGTATAAGGTTAGCGAACAAAGTTTGACTTCAAACATTCCGTAATCACCATAACGTATTTTATGGCTGTCGTGCATTCAAATGCGTGCACGAGATCTATTTGATACATTTTAACATAATCCGTTAAAAGGAATTCGTTGTTAATTTGCATGGTATATTGAAAGAGTATTTGTCCATGAAACTTCAAACAAACACAGCGTTTCACATTTACTTATCTCTCATTGAATAAGAATTAAATCAGAATTGATTTGATGCGGTAAAAAAAAGTTAATTTCAGTTTTCACGACACGAAATAATAGGACTGAAACACCTTCGGGAACGGAGAAAATGTAACTTATAGATTTTAATAAAATTAGAATGATTGATTGTTTTGTTCTTTTTTGAAAGATCGTTAAATATTTCCTTTCAAAAGAACAAAAGCTATATTTTCACGAGTTGCTTCACCCCTCGTGAAAATATAGCTTTCGTTGTTCACACATTGAAATATAAATCGATCTCACAATGATACAACTATTCTTTATTTGAAAGTCATAGCCAGCCGTGTTAAACTTGGAATTCTGTTTGTTTCTTTTGTTTGTATGGGTTTTAACACCACTTTCAACATTTTTGCAGTTATATCGCGACGATTGGAGCACCTAACCATGGTTTCCTGTCATTTCTTTCATCAGTACAACAACAACATTTCGTCCGATGGACCAACTGCTCACCCCACTAAAAATTCTTTCTCTCATACAACCATTACATGTATTTTCTTTGTGTGAGACAAATGACTCGTTTCAAATTTACTTTTGTCCAAATTCGAATGAAAATTGGCCGAGCTGGGATTCGAACTAGCGAACCCTGGATTGACAGTCATATGCGTTACCGTTGAGCAATTCGGGCTCGGCCTTAGTTTAACTAACGCATTTTTAACAAATCTAGTTCGTTTTGAAGGGTTCCGATATGTCTACACCCAGTCAAATGGCCAATGATTAGCTTACAATGAAAGTAAAGCTATCGAAAGTTGAATTATAGATAACAAGAATTGATTAGTTTGAAAAACACGTGTTTACTTGGTACCAATTAAACAAAGGGGCACTTTTGGACTCAATGGAAATCTATCGTAGAGAGCAAATAAACCATTCCCTTGTTGCTAACGCTGATTTGATTACTACTTGATCTTTCACTTTCACCATTTTTTATGATAGTTGATAGATCAGTGGCGTGTTGATAGTTGATAGATCTGTGGCGTGTTGATAGTTGATAGATCTGTGGCGTGTTCATAGTTGATAGATCTGTGGCGTGTTGATAGTTGATAGATCTGTGGCGTGTTGATAGTTGATAGATCTGTGGCGCGTTGATAGTTGATAGATCGGTGGCGTATCTGTTTTTGTCTCCATCTGTTCGTCCGTGTACCTCTAGTCCATTTGTAATTTTGTTTTTGTAGTACTTTGTATATCGAGAGCTAGATTAAAATGGTAAATAAATTAACCTTATAACTATACACATATCCGTGTGATAACATCCCATATGATATTTTTTATGATATCACATAGTTATTTTTAGAACAATGATATAATGTGGTTATTTTTAGAAACTTACATTTCAGTTAGAAATATCGACGATAGGAAGACAAATAGAGGTTATAAGATAAATATAATACGTACTTAGTGTTTTGTATGAAAAAAAATTATCTAACTCGGTTGTGAGAATTGATAATTGTCTCGGCAGAGCCTCGACAATTTTCGATTCTCCCAACCTCGTTAGATATTTTTTTCATACAATACACCAAGTACGTATTATATATATCCTTAGATGATTACTCTTTGTGGCAGGACATTTTAGCTGACACCAAGTTTGAGGCTATCTGAACAGGTCTTTATCATTTAAAACAACAAGAAAATGAAAGAACAACAACAACAAAGATATGTAAAACATATAATGGAAACTGAAGTGTTTGCGAACGGATAGAAAGTAATTTTTTACATGCGCAAAGTGGGATTACATTTATCAAACGTTCGTGAATATTTTGATCTTGAAAGAAGGAAATTTTTTTCCTGATGTGAAATTTCATCAAATTACCCCATTGTTTTCTGCACAGTATCAATATTTTATCTAACTCAATTTCGCTAGCCAAGAATGATGCCCACTACGCGTTCTATATATGAATATAACACGTAGTGGGCATCATTCTTGGCTAGCGAAGATAATTTTCATAATACTTTAAGAAAATGCAGTCGTCATCGTTCCGCAACACTTCGAAACGCAAGAACTTTCACAATGTTGACCGAGGTTTCCAAATGAAAATTATTAGTCGGTTACCACTGTTAAAGTTCATTACTTCCCAAACGTTGCGGATATATTACGGGTCCACTACCTTGAGTTGACCTTTGCGACAAGTTTTACCTCTTTGTCAATGGTTGAACTTCTGTATTTTTGAACTGCAAGAGAAAAACTAAAGAAGATTTTTCTTCCCAATTCACCGAATCTTCTAATGTTGAAAACTGACTGCTGTATTTATAAAACTTTTTTCAATTAAACATCAATATTTCGGGATAAAATGCCTCTTCCAAGAAAAATGAAAAACATATCTTTAAGCCCCCGTCTGTGTTTGGGGTAAAATAAATCTCTATTTCGTGAACTCTCTTTGATTAGTTATTCTAAATTTAGTCTTATGAAAGATGATTTACATGTACATAAAAATACAAATCAATCGACAAACGGGGGCTTTTCGGGAAATGCATAATCTGCCGTATATAGTAACATATGTAAATGAGATTTTGTCACGTGAACTACGCCCATGCGGAGGAGCGGTTATGCGTTCTATTAAAATTTGAGTCCAAAAAAATGCGGGTCATAAATATTCATCAAGTTGGAACTAGTCAAGAACGAGTGTTTTTATGAAATATTTATTCTATTCTATTCGGAGTGGTTTTGTGATGTTGTGGTTTTTCAAGTAGCTTCATGTAAAACATGAATGGGTAGATGTCGTACATTTATGTTTAAGTTTACTTCACAAATTGGCAATAAAATCTGTAAATGAGTTGAAACCGATGTAATAAAACGATTTTCCGTTATTTAATTGCCACGACAAGATAATTCGATTTTCTGTATGTCTTGATAAAATGACAGATGACGGGTTTGTAATGAATTACATGCTTCTACCATAGTATCATGCGAAAATGCATTTTCGGATAAAACGAAACCCAAGCTCACAGTTCAAGGTCGACTGACAAAAGAAGGCCTACATTTCTCGGGCTTATTTAATTTTTACTTCACAAATTGGCAATAAAACTGTAAATGAGTTGAAACCGATGCAATAAAACGAATTCGCGTTATTTAATTGCCACGACAAGATAATTCGATTTTCTGTATGTCTTGATAAAATGACAGATGACGGGTTTGTAATGAATTACATGCTTCTACCATAGTATCATGCGAAAATGCATTTTCGGATAAAACGAAACCCAAGAGCGC